>NW_019060737.1:700738-714908 GCF_000696155.1 Zootermopsis nevadensis | reverse complement strand
ATTCAAATTCCATTGGTCCGAGTCGTAGTGGAGCAGCGGTCATCTGGCAATCGTCACTTCACACCTACTAGGGCGCCCCAAACCAACGGTCACTAAACCGAATGTTGGGGGAAGAGACTTTCACACGCCAGGATGGCGCCACTCTCTTTCCCAATGTGATACATTGGACAAAGCCAAAACTTAATAAAATCACTCAAATTTTGATGAAGTGAGGTGTACCAAGTATCATCTAATCACACCTCCTTCGTTCATATAAACCAGATTAATATGCCAAAGTCTAGTTTACTCCTCATCTCAAGTTTCAGTCCGTTCGGGAATTGAACCACGGACCTGGACTGGCACATAACATTCAGATTGATGAATATCCTAGAACATGTTCGTTCGTATACCAGTTAACGTAACGTAACGTTTCTATTTATCAGCTATTCCAACTAAACATTTGTATCTACAAATGAATGAAACCTGAGAACACCCGATGGAAACAGCGCATTAAGAAACAATGTGAAATCGGAACAGAGAAAACTATGACGCCGTTCAGGTTTAAATGTGGTTACAAACGTTTCGAAAGAACATATCGCCTCCATTTTCGGAGTTGAAAAACCTTGTAACCACCTATAAGACTACGCAACGTCGGAACCAGAAGACCATAATCGATATATTGTTCTTCTGATGTAAAGTTCTAAGAAGCAAAATTTGGGCCGGGGGTGGGGGGTAATTAGCGGACATGTACGAGTATGCTCTCTCATCCATGTACGAAGTGGCGTCCGGAAAAATGGCTGAAATATCGTGACAAATCTTTGGGCGAGGAACTTTAGAGAGAAGTCGTACAAGACACAAAAGTTCATTATAAGATGTGAAGAGAGGGAAAACGCAGAGGCAGGCGCACGCAACAAACCTTCTTCTTCGAAATGGTACGACAAAATGATGTAACGCCGTGAGCTCCTTGTAATCCCCTTAATCTCTTAGCCTGGCGCCCTTGCAGTTATCTCTACTCGCCGCTTCTGACCACCTACGTCGACACTCTCAATTAATTCCCCTTTCTCAACCCTCCGGAACATAAGATATGAGTGCTTCATACAGCAGACAGACAAGCCCCTTCGCTGCCTGCCTACCGCAGCCTAACAGATTGGCACTACGTAGTTAAACGCGAGGAGCGGAATTTCACTCTCTCTTCCTCTAACTTACTTAACGAGCGGGATGGCGAAGGTTGATAATGGAAGTACTTTGGGGCATTAACGCTACTTACACTTAGATGGCATATTAGTGAAATTTCATTTACCAGATAAGCCCATTTTCTTAGTATTTATTACTCTGCGCATTTTATATAGATGCAGACCTTGGAGACTTAATGGACGATAGGAAAGGACGATATTTAAATTCGTGATTTAAATTTAACTGTTACTGAGCCGGGATATCCCCAGCCACGATTTCAGGTTGCATTACCAAAAACGCAAAGGCTAATCTCATTGGCCACCACGTCCAGACCCCATACGACCTCATACTTCATTGGTATAGGGAGTTTCTATACACGATTAAAGCTGCATGAATATCAAGATGACAATTTAACATTTATATAGTTCTAAGGTTAAGAATGTATGGAAGTTTAGTCACTTTGAAATCTTCACCTGTTCGCAATTAATGGACACGCCTGTCTCTCTCAAAAAATGGTGGGACCCAGATTAGAAGTGTTTAAACCTGAAGATAAATTAAATATTGTGGACTTTGTGGAAGGCGGACGGACAGAAAGCGTTAGTTCTATTCTTCCGCCGAATTTAGTCATTTGTTGACGGATCACCCTGAAGATAGCGGTGCTCTGATCACTCAGTTCTCATAGCCTTGAGCACTCAAGTGCTTGTGGGAAGGAACACACGTAGGAGACAAACTTTCTTACAAGTGACAGAGGAAGGATTTCGGAGTGAACCAATGACAACAGACGCCCCCGAATCGTATGCTCGCTTCCAAATACATGTTTCACTTTAAGGGAAAAATCATGAACCTAAACATCTAAACGAATTATCGATAATAAAATGAAAGTTCTCTCCAGGGAACACAAGGTCTTAATCACTCCTCAACCCCCACTGGGTCCTATGATATTTTGTTTTATAAATACCCTTTTTATCGTCCGGATGTTTCGTAAAATAAACTGTAAAAAATACTGTTAATTTTTAAGATGGCTGTCTTCAGACTCACAGCCGTGAAAACCTCAAATCCTACACTGTTTATTTTTATATTACAAGTAATTACAAACTCCTACTTAATGCTGGTAATCAGGTAAATATAATTAAAGCAAGGAGCTGAGGAAAAACATATTACCGTGATGTGTATTAAGGAGATTATCTCTTGTATTTGTCTATCTACACTTATCACAACACTCGCTGAAGATGGCTCACTAAGCCGAAACGAGTCTTAAAATGTCTGTGAGAAGTGTAGACAGACAATTACAACAAAGAAAGCTTTCATTGTGTCACGTATAATTCTGTCGAATAAAAACCATAAACTTCAAACCGAGACCAGAAGAAAGAATACTTTGAAACGACGTGTCTCGTATATTTAATATAACGTTTAGGGCAAAGAATGCTACTTTCACAAGTCAATTTTAAAGGTGTGTTGTATAATCCAAGAATTTAGTAATCCAGACTGTGAATTTTACAACGTAACGAATTTCGGAAGATGAATTGGACCGGAGTTAAGCTAGGAAATTTCCCATTATGTTCCATGAAAGTTTTAGGAGCTGCTAGTGCGACAGTGGTTCAAGTCCTCCGGCAGAACAGGGTCCTCGTGGGAAGTTTTAATTGGTCAATAAATCACTCCTTCACCATTACGACATGGAAGCCTCTTCTATCACGCGGTAGTGGGTTGTCATTATCGTACTCACGAAACACCATATTTCGCTAGTGTCATGTGACCTCTACATCAACATAAATCTCTAAGGAATTGAGTTCTATTAAAGTACTGCCACAAGGCAGTATGCACGTCACTAATGAATCTGTACTTTTTGGTCTTATAAAATATGGATTTGCAAACAACAAGCATGTTTAGGTTGGTATTAACTAAATCCACGGAGAAAAGTTTTTTTTTACAGGAGCTAAGGAAACCGAAGGAGCATTACTGTGTTCACAAGAACCGGCTACCGAACCCAATCCTGAGCCAGATGAATTCAATCCACATCCTCCAAACCTATTTTTTCCGAGATTAATTTCAGTATTTGCTCTAATCTACGCCCAGGTCTTCCAAATGGTTTCTTCCATTAAGGCTTTTTCACGAAAATTTTGTAGGTATTTATCATCACCCCCGTAATTTCTACATTCCCTGCCCATCTCATTATCTTTGATTTTATTAACTTAACAATATCTTGAAAGCCATACAAATTATGGACCTCCTCATTATGAACTTTTCTCCAGCCTCCTCTTATTTAATCCCTCTTATATTCAAATACTCTTCAGACACCCTAAATCTCTGTTCTACCCTTCATGATATATGTTTCACAGCCACATAAAACTACAAATAAAATAAATATTGTCTATATTGTAATGTTCAAATTTTTAACAGATCTGATACTAAGCATAGTGAAATTCAGATATCCCGTCAGTAAATTAAAGTTACGAACCAAAGCTGAAAGCAATACAGATCAAAATTCAGTTCTCCAATTTCTAGTGTAGCATTCAATACCAAGTTTAATCAAAATCTGTTCATCACCTTCGGAGAAGGAAAGGTCGGGTACGTACACATTTTATGTAAAGGCCTACAATTTTCCAAATAAAAGATAAGTACGACTTAAGAAATAAATGAATACTTATTTTAAAGCTTGTAACTACTCATGGACAGCTTACTTTGATCTGGTACACCCAGAGCGGAGTCTCTGTGCCTGCAGAGAAGCCGACTTCGCCACCGAAAACGTAGATGTTCTCTTTGTAAGCGACGGCCGAGTGTTCCTGGAGGCACGGCGGTCTGTCGCCTGACGGTTGCAGCTGCTCCCAGCGGCTCTCCGCTGCAAACAGAAAGATGCATGTCAGCATAACCAATGAAATGGTTCGAAAAACGTAAACTTCCTAAGATTTGAGATTCTGAATGTGTCGATGGTCCACTGGGATGTGCATTTCAGACCATAAGATGGAGACGACTGTTTCACGAAGACGTTGGTATCTACGTCCGCAAGGCGCTGCATCTCAGAAGACCAACATCGACAACTTGTATAAGGTACACCCCACGTACGACGTTTCAGAAACTTACTTTCGTTCACATTTTGTTAACTTCCGAAACGTGGTGTTTCTTAGATGAATATATGAAGAAAAATGTTCAAGAATAAAAATCAGTTACTTATTTCAATTAGACATGTTTGTAAATAGTGTGGTACATTTGTCTGAAGTATGATTTATGGTACCTGTCACTGGTGACCTGTGCCATACGTTAAACACGAGATACTACAGTTGATACAAGATGGGCTACTCTCGAATATATGAATCTGCCAAAGAGATGCTGACATGCACAAAGTTCAGCTAAGCGTAACAAAAATCGATCTGATCTCAGCGTGTAATGTAATTTAGTAACAACATGCCCCTGAAGACGATCTGGGTAATACAGCGCTTGGAGACGCCACAGTAGCAACCTGGAAACTTGTAGCTTGGAAGTAAGAGTGTGCCGAACAAACTTAATTATCTTCATGTACCGAGCAAGTTAGCACGGCTCCTCTTAAACAAGATGCAGGGTATCCAGTTAGAATTTTATCCCAGACATCAGCCATATTCACTTTACAATCATAAAGTGTTGAATATTATTTGCGCTATGGGATCAATTCTTAAATATTATTTAGACGAGCTTTGGCTTCAAAGATTTCAATTTGCTTCAATCTCTGAGGGCCTAATCAAGGTTAAAAAAATCCACATTCCATAAGTATTTCTGGTGACCATCACAAAGAGTTCACAGGGAAACCATTGTGAAAATCACGTAGCAGTCTGTTGTAAAGCACACAACAATCCATCGTGAGCCCGAAGGTATCATATCCAAGATCTTCTGCATGAAATGGCAGCCTCTTACCACTGGAGTCTGGTCCAACCACGTGAGATAAATCAGCAATCAATTCCCTTCCACTGGTGTGCAAATGGTGTAATCCTAGTTACATTACTGATTTCAAATTTGCGCTATGCCGTGGGCTTAGCATCATTAACCGGATGGGAAGCAAACAGCATTATTACGTGATTCTGGAAGTGATACATGGCCCTAGGCAATACGCTGTAATGATTCTGCAATGTAATAGATTATGTTAGCTGATGAAAGTGCCATTCGGCCGTGAAGAAACCGGGAAACAAATTCTGGTACAACTCACTACTACGCAACAGCGCGGTGCACTGGTGTCTGACACTCTTGGTTCGTATTCGGAAATTCCTAGGTTCATATCTCAAACATGAGAGTGACCATTTTCACTGACGTATTTCTTGGTTGCCCTCATTTTATCCCCCAAATTATGTAACAATAACGTAAAAAACGCCACAACTCATTTCCCTATATGGTTGGCGGTTTTCTGGGTTGTAGCGCCGTGTATCCTGCTCACTGTTTCAGAGGTCTTTGCTGTCTCCATCATCAGGGCAACGAGTAAGTTACATGGCGCGACAACTCAAAAGATAGCCATGTTTGGACTCGGAGCAGTGAAAATCTCGAATCCAACGTAGTTCCCTGCCTTTCAAAATTTATGATAATTTCTCAAATAACTTTTATGAAACGTCAACCTACAAGATAAAAGAAACAAATACTTCTTGTACAATCACCACTATTTAGGGATATACCTTATGAAAAATATGAAGTATATTTTATCTATTCTGAATTTTTAGTAATTTTGAGGCTTAAAATCCACAAGAAATAAATGCATACAGATCCTACAATATCACAGGAAGACGTTTTGTTAATCACCCACTTAAACAAACGTTCTTAAAGAGGTGGAGAGTGGAGAAGGGGCAACACACTGATGGTTGCCTAAATTCAAGGGGGAACAGATTTACCGGCAGAATCACTCGATCGCCTTTGGCAGCAAACCCAGACGTTAATTACACATTTCTTGGTTACGTGAGTTAATGTGTTCTTAAATGAGAAATCCTACCGCTTCTAGGGAGAGAATCCATAAAATATTTCAATTTGAAGGCACGCCAGCATACCGTGGAATTTGTTAATTAGAAACGGATTCAAAATCAGACGACATCCCAGACATGATGATTAAGTAAATGACCTTCCTTGCTTGTTTCCGCTTTTAACATCTGCCTTTTAAAACCAAACAAGGCGTTCGCAAATACATACTCGCCAAGGCAGATTTATTTGCATGGTCTACTGACTTCGCCAATAACATGAAAACTAAAAGGTGAATAGAGGACTACGAGTTAGAAATAATTTTGTAAAATTCAACCAAATTATACTGTCTTCCTAGACAAGATACAACAACCGGATTGAACGTAGTAAAAAAAAAGTAGAATTATTTTTAACATTTGCATTCACTGACGAGAATAAATAATGTGAATTGTGTGTTGCTCCGTATAGTCTTAAAGAAATTGACCGACGTTTCAGTGATGCTTACAACCCGCATCATAGCCGTGCTCCTTCCAGTTATTGTTAACAGACAAATATGCCTACATTTTGTTAACTAGTATTTGCAGAGCGGTATAAATCATGCGGCCGACCGGCAGCGATACGCTGACCACAAGCTGAAAAACACCGGCGTATGATACTTCTGACCAGTAACACGTAATAATTTAGTCCGGAACAAATTGTTATAATGCCGAAGCAGCAACATGATTCTGTTTGACGAATCCCAAATGTCACTGCGCAGTGGAAAGAACCCTGGAACACACTGTACTGATCGATCGAAATTTACTATGCGCATATTTATACTTTGGAATCTCCATACATTCATCTAAAAGGGTCAATTGGTACTTTAACCGCAATTTGCCTCCGTTGTGTAGATGGGGGAAAATGGAAAATGGTTGGGCAGTAGACTGACTTAACAACGCCACACGACGTTTTAATCACCACAGTACTTGATGCGAAGAAAAGGGTAAGGGACCAGGTACGAGGATACACGATGGACGTAGTTTTCGCATTTGGAAATAAAAAGTTATTTCAAGGGAAGAGGACGCGATGAGAGAAGAGGTCCTGAGAAAAGCTTCTAACACCGTTAAAACAGAATCTTACTTGCAAGGTATTAACATTTATCTTCAAAGCAGACGTTTAACTAACGTTAAAACAAAATTCTAATAAATTTTATTATACCCGCAATTACATAAAGTAACTGTATGTAATATTTCGGGTTCACAGCCAACCTGTCCACATGACATTTTCGTGTAATTTTCTTCTGGGTTTTGACTCCGTGTAATAATGGAAAGAGATTTGCATTAGAAAAAAAAATACATTAGGATCCAAATCAATATACGGACGTATAAATCTATTGCAACAAACGTAATTATGAAAATACTTCAATATTTCGAAATACGAGAACTTAATATCGCGGGATGTATGAGTAGAAAAAAAAGTTCCTTTTCTTTAAAATTTTCTCTAAAAATCTGTACATACAAGACGCCAAATCGACATCAGACCGTCAACCAAGTTTCATCAACTTTGGCAAATATATTGGTGTAGTTTGATTGAGGGTTTTAAGAACTATAAATCTAAAAACAAATTCTGATAATTTTTATAACTAAACAATTGAGGTCACGTGTTTACAAATCGAACTACCCCACATACGAAATGGTGAGGGAATGTGTGTCACGTGACTGAACTTTAACTAAGCAAACAAACAAACAAACACGTAGGAGGAGAAACACTGGAGACAGCCGGAGAGAGTGACTTGACAGCCTTTCAAATGAATTACGGGGAAAAGGGGGGAGCGAGAGAATGAAGGGAAGAGAGGGCAAGTCTTTGATTAATGATTGTTCGTTTCCATGTCGACGGATGTTCGTCTTTCCTTCTTGCGTCCACAGAGAAAGTCAGAAGTCTGAGCATGCCGCACGTCAACACGGCCATGCCAAACAAACATCAGTTTTCACACATTACGTAATAAAGTACGTGCAAGGTCCGAAATGCACATTACCACACAATTCACGTTAAACAGTAGCACTTTTATTGTTTTCTAAATCACGTGCGCCCATTCATCCCTCAGTGGGAACCATTTTTTTACAAGAGGGAATCGTCTTGATTTAAAGTTATTCTTCAAGGAACAGGGTGTCTCAAAAGCAAAGCATGTTACACAAATCTGACCAAAACTAACATCGCAGTTTTAGGACATGACAGGCCTTGGTTCGACTGCACTAACACCCTCGACGGTTTGAGAGAAGTGCCTGTAAACTACACAGAAGCAGCTCTTATACAAAGTCCTAGCAAGCCCTGTATTACATATTTACATTTTATTTATCGTCTTAGAGTTACACATCCAAAACTAAATGCTCGTCTCTTCGCGCCCAACGCTTTTGGGCCCAAACACACGTATACACAATGCTGACGTCTGTAGTGAATCTTTATATACATCTTTTTGAGACATTCTATGTATTTACCATCTGCTTTAACAATAAGTAATTCTGCATTTCGTATTTATGGGTTTTGTTTGGCTCTCACTGTAAGCAGGAGTCATTTCCTTCCGCATAATTAACGAATTGATCTTTTTAATGCAGACGTGCTGTTTTCTTTTAGGTACGCACTTGGACGTTATTTAGACAAGTTTCGGCTTCATTGGGAATCGCCCTGATGACGGCAGTATGACCTCTGAAACGTTGGTAAACATCTACCAGACTACACAGCGCAACAACCCAGAAAACAGAAATCTTCATACTCATCGCCCTGATGACGGAGGCAGTATGACCTCTGAAACGTTGGTTAACATCGACCAGACTACACAGCGCAACGACCCAGAAGACAGAAATTATTACTTTTTCTAAGGCGAGTCACAACAGAAATAACTCATATCTATGATTAAAATTTGACTTTTCGTTTGCTTCCTGTTACAGAAAGAGCATGATGATTCATATAACCCAAATTATGACAAACAAGGCGGATGTGTCAAGCGAATGAAACGGGAATGATAAATGGCGAAACGCGTAAAGGAAGACAAAGATGCACCTGCACGAAGAACCGGAGTGATTATTTGATGCGAGCTGCTGTGAAACGGAAAATCAACAAAGCGACGAAGAAACGAAAGGAAACAACAGAATGGACGCTCTTAGTTTCCTCGGATCCATTCCTAAAAGAGGTCAAAAGAAAAGTAAGCCTACCCACGGTATATGACGGTATATGACTGAAACGATTAGATAATTAAAACCATTTATTATTACAAAATGTAACGTAAAATCAAAGCCTGCACGTATTAGACGGCGATAATTCACACAAAGCCAAACGGCCAACGGCTTACGCAGTTTGGAGCAGCGCCAGTCGGATTAAAGCCAAATTAATGCAAAGCCACGCGACTGCTACGACACGAATGCATCCGAAGGCAATGGATAAAGACACACTGAGTCTTATATTATGCAACATTCCTTAACGTGGGGTTCCACTAGATTCATTATAAATATCCTGAAGTAAAGAATAAGGTGCGATTATAAATTATATTTTCCTCAGACAAGCATTTAATTAAAGCATTGAATATGATTAATAAGCAGTGCTAATGTATTTTATCCTACTTTAAATTTTATGGCTGTAGAAAAATGTGTACTATCATCTCTTGTAAGTCACAGCACTTATTTCTGTAACTCCCCGGTAAATTGCTCTCATCGTAAAATGAGTCACCGAACACCTAAACAAATGAACAATTTATTATTTTAGAAAAAATGCCAAAAAATTCCCGCACAATATTTTCTGAATAAACGAGTGGAAAGATAAAAAATAAAATAATGGGAATTTTGAAAAGAAAGAGGGCGAAAGTAGGAGGAAATAAAATAAATAAAGGGGAAGCATGAATACTTCTCCCCTAGCAGAAAGGAGAAAAATCACATGGGATTGAAGTTCAACAAAGCATATTCCGTGCACACACCCCTCTCCCTCCACAAACTGAAATCCCCTTGTCGTCGTCACTAGCCGAACCCCAGATGTACCGGCCGCAGCAAGTCCCCGTAACTCCTTGAGGTTAGGCAACTCATCGAACCGTACTGTGTAGCGGGCTAATCTAAACAAACGTCAAGGGCCTTCTCGAGTCTGAACACTTTCCTATCGAAGTGGCTTCTGCTAGAACGAGATGAATGAGTGTAGCGATCTGAAAATTGAGGGTGGGAGGGAGGTCATTTCTGTAACCCCCGCTCCGTCCCCTATTTTAATGTTCATTTAATGTAACAGAAAGGGTGGCTTATCCTCAGTACAGAAAACACCAAAAGCTAAACGTAAAGCCACGACTTCATGGCAGGGTAAACCCGCTATTTAACCTAACTGTACATACCTAGCCCCGTTAAACAGCTAAATAGCCTCTCATCTCAAAGATTCATTACAATGTTCACAGAAATCCCTGTACTAAACTTCATGGTCGAATGGTTAGCATTCTGACAAATTATGTTGCGTGTACTAAATGTCCAGTTTAAAAAGTGCTTCATTCAGACCGAATATATGTTTCGATTTTCTTATTTGAATTAATGTGTTTCTAATTACGAGAATACTAAAATCGATACAGTTCAGCATTAATTAATAAACACTTAAATGACTGTATAATGATGGAAGTGGTCAAATACGTTATGTCTTACAGTAAGAGATACAGTTATCGATGTCCGTGTTCAATAAGAAATTTATTTGAAATTTAATATTTTGGCGTTACATGGTCATGAAAATTGCCTTTCCGAAGCTCAACTCAATCACTCGAAGCTGATGACAGCCAACACACAGTGCTGAGAAAACGTCGAAGAGCCGTGAGGCACAGCATTTGTGCGAATTATAATCAGTTCTGCGTGTCTGCCTCTTCTCTGATTGCTCATGTCTGATAATACTCCAATACTTGGCCAAAGGATCCGAGCGCCATATTATCTACTACAGTCTAGAGGCATTGAGACTCTTTTGTTATAAGCACCGAGTCAGTCGTGGTACGAGCAGAGTCAAGTGAAGAGGGTCCACATTCAAAGCGGAACACTGGCTTTGTTCTAAATACATGAAGCAGAGGAGATGCTAGGGTACAGATACTGTACGAAGTGAAGTAAGAAGTTACTTCAAAATTATTTCTCCTCTTGTCTTAAGAACGAGCGCTATTTAAAGAAGATTAAACGCAGACTGAAATAACCGCGTATCGTCATCAAACTTTGTAACAGCAATGGAAGGAGGGGTTGTTATCACCAAAGAAAGTTTTGTGAAACGAACGGTAAACGTAAGGTAAAATTTCCCCTGGGTGTACTCTCGACACAGTGAAGGCGTGTAGGACTCTGAGGTCAAGACACGCATACTAACCTCGGTAGTAGATGGATACGCACACTGGACGGGAGAATAAGTTGCCCCAGAGCGGATCATGGTGTGGTAACAAAGAGAGATCTCAGCCGTTACTGGTATATGAGCCCAGACTGTTCAGTCACTTTTATCACTGAGCTCGTACAAGAAAGTGTAAAACTTGAACATCGTATTACCTTTAACATTCAGTCAATTCAGGTAACAATTTATCGTCTGAAGATAACTGTCTTCTGGAATGTTGCGTCGTATAGTCTGGTAGAAACTGACCGACATTTCAGAGATGAGTAGCTTTATGTTGAAACGTCAGTAACTTTCTACGAGACTGCATGGAGCAACATCCCAGAAGACACATCTCCATACTCGCCGCCGCGGACCTGAAATTTTAAATTTAACACATAATTCGACTTTTGCAGACCTGCATATAACACAAAGAAAACGTGTGTGCGTCTACCGAGATTTTAGGAAGTACCCGCTGAAAGCAAACGAAGACAACAAATTCACAATTAAGCAGAAAATTTATAACATGGAAATAATTTTCAGATGGCTTATTGCACTAATTAACAAACAGATATTCCAAATACATTCTGTGACACATGAAGAATGTATGGACTTGACCATGCAAAGAACAGACCAAAATATAGGAAAAAATCCATGCACAGGGCGATCTTCGAAACCACGATCTACGTGACATCAAACGTTAATTAAATATAAATCAGGCTGGATTAAGTGTGAATACATGAAGTTTCAAATCTGCATCAGTTGCCTCATGTACAGCAATTGTTTACAAATTACACAGCTTTGTTGATATTGATGAATAGTCACAGAATAGTTACCCGCAGCCTGCGAATCGAGCCGACTAATATCAAATTACAGACTACATGGCTCGTTTGACAGCAGCGTATAAAATATCGACCACGTTATAAAAGGAAATAAATTAATGCAATTCACCTTCCCGAGTAACCGTGATACAATGATATAACAGCACGCGTGTTCAGTTACGGTAAACAGAGCTTACATATATTCGGATACTGTGTTACAAGAACCGAGTTTAAATTAATGATAATGCTGTACGTAATGAACTGCTATAAGATACTCTGGATGGAAACTGTTACTGAAAGATTACTTGCAACTCAGAGGGACGTAGTAACAAGATTACGGAGAAACTGCGTAATGAGGAGCCTCGTCATTTATTGGCATTCATTATCAAACATAATTAGAATGTGAGATTTTAGGTTCTGGCGGTAATGAGATTGGTCATGTTCTGTGCCCTGGTGCCCCGTAGACTAGTCCGCGGAAGTAAACGTTTCGGAGAAACACACTGTCTCCGTCTTCAATGCATAGAAGAACACAGAAAAACATCAGCATAAGGATTATCAAATGTGGATGGGGTATGTAGCACGCGTGGGAGAGATTAGAAATACATGCAGAATTTTTATCGGAAAGCCTGAGGGCAGAAACCAATTCGAAGGCGAAGTTGAGAACACAAGCTATAGAAAACTTGTGAGGATATGACGTGGGCATACAGTATACAGAGTGTAAATAAAAAAATTAGTACAGAATTTTAAGAGAAAAACCTGAAGGGAAGAGACCATCAAATCAAACATTCTCCGCCCTTCATAAAACCGTAAATTTCATTACCGTTTTCACAACAGCTGACAATCTTTTTTTTTACTGAGTCATTTTTTTCCCCACCCATAACACCCCCCCCCCTCAGATTTGTTCACCGTACTTTTATTTGACGAAAGCACAAATCATAAACCTTCTTATTTTGTCATTCTCTTCCACCGTATTTCTAGATTTTAAGACGCCATTGATAGAAAGACACGCTCTTCATTTAGTAATAGGTTTTCATAGAAAATATTCCAGTAGAAATTGCCACTATTCAGACACAAGACTTCTTTGTATTTACACTTCCGGAATCTTTGTTATTGCCTTTGCATTCATTGTCCCGTGACTAGTGTAGCTGCACCGCGATTTCAAAAATTCTAAAATGTAAAAAAAATGCGTTTTAAAATCCAGAAAATACGGTATACGTTAATGTCCACATTTTCACATAAATTATATATGTACTATATTTCTGGCGAAAAAAATTTCTACCAGAAATACGGTCCAGAAGCAATTTGTCTCTCTTCACTTATGTGCTAAAGTGTAACACTCGAGGCGCACAAAAAAACATTGTTAATGAACGAACTGAGTAATTTCCAGAGTTTTCAATGTCTGCAGATAATACACTGAACATGCCACGGTATTGGTCCTACATCAAGAGCCAATGTATTACTCAGGCTGTACTCTTGTTTATGAATAATTACCATGATGCTAGGGGAGGCAGCAACAAACCGCAACCCCTCTCAAGCAGCAACCCCCCCTGCCCATGCGTATTAATAGTAAGTACCCGCACCCCATCCGTTCTATATATGAGAGGCGAGTTATCTCTTCAAGATAGTCGCTGGTACAGAAAATGTGTCACGTTTCCTGGCTGTATTTATGCCATGTTGGTCGTTTTATTGACTTTCAAAAATATCATAGGCACAATGACTGCAATTCTAACAATATAATGATATATAGTTTAAATGCGTCATGTTTGTGTTTTAAAATTCAAATATATAATATAATTCAAGTCTATACACAAACTTTAAATTGTTGATGTTGAAATTTAAAATTAATATTGATATTTTGCGCTAGTCATCGTTATTACGATGTTACAGTATTGCGCTTTATACTACTACATGTTTCAATGCATAGCATCATCTTCAGGTTTTTTTATCTTTAAAACTACTCTATATTTTTA
>NW_019060737.1:686787-699458 GCF_000696155.1 Zootermopsis nevadensis | reverse complement strand
TAAAAATATAGAGTAGTTTTAAAGATAAAAAAACCTGAAGATGATGCTATGCATTGAAACATGTAGTAGTATAAAGCGCAATACTGTAACATCGTAATAACGATGAATAGCGCAAAATATCAATATTAATTTTAAATTTTAACATCAACAATTTAAAGTTTGTGTATAGACTTGAATTATATTATATATTTGAATAATGATATATGATATACGTACTTATTCAGTTTGTCATAAGTTTCGTAGGCAGGGAAAGAATCCCTGATCTTCTACCCCACATCCTGTTTTACACATTTTCATACATATTACTTAAATTATTCAATCTATACTTCTAACCTACAATCTATCATTACTTTATTTAAATTAACATTACTTAAAACTCCAACACAGAATTCATCTATTACATTTTTATTTAATATCCAAACATTTATCTTTAGGCTGTCTATTACCATATATAGTCCACATCAATTATCATCTTAATATATGGGTTTATTATCCTGTATTATCATCCGTTTCACATTCCACCTGATATTTCAAAAGTTTAAGCCCACGTTTCCTCTTACATGTACTAATTTTAGATCCAGTTTCTGAAAATCAGCACAGGCGGTAAAATAACATACAAACAGTAGGTGAAACGTCATCTATATACTACACGGTGGAAAATCCAGGAAGCCAGGCGCCTTTACACGTACAAAACGGAACGATTTCGATTCATTATCATTTCGCGGAGTTTAAATATGAGATATCTCATTAAAAAAAACAAGGCGTTTGAAACCAGACATTGAATATGTATTTCACGAGGTTTCACCCCGAAAATATACTTAACGATCAAAGTTATCGCGTTCAGCGAAACCGACTACATGGTGTGCAGTACTTCAGGAGCTTACAGTCGCTTAGTTAATCACCGCTTAACATAGCTCAGGCTGCCAGATGCTTTCTTATCACGGAAACTCAGGTACAGTCCTGGGCGACATCAAATGAAATTCGTGAGTTCTTCGGATTTTTCTTACTGATCATCATCGCACCACTGCTCCATACTCACGTATCACCGCTCACGGTGCGATAATCATGACCAAGCAGCACATCTCCATACCCTCGGTCCTACGTTAAGGGCCTCATTTGTGACCTCTTGGCTAGTCTTGGAGTAAAGTAGATTAGTTTTTAATTGATTCAGTTTTCGCTTAATATTTAACATCGGATTAAAGCAAAACCTGCGACACCGTTTATCCGTTACGATAAATTTTGACTACCAACAGAAGATGTACAACGTGACCTGTCATATTATAGCTTACGACATCGAAACTCTTACTTTTCAAAGGATAGAAGCGAAACAAAAGAGAGTCTATTGTTCGGTTTCGCTCATTTCGCTCGGTTGAATAATAATGTTTGCCTCAGTTGTTATATTATCTGCAGTCCAGTGAGCTGAGATAAATCTAAAAATGTACAATAAGCGTGTCCCAACTATTTACGGGTTGACGTTTTCACCACAAAAACGGCTGCTGTGTGATTATTTACAGAACTGAGTTTAATTGTACTTGACTGTACGATACAAAAGAGGGTTTGTTTCCCCACATTGCAGTCGGCTGTTAAGCGATACACAGGCGTACGCCAAGGGTGAGGCTATTATAAAAAAATATACATTGGTTTGTTGGAGAGAGCGGGTTATGGTAGGGGACATTCAGATAGACAGAATCAGAGGAGTTATGCACAAACATGGCGAGCGTTGAAGCACAGCTGACAATGTTCAAATTACGTAATGTTCAAACAACGTACGACTATTTCGTGTTGCGATGGCAAAGGAAAAACTTACAAATGCACATAAAATATCGTACATTAACACATAAATGAAAAAAAATGAACATGGGTGAGAACGAAACAGAAGACTGCTACTGTTGCACTCTGATAAAGACCTTTATATTATCACAGTTTGTTTAAATATTCATCCGCTCGATTCAACATTAGACTTTCTATTTTTGAGCTCTGTTGCAATTTTCATACGTGGATTCAAATTGTCGCTAGTGATGAGTATAAACTTTTTTCTGAATGATATCAAAACTCATATTTCCCTTCTTTATTCTGTGAACATTATGTTAAAACTAATTTTTATAATTCCAAATCGTAAAGAAATTTTCGAAATTGTTATGTATTGTGACATTTTACAAAAGTTCCTTTTTAACTTCTCTAAACCTGTGTTACAGTAAATTAAACATAACCTGAAGTAATTTCTTAAACATACCGCCTCAGTGTCTTTTGCACGCGAAAGATGAAAGGCGATGACACACTCTCGCATCCAACGCGTACGTCAGTGTCAAACCTTGCCTCAATCAGCCGCGCTCAATTGGAAGGGGAATACAAAGAGATGCGTTAATTCAATTTAAATTCTGAAGTCATCTTTGCATAATTTTCTGAGAACCCCTGTGCAATCTTTCTGGCACGAAATTTAACCATTGTAGTGCATTATGAATGTGGTAAGCACCCAGCCAACACCAAATATTCTTTGCGTTTGAGTGAACCCACTTCATGAACAATTCCTTATCATACTAACAAAATAAATGAAAGCTGCGCGTTGCTGTTGACTCAGTAAGACTGAAGTTACACTTTTCCGCTAATTTGCTGTTGAAATTGATGCGGCGTGGGGCAGAGCAGAGAGAGCAAATATAGAGTACTGAAGACAACATTTTATGAGATGCCGCGCCATACACGTCTCATAAAAAATTTGCCGACGTTTCAGAAGGTTCTTACTGCCTTCATATTCAGCCTAATGAAAGAGACAGCGCTTCAGTTTTTACGATACTGTAGAGCGCAGTATCTCAAAAGAGTGTCGCCGTAAAAAGATGAACTGTCACTTAATAAATGCACTGTATGGACGTGTTCTAAATATAGAATTAAAAAAAACAGTCTCAATGTACTGAACACTGCAGTATTAAAAATGATTGATGATTAAAGGCAGGCAATGCCCCAATAATTTCGGATACAATTCCCGTTTCAAATTCGGGACATTCTTACTTGGAGGCGCAGTAGGCTCGTTTTCAGTCTCTTCAGAGGAATGATTTCTCCCTGTTCTTCTGGACCAGTTTACAGATAACTGTCATATCTCTCACTCCGCACTTCTCCGAGTCTGACTCTGATAGTGCCACTAACATAAGAAAGGAACGGAAATCGAAAATGAAACAGATGAGAACTGTGAAACAAAGACGGAATAACATTCTTCTGCGTGCCTAAATTGATACACGGGCCGATCGCAGATCTGAAAGATGGTGTCCATTTTCCTGCGACCTTTCAAAAAGAGGGATTACGTCCCTCTTAGAGAATGTTATTCATCATTACAGTCACTTGTGTGAAGACATATTTTACCTTCAGCTGAGAATAAATAATGCCGTATCAAGAGTTAAAAATTTTTTACCTTAGATTTTCGCGATAAAAGTTAAATATATAAATTCTAACATCGGGGATTAGATACTCTGCGCCATACGCTGAAGGTGTTCCGACGTTTTGACAAGCATTAAAGTTGCACTTTTCAGGGTGGCAGGTGCAGACATTTTGGGTTACATTATATTATATTTTTTTCTCTTATGGAGTTCCGTTATTCTGTTATTTTATAATTCAAGCCTTCAAATGTAACAGAAATGTTCCTGTATACCGAATAAAATTTGCTTTAGCATCATTTTCCATAACACCAGTAAGGAAAGGATTCAACTCAAGTTCCCCTTTTCTTCCAAACCTTTATTAAGCAAATTTTGTCTTCTAGTGTGTGAATATACTTCAGACTTCAAGATACTTTTCAATAGCTGCATAACGCAGTACCTATTTACCCTAGCTTCTACAAGTAAACATCTCAGAACTGTTCACTTCCGTGAGACGAAACAGATTAAGTATGAAAGAAAAATCAGTTTCTCTAGTGGCTAGTTCTCGCTACAGAGGATACCGTTCATACTGGGAAACTCAGTACTGATGGAAACTGGGAAGTATGGTAACACAGCATCCCGTTCAGTCACTCGACTCTGATTATCAAAGGATCGATAGCACATAGCGGACCAGCGACGTTCACGGAAAACTAAAACGCGTGCAGATGACTGTCAGCATCAACATAAACTCACAAAACAGCACTATAAAATGTTTTGAAGCTCATTTGATGATTCAAGAACTTTCGAAAAGGAAGCCAAATTTGCTTAGATAAGTCGCGCCTATTCATCTGGGTGAATGTTTCGCTGTAACCTCCGTTAAACGATTTTGATTCACCTTGATGATTATTAATAAAATGAACGATCCATATTACATTCTAGGAAGAAACTGCCGGTTTCACTTCCACGTCTGAACTAACAAGTTCCATGGAGCAAAATCCTTAAAAAGCTGATAGTCGCTCAATCCATATCATTATCCTAGATTTTATCACCCTAATAACATATTGAGAAGAACAGAAATTACTCAGCTCGCGTTACGTTATTCTGTATCAAAACCTGAAAGGAGGGACCATTTTTGGAGACGTGTAGGTGGAAGAGTATTATTAACTCTTTCCATTCTCCTGTCACTTAGACCCTCTTAGATCCAAATATTTCCCTAAGTATCGCGTTCCCAAACACCCTCTTTCTGCAGAACACAGCCATCTTCACACTCCCCGTCGTGAAAACCTTAAATCATCCTCCATCTGCTTTTCTACCTCCCTAATGTCAGAAACCAACTTTCACACCCAAACAAAACAACAGATAAAATTATCGCTTTGCATATTTTATATCCAAAAAGAGTGATTCTGCAGCTCAGGGGTCGGGTGAGGTGTTACCAACTCTCGACCATACAAGACCAGCTCGCTACGAAATGTTACACAGAAGACATGAAACGCCAATCAAAACTCAGGAGCATGCCCACTCACCTAGACTGTACCGCCACAGATCTTTCAGGGGTAGGTTGCCGTTGCGACCGCCTAGTAGATAGACGTTACTCCCCAGGAGGGTTGCACTGTGCTTTGAGCGGGACGAGGGGGCAGGTCCGTCCGGGGTTGGCGTCACAGCGCTCCACATCCCCCGGCACCCTCCTCTCACCACCTGCAACAACGAAACGTTCGCCATTACCAGACCTGAGACAGAGAACTGAAGTCTTAGTACAGATTACCACTGCGTTAAATTTATCATAAAAAATGTCGACGTTGGCGCTCTATGATAGAACGCCGGGTGGACATGTAGGTACGAGGAGATACCAACGTTTCAGAGGAACATGCTGCCTCCATTTCAGTTCACACGGTGTTACAACTTGTTAAGACCAACATCGACATCTTCACCACTGTGAGAACTTCAAGTCTCATACAGTCAAGATATAACATCACAGATCCTTACAGTTAAACATCTGTAATTTTTAATGAATAATAAACGTTTCATGCAGAATGTTTATGACGTCACATGTTTAGCTCCAACTGGGTGTTCCTTGCAGCAATCAAGGTGTGATACTTCTGAACCATTATGCTACACTATGCAACAGCGAGGGTTTGTGTAAAAACATAGAAGTGATAGACTGACTTCCTTACGTCGGTCGGATGGTTGTATTCGGAATCAGTAACTGCCCACAATACGCACGTACCGTGACAACGAAGTTACACATCTTTACAGAGACGTCAAAAGTAAACGAGAGTCAGGACCATGGAAAAAATTTCCTGTGTAATAAAGCGATAGGGAAGGAAGCCTGAAAGTTAGTTGGGAAGCAGCGCATAAAGGGGTAGCTTGTCAAGGTAAAAGAGAGATCTATATGGGATGGAATAATGAAAGAGAGTGTCCCATAGTAATTGGAGTTGACTTCTTTTCTCCTTCCACTTCGAGGGTGTGTGTATATTCGTTCGCTTTCAACTTGAAAGAAGAGACAGCAGCTATGGATAGAGTAGTGCCATTCTTTTAAGTGGGCAGGTAAATAAAGGGAAGGGACGGCGCCCTCTCCTTCAATGCAAGGTGGCGGGATGCTGACTGACAGGGGACACCAACTTCCGGTTCAGGGACCAGAAGATCCCAGAAGAAACTGTTCTCGAAATATGCAGTACAGGCATTCAGATGCTCAAAGTTTGAAGATATCTGACGATGGCGCGATGTATTGCGTTAAATTGTTCTTTTGGACGTAACCATTGTATAGACGTTAGTAAAGCCACGACGTTTTGGTAGTTGGTTCTACTTCGAAGGCCGTTGTCAAGTAAAAGGAGGGAAAAGAACCCTAATGTACTGAGCTACAAGGTGCATCTAGTCCAGGTCCTTCACCCGCTGACGGAAGTATAATTATCTTCCGAAACGCTGTGGTTCTAATAACATCTAGACGATGAACAACGTCCAAAGGACCTTGCAAATACTAAGAGAATTTGCAGTACCAAAGCTGCGAAAAAGCCTCACAAACGTAAAACGCTTGAGGGAAGTAAGAAGTCCAACTAGAATTTCAGTAGAAAAACTTATGGTATACATAGGCGTAGTTGGGTTGATGATATTAAAAAGGATCAAACAAAAACAGTATACGAGGGCCCATACAGGGTTCATCTGGCATAAGACAAGGACCAATATCGATCTCTTGAGAACAGGGCAATAAACCTTCGAATTCCACAAAGTTTGTTAATTTCTTTACCAGGTTCTGACCATTAGTTTCTCATTAATTTGATATATTTCAGTTAAATAACACAAAGCGCTATGCATGAAACTGAACCTGATTTCTTATCCACAGAAAAAAACTAACTTCTTCTTGAGACTGAAAGATGCAAAAGTTTAGGCAATCACAAAGAAAGTTATTTTTATGCGTTTACTGGAAAAACAAGTGACTGTGACACATTAGTTAATTTAAGACACTAATATTTGTCCACCCCTCGTGTATGAGCAAGGAACTGAGAGGCGCAACGGAGAGAAGGGGAGTAATTCTTACGCACCCTCTTTCATTATCTTCGGAACTCGATTAGCGTCAGATGAAAGCCCTAATCAATACAAATTAAACTAAAGAAAATTGGATCGGACGGTCGGATCAGACAAAAGACCTTCCGCTGCACTTAAAAAGAGCAAGTTTTCAGCACAAAATGAAAAAAAAAAACTTCAGGTGTGTGTGGAACTGTTTCCAAATACTCGCTTAGTTCCTACCGCCATCTTAAGTTGCAGAAGTAAGATTTAACTTTTTGCATTACCTAAATAAATGTATCTTAACAGACAGTTAGTTCTGTAACAAGGATAGCTGTGATGCAGCATCTATTTTAACGAAATACCAACTCCAAACCTGATACATTATAAGTATTGGATTATGGGAAAATAAAATATGTGATTAATAGCATCTTCGAATAAATAGAAATATTAAGTCCATGCATACTTAGTATATACACGTATATGCAAAATTCTGAGAGTATTTTCACTTTAAACAGTTAAGCAATATACGTGAACTATGTGCAGGGTAGCGAGCGGGCACTTTGAACGTCGTAATGTATCTACGGGTTCCACAAAATGCTGAGGAATTTGACTAGCTGACATGTTGGAAGTCGAGAGTAACAGGTGCAGTTTAAGTGATATTAAATCCTTAAAATTACCACTTCAGCAGCATTAAAACATATAACAACATTAACAGAAATGGAAGCCATCAAAAATAATGTCCAGACTGAAGGAAGCTGATCACTCGCCTCCAATACCGAGGTTAAGAATTCGTGGAGCTGTTTGGTTTCAGTACCAAACAACCATTGACTTTAAAGTCTACAACACCTTGCTGAATAGTGGGAATGTAGTACTTAGATGTGACATGTAACGAAGTTTAATTCCGAGGGACACAAAATCCAATATACATTTTTAGGATTTGTGACATAAAATAAACCCAATTATATTGAAAGTGATCCTAACACACTTTGCGACAGCATGCTTCACCCCATGTTAAACTGAATTATACAGTTGTTCGAAATTGGTTTATAAAAAGTTTACTTTCAGTTTTATTCCCAAAGACGCTGACAAAAAAGTCGAAGTTACGGCTTTAACTCCCAGTGGTAAAAATGTACCACCAGCATTAACAAGCAATAACTCTGCATTTTGTATTTATGTGTTCGTATAATTCTTACTGCAGACAGGGATTGTTTTCTTAACAGCATTAACCACTCGATCGTTGATAATAGTGAAGTTTTATGTTTTCTCTGACGTACCGATCGAATTCTTACATATTATTTAGTTGTTCTTCGGTTTCAAAGGATCTAAATTAAATAATCTTTGCGGCTATTATTCAAAACATTCTGAAAAAAATCGGACAATACTAACGGGCACTTCACATGAAGACGATGTTGCGTTTCTGCTCACCGAAGTGACGGCGGGGAGGAGGGTGTGGATCTCGAGGCTACCTTGGTTACCATGGTTACTATAGTTACCTACGTTAAAGGTCAAAGGTCATATTGTGGGGATCGCGCCAGGATTGTTACGCTTTGTTTACATTCTCTAACTTGTTTAATCCTCCAAATTAATTTATGGGGGTGAAACGAAACAGTACGGCAGGGAGTTAATAGAACTGTCAGTACAAGTAATCTTGTCTGTTCATTCCGATGTTTACTGAAACGAGCGTCGTCGGGAACACAGACAGTAAATTGAAGAGAAGTTACTGCGTGTTAATACCGCGTCACGAATGTGCACAGTGAATGTGAAAGTAAAGTTATTAGCTTAACCGCAACATTAGAGAGAAGTAAGCAGTCAACCAACTTCACAAGGAACAAAAAGTTTTCGCTAAAAGCAAAATTACCGTGTAAGGTGTAGTGGCTGTAAAACTCTATAATTTATTATGCAGATACAGAGTTCGAATCTCACGAGAGCTTCTGCTCGGTCCCTCTATATTTCTGCCGGTATTTACTAAGGACCGCACATTTGTCCTTATTTCCCTATGGACTACTATGTTTATGAACAGCGTATGGATGCGAACCAGACATGCACGAACATCTACATTCCCAATAACAAACATAGCCCTGCAAATGACATCATTCTAATAAAGGGGATATTTACATTTATTAAATTTTTTACCTACCAAATAACGTAAACTGCTTTCCTACGTTTTATTTTGGACTATAAGTTATTCTTTTATATTAATTATTAATCTCATGACGTGAGCGCATATTGTCCAGAATTACAATATGATTATGTTTTCTTCCCCCATAATTTTAAGGCTAATAATTTCACAGTCAGACAACACTTGAATTACTGTTTCTTAGGTATGACACACATAAAATAAACTCCGATGTGAATATTCTTTCCAAGTCTTAGAAAACGTCATGACAAGGTTGCTATAAAAGAAACTACATTTCCAAAAATTAATTTTCGCTTCAAATGGTTATACAATCTGAAACTTTATAAAACGATTCAAGTTTCCCCGAGGTCGTACACTGTGTGGTAATGTATCGTATTTGCCTGTGAGACTAACAAAATCCAAGGAAAACCTCAGTCAGGATAAGAGACCGGTAGGTCGAGATTCGAATACGAGGCCTCCTAAATACAAAACACGACATTAAGTGAATTTCAGAGGACAAAAAATAAATCGATGCTGTGATATGAGACAAAAAAACATCTAATTCACTCAAGACTAACTGATAAACTTAAGAAGAAGATGCAGAGCAATGGTTAGGAGGACACTGCAAAGCGACGGAAGAAATGGAACTGGGATGATGGACAGTTAACAGAATGCAAGGACGGAGGACTGATGAAAACAGACACGATAAACACCAAGCATAGGAAACGGTAATCGACTCCAGGGCGAGGTGTGGTCGATATAAGGGGCAGCGTACTGACAGAAAATAAATTGTGATATTCTTAGAGACAGTCGTTTAACTGTGAGTTTGTTTTTGTGAGGTTCATCGACCTAAACAAATAGACAGAAGCTGTTGCATCTCCGCCCTTCTAACAGGGGGAAAGCGGAACAAACGAAGATAACAAAGACGACAACGTAGTGACGTTTCGAAACCCCGTCCTTTTGGTTGGCAAAGTAAAATCATCTCGGCGGCTTCCTACTGCACATCCCGCAGTAGATGTGTACTGCGTTCCAGCGTTCTTGGCCGCTGAACTTTGTGAATTGGAACCTCGGAGAGGGTCACTTACCAGAAGTTTGCTGGAACGGATGGTAGCAAGCCGCGTACAGTACACTCCAAATAAAATATTACCACGGTACGTAACACAGGAAAGTCGATTTCATTACACTATACATCACTACAAAATTAACACTGCGGAGAATATTAGATAATTTTATCTTCTTCACAACTCTTCGGTTCTCTTCCAATTTGTCCACTCCTCACAGACCTTCGCTTTCTGGCATCACTCGATTCATCACTACCGCTGCTGCTGTTCACTCCATTATCTTCAAGCGTATTCGATTATGCCTTCTTGCTTATAATAAATTTGTTCTAGTTTTCCCACATGCTGACATATAATATCCCATTCGTTTAGTCCAATTAGTTCGAATCTCTGGCGACACAGATTATCGACGTCCTTTATTTTAAATGTCGTGTTCTTCCTTGCAACCCATTGCTTTACATCTGCCCAAATAAGTTCAATGGGGTTTAAATCCGGATTGTACCGTGAAAGTACGTACAGTACGTTCTTTGTCTGCTAAAATCTGACCAATTACGTAATATTTGTTCTTTGACTTATTCAATTTTATTAAATCGTACAGCTGAACTTTCAACACGTTGTCACAAAATGGGATGTTTCTTTCCTATAGCCAGGCTTTCATTTCGTCCTTCTTTGATTAAGACGTCGGTGGTTTGTCTATCTGAGCGTTGTGATACGAGGCGTTATCAATGACCAGAAAGGAGATTGCAACGAACAGGTGGCATGTTTTTGACACAGCACAGTCACAAGACAACAATTATCAGGCTTCTACACTGTTGCACTGACAGAGACTCTACTGACCGACGGAAACTCGTTCCTTCCTTCATTGCCTGGTCCGCTTACTGGGCACTCCTTGCAAGGTCAGCGGCCATAATCGGTGGATTCAGTTCTACGAACTTGTCATCAATTCTCAGGGTGGCTTTTAGTTTATTGAATCTCGGGTCACCTTATGCCACTATTCCATTTTCAGAGGTTACAATGTGTCGAATGTGATGATAACTTATCACTTGTAAGTAGATAAGTATTTCAAAGAAGGCAGTCTTACTTATTATCCCGCAATTCGCTTGGTGGAAGACTTAGTACAGGACTTCTGGGCTTAAAGGCGCTTTGGCAGAATGGTTATTCGCGCTTAGGAGAACCAATGATAAAAACCACGAAAGGTATAAATCAGGGTGTCCGACAGCTTGATCGAGGTTCTCACATACGTCAGGAAGGTTAGAGCTAAGCTAACCTGCCCGGTCAATCAATCGATTTAAGCACAATTTTATAAAAGTGAGGCTGCAACCGCAGGGCTGAATGTTGCAACTAACCATGTGTGAGAACAGACCAGTTCTGCAGGGCTGAGTGAGCATGTCGTTGAGGTTGGGAAATTCATTAACCCTGTTACCGATCACCGTTCACCGTAGGCCTACTACACAAAGTAGAGTATTAACATCCCTTCAGTCTTGGGGTGGATGAAAGTTTTCGCCTCGCTTGCTTTGTGTTCAGGGCAGCGCACAGTCAGCAAGACTAGTTTGTGAAATGCTGTCACATTTTTATGAATTTCTCTCAGTAAACAGTGAGCCATACACCAAAACTCCTGCTGATATTTAAAATGTGGCAGTTCATTAAATCTTTTGTAATCAGGTATGCAAGAACAAGGAAGTGAGTAAAATATGAAGTGGAAATAGAGAAACAGAGGACACGAACAAGGAGTTGGTGACAGCCACAACGAACTCGAAACAGAAGTTGCAAATACGAAGAAGTACTAACCACTCGTATGTGACATTCGGTCCATGATGACGCATATGGGGAATGTAAGTAAAGCTCCACGCACTACCAAGTTCGTTTCACGCTCCGCCTACTTTACACCTGCTCAAAGAATCCCCAGTGGAGATACACAGACAGACAGGCTCTTTCGCACTAATTTGTTTACCAAACAAGCAGAAAAATAATCGTGTTCCATGGTACGGAGCAAACAGATGCAACATCTGCTTTGGTTTCCCGCTGACCTTTCACAATTACAATGTGACGCATGTTGGATGAAAGAAAACTGAAATGATTATGCGTCGAGTGAGGTCGTTTCGGCAAATTTTTCTTCAATTAAGAGAATTAAATTAGTGTAGTATTGATTCAATTTCGGAGCTTGTATCCCAAAGGACAACTAAAAAAATGCACGCGTTCATTCAACGCCGCTATATTGTTTCAAATTTTATTTCAACTACAAAATCTCCCCTTCTACAAGCACAGGGATATAATAGGGTGTGAGGGTAAGTGGGCGGGTACTACAGAACCCCTAGCGACTTATCAATTCTATCTCATCCCCTTTCCTTTCTTTATGCTGTAGCAGACAGCACCCTATATTTCTTTCAGCCTTCTTCACCCTATTGTACTAGCACCTATATTTCTTAAATTCTCTACAATATTTCATTTAAGACACAAGATTCACCCTAGTAGCATCCAACATTTTTTTACACACAGCAAAAAATCGCAGTTTGCAAAAAAAGAAGTCAAAATATCTTTATTTGTCGCATTTCGTTGCCTTACCTCACGAACTAGAATATTAAAAAATCTTATACGAAAACCAAACTGCCTAAGCGAATAAGAACGTAATAGAAACAAACAAAATATTGGCTACTT
>NW_019060737.1:646424-681673 GCF_000696155.1 Zootermopsis nevadensis | reverse complement strand
ACGAGCATTACAATAGACTAAGTCTCCATCCCTCTATAAAATAACATTCCCATAGCCGACTTCGGGTTGTGCTCGAAATAGGAATCACGAAGAACTATAATAAATGCATAGCTCTGCTGAAAGCCTGTCTAGGATTAAGAATCGTTGGTAAACACTACCTTCCTATTCAACAAGTGGACTGCTCTCCACTTTAGAAACCAGTCTTCTATCATCCCACACACCTCCACTTCTAGACCTGTGAGATACAAGATTATATCAACATATATGTATATAAAATCTGTAGTCTGTCAAAAATTTACAAGCGAAATCCACTGCTGTACAACAGAAATGAAAATCAAGTTGCTCCGTTTTCAAATACTTTAATTTTTCATCCCCCCAAATGACGATATGTTTACAATATACACATTTATGAAAACATGAGGCAGCAATTAGAATAAACCGAGTTTCCTCTACACATGATATAAAGGGGCCTAAATTGTAACAAATATAGTATTATTGCAGTTTTATTAAAAATTTTACAGTATTCTAAAGGCCTACAGTCTTTTCATGGCTACTACAAACACTAAAGGTAATTAAGTAGTATTAAAAAGAACCGGTTGACACATAAGTAATGTCTCTGATTATCTTTGGAGCTACTTAGATTCAGTCTCGCCTGGGAACAAACTATCCTAATTGAAGTTTCTGGCAAAGCGACTTTGGATATAGTATTTTGAAGGAGGCAACAGTTACTTCCTCCTGCATCTTCAATGATACGTTATTCATAATTATTATACCATATCTTAATTGCCACAACCTCAGCAGTTGAGTATCAAAAACAATATAATAAATACACGACAAATACCAAAAATTCGATGCGGGTTGGGCACAAATGATCAGAACGGAAGCAGACACATTTCAGGGCGCACGTACAATTAACTCGTATTCAAATTGGAAAACTGTAACATAACAAACACGTAAAATAAGATGTACAGAATTCCCCGAACGTTGTATGCACACAGGTTTACTTAGTACTGCATATTGCAATGTGTATACATCATTTTGATTCATTCTGTTTACATGATGATATTAAGTGTGATCTTTTTAAGTACGAAAACAGCAATCCTAGACCTTGAGTGACTATACGTTTCGACTGTTACAGACACAAGAATACAGTACCGTGCATGTTTATGAGGGCAATCACAATGCCTGCCATTGTCTCAAATCTAACTTTTTCAGAACATATGATGAAGATTTCTTAGAATTCGTATTCGAAAAAGACTCTTCTAAAACAGTAATTTCAAGCAGAACAAATACGCAATATACATACAAAAGCAATTCGTGAAAAGCAGAGTATTACAAAGGACAGAGTCAGCTAGTACCATGTACTCCTCTCTCTTGTTTAAATCGACTGAAAAGAGAAATGCATGTGACAAAATGAAAGGGTCTATGTATTCAGTGTTTAACTTAACACATGTATTCGTCGCATTCGTTCCCTTTTACCAACAGCGTTTACTGGATTTTATCCCTGTAGGCTTACTCTTAAGCACTATTTTGTCTTCAAACTCCAGTTATTCTCAAGTTACAAATAGTTTTCTATCGCAAGGATTGCAATCTCTGTTGTTATGTCATGACAACATTAATTCGCTCAATTTACGCGACGTGTTTAAACATCAAAACAATGCACATTGCTTACGTCAATATAACTATTTTTTTTAAATTAACTCCGCAATGTTCATTTTAAAAAAAACTGTGATTAATTTTTGTCACATCGTTTCTACAAAAGGACAAATATGTTAATTACATTTTATCAGCGGTAGGAATGTTCAGTTTTCAAAGTGTGTTCAATCATTCTTAATCGAAGACCATCTTGATTAAAATATTTTAAACATCAGAGTTCCTTTAGTGAGGGAATATTTATGCAAACTAACTCCGCTAATGCCGTCCATTTACAAACATATGATCATTTTTGCGACTAAGATCATACAAAACTCGGAATTCCTTCATATCTGAGAGACAAATAAATTAACATTGCGTAGCTAGCAGACATGGTTAGTGCTCCAAACGTGTTTAACTTTCTGAGTCGGAGGCCATATCGATTAAATATGTATCGTCTGAGACGGACGTGTTTACTGTGAGCGAATATTTACGGAAGAAGAATCCAACTTCCTTCGGTGGAATAAACTAAATCTTCTAGCATGAAGGCTTAAAAACAAACACTGATTTTAACTGCTGCAGTTACATTCTGTGTGGAATTACCTCAGTTCGGTGGAGGTATTATATGAAGCGTGCACTTTAGTACCTATGTAGCACCGTAATCTCTAACGAGGGTCCAGCACTGCCCACAATATAACATGCTTCTCGGTGCCCTGGAATTTGATTAAGATCCTACTTTCCCCTCCCAAGTTTGTCCAACATCCTCCCTTTAATTAATTGCAAGATGAGCCGAACCTTTTCTGTGCGAGAATGTGTAACGCAGGTTTTGCTGCAGACGGCCTAAGTAACACGCCAGTGCAAATATGGCGTCGTAACATTCATATTCATTCATTAATGTGCTATTCTGGAGGACCGTACTGGCTCACACATTTATTTAAATTCTCTGGCATGTAATTCAAATTCTGTTTCAAGCAGCCTTCCGAAGCAAAATGGCGCGTTCTTTAATGGAGAAAACTATAATAAAAGGGGATCTTGAGTTAGGGTGCACTTAATTGTACAAACTTAATACTAGATTTCAATTGTCGATTTATGGGCTCACACGTTATACGAGTAAACACATACACCCACACAATCAAGCGACAATATCTTAAAACTTTTACTTCCCCTCATGCCTAAAGTATAGCCTACATACACGTTTATGAACTATAAGTCCGAGATGAATTATTATGACTTTCCTTTCACAGTTCCTTCACGTCATGAAAAATCTATAAACCCTGACGGCAGTTCTGAAGAGGGGAAGGGAGGGGGTATTCAATTATTTCCAGTAGCGTATATGAATAGCACGTAAGGGGAGCACTATGCTCTTTTTATCGTAATGATGACTTCCCTCTGTAGTTATCCTTCACTTCTGGTTCGTAGTTCTTCGTTACCAGCCTCGTCAAGAATAATTCTTACTCTCGGACTTTTCTCTTTCCTTAACGTTATGTCTGAAATTCCAGGAATCATCATCACCCAAGAACCACAAAATTGATTCAGTTCAACTCTTCGAACAGCATTAATATGAGTAACACTCTCGTTTAGTTTTGTGTTACTTTGATTCATTTCCTCTACTCTCCAATATTTCCTATTTGTTTCACATCTGTCTAATTTATTTTACAATTTACATTTTCACGGATGAGAATTTAGTAACTTCCACAAACATTATATTTGCAGGTCAGTGACATACCTGCAAGCCTCTAGGCCCACTATAGCCACATTTCGTACAAATAATTGGACACAATTTCCAGTTCCATGACGACCAGCAGTCATTCGCCAGTGCAATCCTTTGTAAAATAACCACTACGTATGAGACCTGAAGTTCTTATGGCGGTGAATATGTCGACTGTGGTCCTTTGGGTTGTGATTCAGGAGATACTTTTCTCAAAAACGTTGGTAACCACGTATAAGACGACACGACGTCACAACCCAACATCGGCATCTACGTCCAAGGTCCATCTGATATGTTGACGTCTTGGTGTCTGCCCTGGACGTTTTCCGATCTACGTTTTAGCATGTTCCTTTCACTTGATAGCTGACTTGTTTCTTATCTACTTAACTACGTTTTAACTATATTGTCACATACATGGTGACATGACGGTTTGAACTATGAATACAAAGGGATGTGAAAGGAAGTGGCCGTAGCCTATCTTAATCTACTTTCCCATAATGTGTCTGGAGGGGCTTAGGAAACTCAAAAAATCCGCAGTTATTTTAATCGTTCTACCACGTGAGATCCTAAGCGGTTACGTTCCGAATACAAAGCAGACTCGATGACGCGACGGTTGTGGAAATGGAGGTTTGTTATAAATTCATAATTAATTGAGGTAAAGCGTTCATTACATCTTCCTGGTTTAATATACTTTTTTACGTGTTACTGGATGCAGTATGAACTCAGAATAACTTATATGATGAAGAGCTGGACTAGGAGATAATTAAGAACAAACAGAAATAATAGACTAGATGCTCACGTATGCATTCAGATTGCCTCCATTTCACCAGCTATTCGTTATAATGTTTCTTTCCCTCCCAAAGATTACTCACTGCCACTATGTGAATGCATGGGCATTCGAAAGGCACGTGTCAGGCTTTTAACAATTAAAGAAACTACGGTAACAGAAATTAAATGCATCGGACTTGCTAATTGCGTGCTGGTAAAGTGTTGTTCGATTTCGTAGCTCTCTGAAATATTACGAACAGTTGTTTCCACTTTTCAAAATGTATGGTTTATGTAACACGTGCTATTTTCGTCGCCGCGCATTCAAGCGGATCTCTGAAACAGTTTTATTCAAGAACCGTACACGTTATCAATATGTATTTCATAGAATTTACAGACAACGATAGATCGATAACTGTTACACAACTATCTGTAAGCTATGCTTGATTACAAAGAACCGATTATTATGGAGGTTATATACAGGCTGGGTGGGAAGTAAGTAGGCATTGAGAAATGGTTATAACCTCTATATTTCCAATGTATAGCGCTTATTTAATGCCTACTTACGTCCCACCCACCCTGTATATAAGGAGGATTTTAGTATCATTCGGTATTTGAAAAGTTTCTCCTTAGAGCTCATGGTTCAAGTGTACTTGTCAACAGGAAGCTACACCATACACCATTTGGTAATCATGTCTTTCTTTCACCTTAACAATGATGACCGCAAATCCTTAGCGTAGTCACATCCCAAGATCCTCTTGGTTACGTCCCACAGACTCTATCTGCTCCAAGTATGAAGTATAAACCCTATCTCACCCCCCTTTCCCAACTATCCGCTCGTTCCAAACACAGGCACCAACCCTATTTTGCCCCTTCGTGATGAGTTAGGTTTTCTCCACCCCATCCCTGCTCCTTCCCCTGTCTGCTCATCACAAATCTCACCATTTCCTTCCGAATTGTCAAAGGCAGCTTCAACACTTCTCCCTCGCAAACTCTCCTTCCTCTTATTTGAAGTACGTATGTCCTTTCTAAGTTCTGCCTTCATCCTTCTTCATTCCGATTTCAACTTTTCCCGTCATACGTGCCAAAGTTATTTTTTTATCTATATATTCATTCTTCTGGTTTCTTATTCCTTTCCCGCCAACATCTCATCACATCCTCACGCTCTACTTCCTTTTCAATTACATCAAAACATTTGCGCGCACACACACACATGAAATAATTTTCAGTCTTTCCATTACGTGTAAAAAAATAGATGAGCAGAACAGGAAGGGATATTCAAGGCCTCTTTTGAATCTCGTATGATTAAAGTCCGCCTACATTTGCATATTTACCTTTAATATTAATAGATGACGCAAAGGGATATACAGGCATATCAAATTAAGTAATTTTAGATTTTACTGTATTTTATTTGCAATGGAAATTACAAGAACTAAAACCATCACACAAAGAAGTTCAATACGAAGCGAGTTGATTTCTCTCCTACCATCACTACACGCTGCCTATCTGAGAGTGACGGAGGAGTGCTTTCAAGTTTCCGGGTCACTGTACCTCCAAACGGAACAAAAAAGGTATTGAGTTCACAAACATTACCAGAGCGGCATAAGCTCTGGTGGGCGTCAGAAGCGAGAAGCACCAAGTGCAGACTCACAGAAGTCCCCTGTCCAGCAGTTAACAGTGTGCGTGTGTGTATATTCAAAATTCTAAATGCCGAATTCAAAGGGAAGATTTAAATAATATACCAGTATTTTCCATATTAAAAAAATTATTTATCAGCTGACAATATTATGTGAAATAATAACTTACATACATTTTTACGTACTCTCCGAAAGAAAAAAAAACAGGAAGACCCATAGAAAGATGGAGAGAATAGTTTCATATCGCCGATAGAGTCGGAAGAGAACAACAAGTATGATTCTGAAATGGTTGTTGTTGATGTTGATGAAATTTAATAAAAGTTACTCATAAATGTTTGACGTCTCTAATAAATTCATAATTACACTACTCATACTACTGAATAAGTGGGAAAAGTTAATATTTAAACGATTAGATTGTTTTCAACTCCTTAACTGTATTTTATTTCTAAACTACACTTCAAATTCTTAAGACAAACTCTCCTGTAACCATGTGCATCGACAATGAATTCTTCTACTAAGTAGGCCTATATTTCGTTTACGACTTTTATCGAATTTAAAGCTTCTGTAAAGACTCACATGTTGTTTCATAAAAGGAAACTGAAAACGGCGAACTGATTTTCAATCTATCAGTGTCCTTTGTGCCGCAATCAAATATTTTACACAGCAGAGTGTCCCTTACGTTGATGTTTCACTAATATTTCTCAGTCAGCGGACACCTAAAGACTGGTCCTTTTACTTCAAAGATGGACGCGGGGAGAGATACCCATGTAAGAGCATAAAAAATCAATATTATAGCAGGGACCGAGGCAATGTTTTCGGCAAATCCTTATCTGCAGTTAGTTTGCACCATTACTTGAGGTTTATGTCGGATTTACTGACGTCTGGCGGCTATTAATACGGCTTTTGTCAAGAGACAGAAAAAGAATCTGTTACTATTTCCTAAGGGGTAATTTCTGTTGTCGGTAGGCACACTGTAAGATAAATATGTAACATCACTGATTAATTAAATTCATTCCTGTCAATTCGGGGAAAAAAAAAGGGAGCAGACCGGCATTCTTCAGCAAAGTTATTTAAAAACGCACTATTAGCGTCTACAGGATTTCTACGCTCGGATTTTATGAAGTTCCTAGCTAGTGACCCATCGCACAGAATCTAATTTGTATCGCTTCTTCATTTATTATTTACGAACAAATATTTTTCGATCCGTTGTGTATCTGACGAGATAAATGTATAAGTTAATTTACGTTTTGAGACAAAACGGTTAATGACCGACACAATACATTCATAACGTATCAATAATTTGTTGTCACAGTTTCTCATAAAATGGGATAAGATTCGTGATCGGAAAAAAAAACTTTGGATGGGACAAAAGAGGATTGATGAACAGAAGTTCAGCTGCTGCGTAAATGATACGCGATATTCATTTTACATATCATGCATAAAGAACGTACAAAATATTATACATCAGCTATTTACGGTGTAAACATATTCACAGCAACGATGGTTACTACCAGCAAAACAAGTATTTGCGTTCTAAATCCACGTGTGTACTGGTAAGAGAATAAAAACCCTGTTTGTAAAAACTCTTTTAACCACGGTTAAATCATACACACTTATGGTGGAATTTTATGATACACGTGCCTAATCATACCCTGCACGGATATCACACGCCACATAAACAACTGCGCTCTTTCGATCTGGATCCGCATTCTGGACAATTTATTTTCGAGTCCCACGTGATAAAATCATGAATTAATATTAATATCCCACGAATAAAACCAAAAACACCCAGAAATACCGTTCCCGTTGACGCTAGTGTCATTTTCATGTACACTTTGTAGTTTACCCATAAAAAATTATTCAAAGTGTTAAATACGCGTAGTTCTGGCCGTGAAAAGAAGAGCATGCGGACAGCGGGCAAAAGGTTCCTAGAAGCAGCTGATGTTGATCTTCTGTGTTGTAACGCCGTGTGGACTTGTAGGTAGATACCAGAGTTTCGGAGATACATGCTGAAGAGCCGAGTCCTTCTTGAGATGCAAACAGTCGCTAAGTTAGTCGATAAATACCCCGCCTATAACTTTTTCACAAGGGTCGTCGAATGGAAGATGACTCTAATTCACACCCTCAAATCTCATTTCTTTAAGATCTATTTTATTATTACCTTCCACGTACTCCTAGGTCTTCCACGTGGTCCCTAGCCTTCATGTTTCCCACTTAAAATTCATTTGGCTAATCCACATAGCATTAGAACACAGAAGACCAACATCGACACGAATTTCACTGGTACAGACACGGGTCGTTCAACTTTACTTCTTTCCTCAGGGCGAGAACAGTTTTATTGTTGGACCCAAGGGCCAAGAAACACATTCTGGCATTATTTTCTAAAACAATTTACCAATTTTCTTCACCTTTAATAATAATCATTCAAAAATGGCAAAGTACCATAATATATGATTAAATATAAATTTTATTGAAATATGCACAAAATAACTGCAGAGTCAAATTTTGTTTTAAATTTGCATGTAACAGCTTGTATATTGCACAATTTTCACCTGGAGAACTTACATTTTATGATAGATTTTTTAAAATCAATACCATGTGTTGTATGTAAAGAAGCAGATAACATAAGAATCACGACTGTTTCTCAAAGCCTTCCGAATAAAGAAAGAAAACAAACGAGTTTATAGTAACTAGCAAACAATTACTCACAACCTCGTCAAACCTCTATGCCTACAGCCATCCCCTTATTTAAGTAGCAGTAAAATTTTATTTTTCAATGTAAATTTATGTACGACAATTTGTAATATAAACAATGGCAAGAATATAGTGTTAATTAGCTGCTAGAGCAGTTGAACATTTTATAAACCGATAAAACAATTCGATATCGATTTGACCACCTCCTATATCGAAATTAAATTTCATATCGACTGACATCCATAATAATTAGTGGTGAATATAAGGAGAAATTATAAATATCTTCGAAATTATATAAGATATGATAATGTTACTAATTTTCTAGTTTAAATATCCGCATGAACACAAATATTTATATACTTACAAACATACGTAGTGCCAAAATCTCACATTTACAATAGAATTCCGCTTATTATACAAATAAAGTTTAATAGGCCGCCAGAGGAGGACGAGGGTGGACACCGAAATAGTGGGGAATAATATATTTTATCATTACACAAGCACCGCGTGGTCGGATGATATTCTAAAAACACAAATCCTAAAAAAAAATTACTTACCTGAGCAATTAAAAAACGTCGTTTCTTTTATAAATGTTAATAAGTCAATAATAATTCCTTTCTGTCTGATATTGCGACATACATTTATTTTATTTATTTTTCACTGTAAATCTTAATGTGCGTCTCTCGACACATTCACACAGGCACTGATGTTGATACACTGCCGCTTCTGATACTAAAATACACCGCATTCATATTTGTCACACGTAACAGGAGTCAACATACAAATAAAGTCGATAGCCGGTTGAGTATTTTCCATTAGAGTACACATCGCAAGCTTTAACACATTCAGTAATTATGGATAAAATTAAAATTAACGATATTTAATTAGCATCAGTCATTATTTAGTTAAAATAATACATTACGAAAACTCGTCATAGTTTAATGATGTGCACATTTTATTTTATCATGCAAGCGGTCGTAATATTTGCCTTTCGAAAACCCTCGTGTCAGCTTTGCCGTGAAACAACTGACAGGCGGACGCCGGCTTCACCCAGTTTCCTCCTGGAAGCAACATCAGCGCCGCGACGGCGCATGGCGGGAAGATAACATAAAATAAAATAAAAATAGTCCTTGAAGAAGAAGCCGGAAAAATTTTTGTGCGCATGTACAGTAACTTTGAGATCCGAAAAGGGCTGAGAGGGGGTTAAAAAGAGAGAGAGAAATATACAGCCTTGTTGCTTAACATTCTGTCTCCTTTTCTGCTGGCGTGCTACATATAATGTGGATGTGGGAGCCCCCCGTATTGATTAATTTCTACATCGCTGACTAGCTTTTTAGAAAACGTTGGTCCGTCTTTAAACGATATGGTGTTATCGTTAAACGTAGACTTCAAGGGCGTAATAATGATAGCAACACATACCAAGACGGGAATGGTAAAAGACAAGGTTTACACACATACTTTCCATAACTCAAAAACACGATTTCATACAACTGAACAGCTCAGCGAGAAACAGACATCAAAAACGGGACTCAAAATGAAAAGCCCTGACCTAGAACCAGCTACTGCACCGTTAACCCTTTTCTTCAAGTGTCCTTTGAAGATTAGCATCTCCTAATAAACACCGATGTTCCAGTCCCATAACACTTTGCTACACTTTGGTGTACGAGTAAAATTAAAGTCACTTCTGCTCATTTATTTGGTGGAAACATAACAATATCGTGTTAAGTGGATAAGTGTTAAAAGTTAACACAGAGGATAATGATGGAACATCATCCTCTCATCCACGTGGTGTCCAGAATTCCCTGTTCGATGTAAATTTTGTATATCTCCCATATTAAATTATGAAAACATTTTAAACTTGCGCCTCTACGATGGATTCAGTTCGTTCTATGTGGGTGTCTTACTGAACAATTACTCTTCGATTGACTCTTAAGTTACATAACGACGCCTATCCAACTGCAGACATTCTAAATAGTCTACTCAAATGCTTGAAATGTTCCTGTATGGTGATCAGATAAGAATTTGAAATCTTCTGGGCCGTTCAGTATAGTAGATCTACCAGACTTCAAACTCGCTGCAGTAAAAACCTTCAATCTCGCTAGGTAAGGATTTGGTAGAAGCGTATCGTGGCCTACTTTAGGTGTTATCCCACACTGTCCTTGAGGGAACCCATGAAATCCCTCAGTAAAAATTGCCAATTGAAAAGAATTCGAATACGAAACAGGAAGACGTAGGCGTTACCCGCAAATACACGCATCCCCATCTACATCAATTCCCACTTGAGTGGAACCACGACCCCATATTCAATTTCGTTCTACCTGAAGGCAGAAGATTTTACTACACCGATGTCAGACTGGGAGAAGAAACGAAATTGAAAATTTATATCAGATGATACGAATAAATACGAAAAGTATTCAAGTTTTAAATAACCACAAATCTGGGAAAATCACTTTTAGAAGCCAATAAAGAAGAAGTAAGATGCAACAGTTTGTGTAAAGTGGACAGTGCACAAAAGCCAAATCCGTTAGGCCCTCTGCCTCGACTAGCTCGATCACGGGGCCCAAAATATTAGGACTTTGTCCTCCTCACAGGAGAATTACAACGAACGTTAAAATGTCACTTAAACAGAACCAGTTATATTGACAGCAAGAGCAAATAATTCCAGGAAATTACTAACTGCAGCAATGGAACGGTGGACTTGCCAGCAGGCGCATGGGAATACGAAAGACTGCTCTCAATCAACTAACAGCTTCACGCGAGGACCGCATAGTTAGTAGGAAACATAAATCCGAACACGCTTATGAATGCAGAAACCAATATGTCAGAGGTTAATAGTACCCCACGATTAAAGAAAACTATCACGCATGATTACTTCATACAAAGCATCCCGTAATTGAAGACTGCTGTCTTCTGGGCTATTGCGCCGTGTAGTCTGGTAGATTTCCACCAACGTTTCAGAGGCCACACTGCCTCCGTCATTAGGGCGATGAATGTGAACGTTGGTGGAAATCTACCAGACTACACGGCGCAATAGCCCAGAAGACAGCAGTCTTCAGACTCACCGCCGTGATAACCTCAAATACTATCCCGTAATTTTATGACAAAAAGTGCATATATATATATATATATCGGTAAGATTTCAGGTTATCACGCCACAGAATCTGGTAGAAATTCACCTGCGTTTCTGGGGCGCCAGATCTAAGTCATACCTCAATAAATGAACGCTTTAGGTCCATATGCATCAAAAGTTTTCTGTTCAGTTTTCAGTGTAAAATAACGATATATACTTTTTTAGAGTCAATTTCGGAAATACCTGTATGTGTATATATATTACTTCACTTTCGCTTGGAGAATCGAATTATGCTGCCGGTAAACGACATGCAAGGAACAATGTGAATGAGGTCTTGAAATGAAACGTCCTTTGTTAACATTTTACTTTGGCCCACAGATGTAATGATCATAATTACATATCTACATCTACTTCCAGAGAAGGGCATTAAGAAGCCGAATGGTCAACGTCTTACCATTCTGTGACACGCCTAGTTCTTAAATAGGCATTTGGAAGTCTTGGATGACACAGACAGTAATTTCCTTTCTCTCTTGGCTTTATCGTGAAAGTTCTTCAGGTGTTACAACACTTAGCAGCTTGAATTAAAAATAATTATATTTAGTCATAATTAATACGCTTAACACCGGAGAAAATCGTTAATTTTCGACTGAGTGACATCTTGTCTGAACTCTTATTTCCTTCGCATTTTCTCAGTTCATGTTAGCCACTACATCCCATCGAATATCTTCCCTGCTTCACTTACTTTCCATCTTCAAGTGAAACAAACCGAAACTCACTGCCCATTCTTAACACGCGACAAACGTAATTCTGCAGAGTCTGTCATAAATACTTCCGGGTGTTCCTTTGAAAAGTCAACGCAAACTACAATGGTAAGAATCTTTTGTTGTTATGACCCAGAAATTGAGCAAAAGAAAGTGACATTTTTTAACATCAAAATGTGAGGTATTTTCGTTTCGCAATAAAACTCAACACTTTTACCTTCAGATGTAAGAAAATAACAGAACACGAGTTGTAACCTGTCACAAATCGGTACTGCATATATGCGTAGATCTCTTGTCAATTGTCATCAAAAGAACTAAATAGGTAGTTGTGTCATTGTCCTTAGACTGTCCCAGCACGCGTGAACTACTGTTTCGGTCTGAATGAAGAAAAGACGTCTCCAAGCGAGACAATCGGGTTGCTTAAAAGGAAACGTCAGTCAACATGTAACGACATTTGCAAACAAGTTCTCGTAAAGTGCATTTTTACAGAATTTTTCAGTGACAAAACATCCAGTGCAGTTATATGTGTATTTGGTGTTGAAATATAAAACGCTTCTGAAAATATTAAGCACATGAAACACGTTGAACAACAACAACAATAATAAGAAAGCATGGCTCCACGGCTTACGTTACTTTCAACTTGTTTGTTCATGTGTTATTACATGAATGGCAGCGGCGCTATTATTACGAATGGAAATAATGCTGAAGGCAATATTCAGGGAAACAAGCACCGACATGCACATTTCATTTCCATCACTGAACAGCCGCCAAAGCAGAATCCGACAAGACACGCCGAATCCAAAGTGGATGCACTGGGGGAGAGTCAATTTCACAGAGGACAGAGCTTGGAAAGTAAATCTCTGTATTCATCGTCGTCGCAAAATTACCCAGGTAAATAAGCAATTTTCTTCGTGTTGCTCAGAACACGTCAAAATCTAACTACAGAATATTCATTCTTGTAACATTTTAATAAGGTACCAGCAGGTTATAAACACCACGTACGAAAAAAAGTGTACACCTACAAAAGCAATACACTTAAAATACTTCAATTAAAATTTATATATCCATATATGATCTTTCAGGAATCGTCATATATAATAAGGCCAAACGTACACAAGGCTAATTTCACTTTAACAGTGTGTAACAAACAAACTTTTAAGGTTTGTTTTTAATTATTCAAGAATGACGTTAAAATCTTTCAAAATACGTTCCAAACATACAAATAATTAATTAAATCTGATAAATTCTTATAAGAAAGCAACGAAAAGTAAATCAAATGACTTCTTGGCGCATTAAACTGGACATTAATGCTCAAAAGGTGACAGAAAGGAGAAACAATTAATTACAAAATAGACAGCGGGCTTTATTTCCTTCAGGGCCTTATTACCCGCGGGTACCTTACTAAGCCAGTTTTAAAATACGGATAATACCATTAATTTGCCTACTACGTATTCAGATTTGAGGTTCTCACGGTGGCGATTATGAATATGGTTGTGTTCTTCGTTGTAAAGCCGTGTCGTCTGATAGAATCTTACAGACGTTTCAGAGACACTTGTTTCCTCCAAAATCAGAGCGATGAGCAGAAAGTAACTCTGAAACGTCGGTATACTTCTACCACATTAAGCGACGCAACGACCCCGAAGACATCTGGCGTCTATTACAGTTAGTTCTTGCGATCCTTATATAGTAAATATAAATCATTTGAATAAAAAATTTCTTGGATATTATCCATCGTCTAGTAAATAAAATATAACGTAAAGCGACGTTTCGGATAGGTCCGGAGATAGGGATTAGCTCTATCTAGTGGGCCCAACTGAGTAGGAACCTGAAGACGGAGATAGAGCCCCATATCCGAAACGTCGTTTTACGTTATATTTTATTTACTAGACGATGGATAATATCCAAGAAAATTTTTATTCAAATAACTCATCACCATAGTCAAGAACTTTTAGATTTGAAGTAAATATAAATGTTACTTCGAAGCACACTGTCAGTGTATTTGTTCCTTCCGCGCTCATCTAGAGTATCATCACTCTGGTCTGAGCTACAGCGAGGGATACGATTTTGGTGGACTGACGGGGCACAGCAGCGGCGGCGAAAACAGTCTGGAAAGTAGCATCGCAAGTAGTGGAATCTTCGGAGACTTCAAGCACAACCACTACATGCCGCATCATCACATGAACCGCGAGAAACATCACAATCACAAGTCTGTCGCCCTGAAAGGACTTCTCGTGCCTCTGGCTGGTGTGGCACTTCTTGGTAAGATAACCCGACAGCGCTTAGCAACAGAACTATCGGCATTTTTATGGTAATTTAAATACGCACTGTCTTTTTACGCAAAAATTTATATTCACTGTTGCTATAAATCTGTTGGATTATATCAATCTTGACACACGCGTTAAAGTTTTTTTTTAGTGTTCTGTCTGACGACAGGTCCATATATTATGAACAGGATCCTTTCATCCTCTTCAGGTTGTCAGGGCCCTGCTCATACATATATACGTTCTTTGCAGATGATCAGAAGTGGTTTGCCATTGCCTTCTTCTGTGTGTGTGAGTGGAGTAATTGTTGGGATACCACGGAGAAACCGGGGAAGCCCCCGGAGGAAAACTCCGTGATGCCTAGACCACGGCCTTGCACAACACAAGTTATAAATTCGGGCACCACGTTAAAGTTTATTGTAACAAATCTTGCCCTTCTTTTTTCCGGCTGGAATTCTACGTATAACTCGTGCCTTAAACCACTTTAAATTTTTATTTTCCTCCATAAAGCTGGAATAATAATGACAGCTGACATGAGTCAGACCGAACTTCATGTAAAGTCCAGGAGTGTTAAATGACCTGTAAAACAACTCGAAATGTTTCTGTATCCAACTGGTTTTCAAAAAGGCGAAAGTAACTTCAAATAACTTCCGGTTTAGTATCAGAAGGAAAGTAATGGTTTCCAATAAATAAATTTGTCATTATAAGCGAATATTTCAACCCACACACAGTCATAGCACTATTCTAAATCATACCTGCGTTCACAGAAACAAGCTCTGCAATTAACACTCCATCACGAAGCATCTGTTTTGCGCACACCCTGACAGAACGGCAAACTCTGTAACCGTCAGGAAATAAATGTGATAACACTACAAGTCTTTGAGCCATATCTCAGTTAATTAAATTCTATTCTATTCTATTTATTTGCATGCTGACTGAACAGCCCAAATGACTTAATAATAACAATAACAACAAGGGGGTTTCATTTCTGAGCCAGCACTTTGATGCTTTTAGAGTAAATGTAATTTTCTTTAAGGTGTAATCCGTCATGTACAAAGTAAAGGGGTCCTGACTGAAGACAACTATCTGCGTCAAGATATATTATATCTCATGTTTATAAATAACTTGTGAGATCGATGTTATGACATGGCGATGGAGTTCAGACTATGAGGAAGGCTGTGGAGAAAGTTAAAAACCACTGAAATCGATTCCGTAGGATGGATGGAGTGTAACACCTTCTTTGAGCATAAGGAAAACAGAGACAGAGCCGTGATTTCAAGTATCGCCGAAACATACATCGGTCTTTACAGAATAACTTGAAAGAAAGAACTCAAATGATAACCCGAAGAAGAACGAAACATGAACCCAAAGGAAGGGCTCTAAAAGTATGAAACGTCTGTGAGTCATAATACGCTACCAGGATGTGATTAGTCTGGTGTTTGATACGTATAAACAGATCTTATCGCCCGAGAAGGCTTTGTCGCGTTTAGCAGCCGTAGAAACTCATATTTTACACAGATGGAAAAACAGTGAAGATGTATTGCAGGCGGATGAAGGGAGTCTGTGAAGATGAAGAAGAGTTACAAGGCTGATTAATAAAGGCTCATTTTAGCTTACCACTTACAATAACAAATTAAGTGTAAAATGGTAGGCATTCGTACAAAATACTCCTGTATTAATCAAGATTTTATTTAAAAGGCACTAAACACTTCTGAAATAGAATTCTTCGGATTCCATTCAATCCAGGTTCGTTTTGTTCCCAGCTCTCATTTATATTGCTCTGAATATAAAGCCTAAAGTTTTTAGTTCACGTTTAGCGGACCATCAATCTAGTCTTTTGCAACGTTTCTTCAAAGGCTTTCGTCTTCAAAGATATTTCATTACAAAACAAATATCCAAAGATATTATACTTCGATCTCCTCATAACAATGATAATTATAGTCGGTATTCAAGTAATTGAAGTATAGTCCCTGAAACACAGGGATCAATATTGAAAACTATGGAAGAAAGCTAGAGCTTATTTTGATAATTTCTGCAAAAATATTTTCTAATTAAAGACGGCAGACGTAATGTAACAGAGGTAGTTAAATTGCAATGTTACATTCTTAGAATACTCCAAAATATGTAACCGACATTCACCGGTAGTTTAAATGCGCCTCCGACATCACTACGACATTCGTTGGCGACTCCATGTGACATTACAAATCTCTGAGTATTAGATAATTCACAATTAAATAAATAAAGGGAACTGTTTCCTTTACTTTTCTATTGTCTGCCGTATTTCGGGACTCGGAAAGGGATAGAAAAAACCACGAACTGACTAATTCAGCCAACACTTCTCACTAGAATTCCACACATTAACATTCCTAAAGCGAATTTAAAAAGTTAACTTCGATCTTCTGCACTATTTACATTAAAAGCGTTCCAAAGAACCAACAAATAGTTCAGAAACGATTCGATATGCGATAGGAGTGCATAAAGAATACGCTAATGCCTGCAAACTACAGTTGCGATCACACGCAACACTAGTGTGTCGGAGAAGTTGCCGCACCAACACAACACAGGATGTGTATCCAGAAACAAGACCTTTCTCGTTCGGCACTTCGGCATTTACAGCGATGCTTAAGTTATTCTGCACATACAACGCAATCTTTTTAAATGCACAAATAAAACAAACGTATAAATCACTTGCCAGCATACACTAATTCAAGAGACAGATCACATGACGAAGAATGTGGAAGTCTCAAACATAATGATGAAATGAAGGAAACTGGCAGTTAGCCTACGAAGAAGACAACAGGTAGACAGCGAAATGATTTCAAAAAAATCCGACATACAGGAAGACTTAGAGAGGCGACGGAAATACGAATACAACATTCCAACTTCGAAATGGTCTTCAATTATGTGCTCCTTGTTGAGGAAGAGGAGGAAATGCGTTAATTACGATTATTCCTGTCGTATAATTGTACCGACAATTCTACTAAATTCCATTTACTGATTATTAATTTGCGCATTTACACCACAGCTATACAACCAGTTTGCCTTTTAAAGCTAATCGGACCAGAAGGGATACTGTGAAAAGAATTGAGCACGTGTAAGCAATTTGTTTTCGACTCTAACGACATCGAAATTTCATTCATAAAGATTATAAATAGTGCAACGCAAGATTTGTCCACTACCGACCATTTTCCGATTATAAAAATCTCAATGTGGACGAAATTGTATCGTTATAAATGTTCGATGGGACATACGGAAGAGGAAAAGAGAATAAAACTAAATAGAATAATCGAAGTATGTCTCTTTATCTCGCTAGTATCACGAAGTTTAACACTACACGCTCGATTTCTCTTACAAAACTATCGGCTAATTGCCCCACACTTCACTCGAGACAAGTAAGTGAGAGTGGATTCGACCAAGAATCCTGCACAGCCAAAATAATGCAGTCTCCATAAAGTGGTAAGTCTGTAGTGTAAGTTCATCAAGCAAGGCTCAACTTCAGTGTGAATATCACTAACCCGTGATGTTACGTTGTAATGTCATTGGCGTCTAAATTTAGGTGCTGCAGCTGCGTTGGTGTCAAACCCGATCCTCCTCCAGCTCGGGGTCATCACCGGCAAGAAGCGAAGACGCCGTGATACCGACGCTGACTTCCCACACGTCCCTAACCTAAGCGCCGCAGAAGCCGAAGCTGTGCAACAGAAACTGAAAGAAATCGCTTTGCTGGAGCGATTCATGACACAGGTACATATTCCAGAAAGAGCTCAGTTTGCCTTTTACGTGCCCGAAATTCTTCAACGCGCGTTTCTAAATGTTAAATTGTTATTTCCATAGTTCTAATGCTCCATCGATAAAATGGCTACACGCGAATCCAAGATTTCACCCGACATGGTCGAAATATTTTCCTTTGTGGCCAGTCTAGTTATAATTTAATCAGATTACTGTTGTCACCATATTGTTGCTACTAACTGAAGTGCAAACAGATTCACACCGTGAAAAAGAAAACTGACAACGACGCGTGACAACACACAGTAATTAAAATCAAATTACGCGATATAATTCAGGTTTCACTCAGCAATCGTGTCATTAACAGGGTACATTCCACCGAACATTGTATTCGAAACTTACACCGCTAATTCTTTTCCGCTAACAAGTCTCGTGTTTGGCAGCAAGCTCTCTTATAGGCGATCACGGAGATCGAAGAATTTCTCCAACAGAACAGCTGTATACCGCCTGCATTATAAAACAGACGCAATTCCAGTGTTAGAAGGAAGCCTGGTACGCCTCTGATACTTGTGAATGGAACTATCATTCATGAAAATAGCTTATGAGGTGGTCAAACTTCGGAACCACTCGCTTCGCATTAATACCCCCACAAACACTGGCATTTTTATTGGGCCCAGTTATAACCCCCCAAATTCTTCCTACATTGGGCACGTCAATTTCAACTGGTGTGTCAGGAACCTACAGAACATACCTCCCAGCAGTCTTCGGTACAGAGGCAAAAACTGTCAAAAATGTCTGGTTCGTGCTTTTATGGCCTATCGTAGTGGTATTCAACCTTTTTTGTTAGCGTACTCCCAGATATAATTTCTCTTCAACTTTGTACCCCCAAAGTTGTTGGTATATAATTCAAGTTATACATAGTATATAATCTACATCTAAAATAAATTAAATAAATTACATTACTGATTTTTCAGTGTTTATCATAAAATAATTTTTTTTTAATTTCACGTGCCCCCTAAGATGTCTTCGCGTACCCCAGGTTGAATACCACTGGCCTATTGTACCTGCTTAAAAGTGGCCGATTAATGGCTTTTAAGACGTTTTTTGAACTACGCTGTGTAGCATATTTTAAAAGACCATTCCGATATTTGCTTTGAATAATTGAGGAAAGTCACTAAAATCCTCAACCACGACAGATAACAGACAGGCGAGATTCAAATACTGATCCCTCTGAATACGAAGCAAGAGTGACAATTATTCAATCGCAACATTTAATCATAGATACGAGATTTAAATTATGTAACTGAATATCTCGACAACATGAGCAGGTCTGTTAATTTTGTGTCAGTGCTTGTTGCATATTTATGACAGGTCCCGAAAGAACAAGCCGTCAGTCAGGAGAAACAGCTGTTAGCTAACTACTTGTCGTGCTCTGGGTCAACGAACGCTAACACCACTTCAGGTTCCTGTGTGGAACGACTCACGTGCGAACTTCATCATCCTGACTCCGATGCGTCACAACTTGAGAAACACGTCATGAGCATGTGAGTATAACCTCCTGTCCGTTCAGAATGAACCAGAACGACCCACACCGGATGCACGTGCAGCCGTGAAATAACTTTCCGCAAAAGAAAGTAAATTCTTTAATGCCCGTGGATCTTCTGATGTCAACATGTCTTTTGGCACTGGGCAGAGTCGACTTATTACGTCGCAACCCACACAGACGATGTCCAATAATTTCGTCCACGTATCGAATTCTTGGAAGAAGAAAAAAAAGTTTGATAAAATATTGTATGAAGTTGGCAACACTGATAAAACCTCGATAGTTACTACAGCCAGTTTTATGGTCCTTCTTGCAAATTCGTCCAATAACAGACTCATTCCACTGCTGAGGCAATTCCTTATTCCAAATAAAATTAAGGAGTTTGCGGACCTCAGAACGAAGAGTTTCACCTCCTGCTTGAATCAGTTCTGCCAGAATTGGATCACTAACTGGTGATTTATACTATACTTTTGTCCCTATTTTTATCTAGAACAAAATACGCAATATTGTATATTCGATCGTTGAAAACGCTTTACCTGGTGTTTGTTAATAAACAGTGAAATAATATTGATAATGGAATAAAACCATTTGCGTTATCAAGATGAACAATCACTTTGTTTGCGAACTTCAACTGCTATAATGCCATCACATCATTGTGGACTTCTGTGGAGCTTTAATGAATGCTTCAGTTGCAAGCACCGTAATGCGTCCATCAATATTTTGTAATCTACATTAACATAGATTAAGATTGTTTCTGTCTCTTGCTTTGTTTCAGAATCACGTCAGAAATTCTTACAAACGAGTACGTTCCTGATTCTGTTAAAGAGAGGGTGAAGTCGGCAACAACAACTGGTTCACAATCTGGCAATTGTAGCGAATTTCCTTGCGACAATATAGAAAGAAATTAGCTGGGTTTCGAAAATGAATTCCACGCACTATATACCTATAGTCATGTGACAAATTGATTGCAGTTAGTTTAGTACAGACGTAATGAAAATGAAAAATGAATTCATTATTAATTAATTCTTTGGATTCGAAGCTCATTTAAACAATAATACATTCAGTCCCTACCTCAAAGAAAACACAATTCTACATCGCAAACATCAATGCTGTGTAAGGAAATACAGTAGATTCCGGTTAAGTGGGCCATCGGTTAATCGGGGCAGCCGTTTATTTGGGACAAATCTTAAAGAACATACCTTTATAACTCTTTACGTGGATCTTCGCATAATTGGGGCAAAGTGTTCTAGTCCCGATGTGTCCCAATGAACCGGAATCGACTGTAGCTGCTGTTTACTCCATGAATCATACGAAACCCATTAATACCCTCTGAGGGTAAAGTACAGAATTGCTGATTGTTGCACTAGGTGGTACATACAGCTACCACTGACTTCGAAAGGTAAAGTTTTTTAAGAAAACATACATAACACCAATAGGCCTATTATTATATCAAATACTTTAATTACTATATAACTGTTAAGTATAAACATCTCATATTTTCTATAACATTTTACAACACATTTGTGTCAAACACTAGTGTTATATTTCATTACAAAGTTTTAGTTTGTAACAATACGTAACTACAACGTAAAATATGTATACATAGATGCCAAATTATGCTAATACGATAAAAACTAAATTTGGCATTTTCAACGGTCATTCTTTTTTTCTTCTTTACATTACACTATGCATGCTAAGTGTTGCTAGGAAAAACGAGCGGCAACTTTATAACATTCTCACGGTGGCGAATATGACGCCTTGTGGCATGTTGCGCTGTGTAGTCTCCCACAGACTACCAACCAAAAAGCTAACTGAAAGCGCAAGACATCGTCCCTTGTTAGGTAACACCATTCCTGCTTACGAAACGCATTGCTTTAAATGGTAAACAGAGCCTTATAACTAAAATGGGAATTTGCTTACGCTAACGGGGTTCGCACAGACTTATCGACGTTTAAGAGATGTATACACCTCCATCGCCAAGGCCCTGATGACAGAGGCAACAATAACCTCTGAAACGTCGGTCAATTTCTACGCGACTGCACGCCGCAACATCACAGATAATCAAATTATTCAATTTATAGCCTATTTATACATAATTAATTTGTACCAAAAGCATTCAAATACAAATATGGACGTAAAATGTCAACTGCTGAATGCAAAATAATTTCAAACCAACATTTCTAATGGTCTTACCTTACAGTAGTATGCAGCGAATTACATGTACGACGCTTTCTCATCTTCGATAATGCCCGCACCTATTCCACTTGTAGCTCCAGAAAACTGTCTCAGTTGTTTATATGTCAATCACATAATTAAAATGTTAATCCTTTCGCAAAATTATACAGAACATCCTTCCCAATTACATTTCACCACACCAAGCAGTTTTGATAACTGCATTGACACTGAACGTGTTTTGTAGTAGTTACAAAATATTCCACTATGTGCCGTGGCGTTCGCATAGCATTAGTGGTATGAAAAATTAGCATACCAAAATTGCTACGTTATATTTTATGTTTGAGTTGATACTCAAAACGTAACAAATAGTAATAATGGTTTTATGAATAAGAAAGCCACTTGTTTTTGCATTTACCTCGCAAAAATGATTGCTGCTAGCATTCTGGAGAAATCATACCTTGATTTCATTTTGCAATAGAATAAATCACATAAACAAATGTGAAAGCTATACATATGCAACCACTTGAACCTAACCATAAATCATGTAATTAATATGGTTAATAACTAATTCATAATTTCATACAAATCATCCCATTTTCATTTTCTATTCATCTCCCCCATTACATGTGCTGACATGTAATATACACTTGGCTGCAGAAACTTTTAAATCACTTCATTAACTTCATACATAACATTTGGAAAACAACAATTAAAATATTTCTGAGTAAGAAATTGATTATATTGTAAGCTTTCCTTTATCAGGGAGTAACGCTGAAATCAGCATAGTTTTGCCAGAAAGTTTTATGAATACCCTTTTTGCATTATACAGAAAATATGAAATTTTATTTAAAAATTGCAAATTGTCTCCAATTATCTTTACAGTTGTCTTTGCCTAAACAAGCAGTGTTTCCGTTTAAAATTACGTCCTGCATTAATAAACAATGTACACAATAAGTTTGAATAATCAAAATTATCTGCAATAACCTGATTATTCACTGTTACTATAACATACATTGTATACTATATATAAAACACACTTCTTTATACTCATGTGATAACTTACTTTCTCAACAGGAAAGAACTTTGTTTATTAGAAAGGACCATTTCCACAGCCCATTTCAGTCTTTCTATTTGTACAATTAATGAATCATTTTACTCTTCTGAGTTTAGGAGGTAACCTTACCAACTAAATTAACCAAGTACTATGTCAATGACAGAAAAGTTTTAATAGAACATGTGACAGAAACTAATATTACCTGACATATGTCATACACTCTTTTCATAGAACAGATAATCTGATAAATCTTTGACACTTAATGGCCGCTGATATTGTTTTCATCTCCTTTCCAATTTATTTGCACTGGTGTGTATATCAGTTATCACTTTTTTTCTGCCTTGAAATAATATTGGCATTCAGAAGTTGAACCAGTACACAAATTTACTCAGAAACTCCATGAAACACTTTGTATACTCCATAACTAATAAAACAGTTTTTGGACCACTGGCCAAGAAGGTACAAATGTACATTTAATGTTTATCATATAAGAACAGAAGATTAAAAACCATTACTACAGAGTTACTGACTGGATTTCTAAGGATTTAGAGGTATGCACTAAGAAAATATATAACTTACTCCCACTTACTGCCAAGCAGTTATGCGATTGGTCTTGTGGTAAGTGTAGCGATGTTTGTTAAGGCTGTTCTGTGTGCTGTAGCTTCGAGCACAAAGGTGACACCTAAACACACCAACAGGAATACTGTGCTTGTCACTGATATGTCTGCGCAAACTTCCTCGGGAACTCAGGACCTTCCCACACTGCAGACAGGACAACCCATGTTGAGGAGAATTCTCCAATTGGGGATACACCACACTTTCATGCATCACTGCAATCATGACAGAACATAAAGTATTAAGGGAGTCATTCCCCAAACAATGGGAGAAGAAATATTAAATTATTCCATCTTGTATAGAAAACACTTTGCTCTGTAATGCATTCTTGTGGCAGAACTGGTAGCTAAAAATTACGAATGTACGAGTAAATAAAAAATTGCATATTCACAATGTATGGGATTCAAATGTTCAACCTTTAAGATGTGGAAGAAGTAATGTCCTCGTTCACACAATTATTCATGCAGAGTCTGAAACAGATAAATAAATGCTGGAATCATAATGCAGCAAGGTTTGAAGGAAATCAGTAGGGAACACAATAGATGAATATAAAATAGATGCTAATTTTTCTTTAATTTTATTATTACACCAACTATCATAGAACAATACAATGTCTCTAAAGTGAAAGCGCTTAGCGCTGAAAAAGTATGATATGCCTATTATTATCATCATAGATTTTATATAAAAAACAAAAAACTTAAACTGAACAATGGCTATTTCCCTGTGTATTGTTATAAAAAGAAGCATAAGTACCAGTATTTGAATGAGGTTAGCTATGGTCATGTTGATATCTGAGGCTATATGAGGTATACAAAATTATATGATTATAATGTCCATTTGTATGTTTGTTATTAATTGGCAAGCAATGGTGAAGTGGTCACTCAAGGATTCTTGTACTGATATAAAGGCATCTTGTTTGTAATGATATTATTTCTTGTAATTTCTCCCCATTATTTTGCTGAACTGTTGTGCATAAAATGATTAGCAAATCTGAATCAATTTCTTTATATCCAACTCATGTAAGGAACAATACGATAAAACTACGTTAATATAAACCATAGTACGGGCTAATAAGTTCTGTTTCATCAGCCTGGTTTATGTACAACTTCAAAAAATGTATGCTACTGAATACATTATTAATAAATTTTAGCTTGATGGAAGGCTTTTGTTTGAACTAATAATCCTGCAGGTATCAGCACAACAGATGTGAACACCTTCATATTGTACACTCAAATACAATGATGTTGCTGCATTTCTGGCTAAGTAATTATCTGTAAGTACTAAAAAATGTTAAACTGTAACCCACGTTACACAACTATGCTGTTATTAAGACCCAGACAATTACAAGATAAACATGACTGGAAATTACAATTTACTTAAACTGACCATAAGAGGATAGACATCAACATTTCAATTAAAGATTATTACAATTAAAAGTTATATTGACAGTAATATATCGCAGCTAAAATAATATTGTTATAAGTAAAGGAAAGATCATATGTTCCATACAATTTTCAGAAATAGATAATTTCACTTTGGTCAAACAGACTTAGAGAACATATTTCAAAAGCACTGTTATGAAATTAACCCTTGGCATTTTCAAAATGTAAGTCTGAACTGATGGCAGTTGCCTCATGCACCTGCATATTCTTGTCTTTTTGGTATAAATGGGATCAGTATAAAGGTGTTAAAACTTCCTGCAGTTAATATTCAAGATGAAACATCAAAAGTAAATGTGTGCATGTGATAAAATGATTTGTTATTCACAATACAGTTATCAAGTCATCCATGTGTGTGTGTGTGTGTGTGTGTGTGTGTGTGTGTGTGTGTGTGTGTGTAATGTTATGTCTACACAATTCTATTCACTATTTTCCTGAGCTCAATAATATCCCTGCCAAGTATGACATAGCAGCTAATGCACAAATGTTGCATTACTTGCTTCTTATTCAAATTTTGTGTATTAATTTCAGTAGCAAGTATCTAATTCAGTATAACAAACAACTGATTCAACCATTATTACTTTCATAACATAACTCAAACTTATTCAGTATCTTGAGAACATGCAAAGTTTGTGATCTACATTATGTTATATAAACAAGATGGACAATTTCTTTCAAATACATTTAGAAACAAAAATTTCAGTCAGAGGTACAGAAAAATATCAACAACAAAAAAGAGGAGGAAGTAACATAACTTGTACCACAAACATTACATCACTAAAATTAATGAAGCAGCAATTCTCATTTCAATATTCCTTACTCCCACATCAACAAAAAATTTGATCCTCTCACAAATATTTAATCCCAGCAGTGAAAAGGATGGTCTTTAATTTTCTCTTAATCTTCAACAGCTTCCCTTAATATATGCAAGTTAAATATGGCTGGCAGTTTTGTGCAAATTTAGTATCCTGAGTCAACTTATGACAGCCATATTCTTAGGTCCAGTAATTAATAATCCAATTATATTCATTTCATGCAAAGATTTACTTCCATTACCTCAATTTCCATGAAACCAAAATAAACTTCATTTTTTTTGGACCAAACTTGAGAAAGAATTGTATAACTGGGTGAGAAGTTAATCTGACCTTCAATCACACAAACTTCTCTGTTGTTATATTAATTTTAACTTACAGACCATTACTGAGGTAAGCATTTGCAAAGACAGAATTATGTCTCACATTGTGCATAAGTACAATGGTATTTGCTGGTTTTCTTTATAAACATTATTGAGATCGATTTCTAATATTTTAGCACTAGTAATAGTTGCATATGTATAAAAATATATTACCTACCACACAAGTAAAAATAAAACATAAATCCAGGTATGCACAAAACTCTACACTAATAACAATGAAATTAAAATCAAACTTACATACATTACAATACATTTTAAACTCCATGCTCCTGTTACTGTTAATTATCTGGGTCTAATAAATCAATGCAGCCACATTCACAATATATAAGTCATTAACTTAACACAAAGTCTTCCATCCTGAAATACCACTTTATAAGGCATTACACCTGTTTACTATTTATCAAAGTCTTCATTCTTTGTACAACCTGGGGCATGAACCTACATCTTAAATGACCATATGCAAATGATACAAAGTCCTTGGGCAAACTACACCAGCCTTTTCAGTCACTCAGCTCCTTTCACAGTCGCTGCACTGAACAACGACAAACATCTACAATTACAAATGTCAGCAAAAGCTGCCTGCTTTGATCTTATAACGCAGATGTGCAGCATTCCATTGATCATGGTACCAAGGACTACATGTCTAACACACAAACATACACTAGTTCCTTGTAACCAGCACACTATTATTAAAGTTAAATGACTCCCTTTAATCCAAAATGGAAAATTGTTGTTTATATGGTTACTGTGACAGCTTACATGATGGAAACAAGCTATGACCCATCATTTGCTTGAAGGAAAAGAGAACTCAGAGTAAGAGACTACCATAGTGCAGACTAATTCCCTGATCACCAGGATTCAATGTGGATATGACTGTATTGTATCTTCCCAAACAAATGTTTACTCAAAACTAAAACTAAACCTAAAAGATTTAGGGTTCTGAAGAACTACCAAAAGGTAAACAAAGTTTTCTCCATACATAACAATCAACAAGTACCTATGAATTACACATATAAGATTTCCATATCTCTTCTTCTATACTCCATACATTTAAGAGAAAATCACATAAATTTAAGCGATCTAAGGGGTATGACTTATCATATCTTGCATTACTTGTCACAGGAAAATACCAAATTAACATTCCATTCTGTTAACAGTTGGATCCTGCAAAATTAATGGTCACCTATTCTAGTGTAGGACTTTGTACCATCAGCATCCTGTAAAAGTACAATACATCTATTTACAGTTAATAGCTTTTTAAAATAAAACTCCTGACCTACTGTAAGTTTCATACAATACCAATGATATATAATCGCACGACAATGATATGTCCTCAGAATACAATGATATCCATTGTTACATGACAATTACCATCTTCCAATACAGAAAGTATAGTATCATATCAGATTTATTTTAACAGCATCCTTTAAAACAAACTGTCATTACATTACATAAATGAAGGTCAACCATACTACATAAACAGACACCTCTCGTTCATATGAGACCAACATTATAGCAAAACAATCTATGTTCCACAAAGTTACACTACAAATTACTTAACAAAAAAATATATAATTCAATAAAATAATTTCTGAGAAAAAATAATGAATTAAGTATGCAGTACTACTAGTACCACATAACTGGTTAAGAAAAGGAAACTTTCAGATGTATCAGTTCAAATGACTAACAAAGTATGTGACATTCCTAAGCATTTTAGGCATGTTCAAAATTCTCCTTACCTACAACATTTTTGATACAAAATAAATGCAATTTCTTTGGTACACAATTATCACAAATCAAAATTTACTCTAACAGGAAAACAATAATATAACCAAATAAAGTCTTTTTTAAAATAATTGAATTTCACAGCACTTTTTTTCCTCCATTAATTTTGTAAACAAAGCATGGAGTTGTACACATTTCACACCCAAAACACCAAATAGAAGCTTACCTGTACACTTGTTCACTCTAGTTGTGCCCTTCACAACTGCTGCATGTTCATAAATAAATGCCCATAGCCAATAATGTTCATATAGATGAACAATCCTAATAGCATAACACTGACTTTAGTTTTGTTGCAACATTCAACACAAACATACTGAATCTAAGCTACACAGACAAACATTTTTGATGTGGTACGCACAGCATTGAAACACGCTACTAGCACTCTCCCCTTTCTTTCTGCTTCCCCCTGTGTGATGTCACCCACTGGCACAGCTAGTTTGAACATGGTGTAAAAACATGTAAGTTCAAGAGTGGAACTAGATATGTAGAAAGGTTTTATATTCAGAGTTCATTTTGACATGATATTTCTTTCCAAATAACACACAAATAAATAACCTGAATATTAGTTATAAAGGCTGTTACTGATGAGAACACTGAGAAGAATAAACTGCTTTCTCACAAAGAATTATGCTGTGCTGTATTGCAATGTCATGAGCACACACTATGTGCAATGCAAGCAGATATAAAACATACCTGAGTCTCTTGCCTACTAACATAGATCAGTCTGAAAATCATTCAACTAGATTCACCTGTGGAGTAAACGGTTTTTCACCAGAACATTATACTATAAAATAATGTGAATTGACTTTCTGTGTACGTTCGGCAAAGAAGAGAAATCTCGAGAAATTCTGTTAGTACATAATGTCAAATGTAGTACGAAGGTTGCTTCTTCAACGTAAAACATTTCCACCTTATGTCTATCAACCAAGCCTCTCCATCTAACTGTCTCCCCATAACTACGCCACCTAAATTCTTTCCCATACTCTTCCTTCCTTCCATTTGACATCTAATCTGTTCTCATCTTAATCTAGAATCTAGGTCTCATTCTTCGGCATCTAACCAACTACATCCGTTGGCTAGCAATTCCTGATTCATATCTATGGGCTCCATATTAAGTTTTGTTTACAGACAAATTTCATGATCCAACTATAGGCACCATAATTGCAATATATTACATTAGCAGCATATTCTTTATAAGATACTGTTTAATATTCAGCTTGGAAGCTGTATTGTGAGTTAAACATTCTAACTCACTTGAACAGATTACTTTCACCAGTCAGCAAACTGTAATACCCAAAGAGCATGCCATATGTTATAATTTGAGCAGCATTTTTTTCTTCAGTCACCCTAAGTCAGCAAGCATAGCTTCAAATTTTCATACTTTAGATTCAACCATCCAGATTCACCAATTACTGTTCCTTTGAAGTTTAGTTAGACTGTAGAATGAAGATACAATAGTATACAGGTACAAAATCACATATTTATATCAGTTTGCCAAAAGAAATTCATTGTTTAATAAACAAGCTTAACCCTGCATAACACAGAGCTGTTCAGCAAGCACATATAGTATACTAAAAAATTTCACATGAAACTTTTATATTTTTCTTGCTTTAGAAGGTTTCAGGCCTTCATGGTGGTTCAGTGTAAACACAGATCCCATTCCTGGTCCATGTTTTGAGAAAAGAAATAATATCTAAAACATTCAAAATAGATACAGCGTCTTCATCCAGAGCCAGGAACCACATTAGCATTTCTCATGCCTGTACATAAGAAATGAACTAAAATGGAAATAACTGCTGATACAGTAATATAGTCTTTTTATATAAAAAAATCTGCTAGATCAACAAACACATTTCATAAAAACTGACATAAAACTTTTAAGAACAGTATGAGGGAACATGAAAAATCTGGTATGTAATTTTTGAAGTGTAACATATTATGAGAGTCTTACTGTATTAACATAACGTTAGATGTAAGTGGCAAAAAAAAAAATGTCATAAATCACATAGTCATAATAATTTTTGAGGAATAACGTTTCCAATTATGCCAAACAAAGAGTGAAGACTTAAATTTTATTTTGTAGTAAATGGAGAGAAAGAACCTAAAACTGCACAGCTCAGGAGTTGACAACTTGCAGCTCACAAGCCACACACAACTTTTAAGTACATATGAGCAACACTTTAACAGTGGCCAAATTAACTAATTATATTACAAACTTGTTTCAGCTGTTCTTATTTTCAAAAACTGCAAATAATTATCATCTTTTATATAACTGTAAGGTAATAAATGAAATGTCAGGGTGTCTTTATAGCAAAGTACCAGCACAAACAAGAGCATCATAAAATAATAATGTGATTATCTAAAGAGTTTTCTCTGAAGAATGCTACATAAAATGGTTCCTCTCTCTCTTGAAAGGCTGCCATTACTGGGCCTAGCCATTATAACATATATAAATCCTTTAACATTAATATTTCACATTTTAATTCTATGAAATTTCATCCAGGAAATATAATCTCATTATGAAAAGGAAATCCTTTATATTTTATCAGATATACCAATGGATTTTAAAACTATTCTTTAATAATCCTGTTCACATGTCATACTGGCATGTAACTATTTCCAATTCAAGATTTGGTATCAAAAAAGTACTTTGATTTAAATTTCTATTGGCAAACAGAAAAATATCTGAACACAGTTTGTCCCCAAAACCATCTGCATTCATTCTCCTCCTCCAGGCTCCTTTTTAGTTTAAAATACTTTAAAAATCATCTGGTATTACTAAACAAATGCTTACAAATCCTCACATTTTTGTACCAAACTTGTTCAAAATTACGTATTTGAAAACTGTAATGAACATCATAAAGGCTAAGAGTCGATTCAAATCACAACACCACATCCATCACACCTGCATATACTCGAAGTATTTACAATCTTTCATAGCAAGTACCATCACAGTACAGTACTTATTTGTGAGAATTTTTTTTTCAAAGTTTAATACATACAGCTCTAAAAACGTTAAATTTAAAACATTAAATAGCACACATATTCAAATATACATATTTCTTGGCACATTATAAGACTGGGTTAACAGAACCCAGAAATGTTTGTGTCTGTGGTTTATGTTGAATGTTGCTGTCTAAAAATGTGGGACATTCAAGTTGAACTGGAACCCTAAGATTGTTTTGTACTTTTGTTTGGCAAGGCTGACAAATTAAACTATATTTCTATAATAATTTTGGAGTCTTAAGGGCAATTTTTAACAATATAAAACAGAGACAACAATCATGAGGTGCCTTCCTCTAGAAGCTTGTGAATCTGAAAACATCAACATGTAAGAAGATTTCATCAGAAATTCAAGAAAATACCTTCCTTAAAGGTAACAATCGCTTAGAGCCCAAAAATGTTGTATATTTCAACATTCAAGTTACTATCTATACCTTAATGATGTACCACTTACTGAGCCAAACACAAGAACATCTGAACATTCGGAATGGACAATCTTTTCACTTTTCAAAGTTAAACTACTAATCTATGCTAGCTCTCTAATTGTCTACACACTCAACAAAGTAGTTTTACTCATTATGCTCAGTACAAGGTGACAATTTTTCAACTTCACAAACATTACAAATTTTACTCATACAATTCCAATCTTATTAATCTGGATTTAACAAATTTGTGGGAAGAACAATGTAAGAGATGTAATCATACCACAGATTATCTCAATATTTCTTACAGTTTTGAGACATACATATGAGAATAGATTATGAATACATAAGAAATTATTTTCTTTTACTTATACCTATTTGACATACAGTAATATAAATGCTATTGCACCTTAAAAAGTCTTGGTATACAGGAGAAATCACTGAACAATCCAGTGTGTACTATCCATCTGATGTGACTGAAGTTCTTTTAATTTTCTTCTCAGTTACACTTATCATAAATGCCAAGATATTTCAGGTGCAAAATATAATGCATATAATATTATTTAAATATTTAAACAACATTTAAAATAATACAACTTTGTACTTTGTGTGTAATGTTATCTGAGGTGTCTGAAACCTGAATACATGTGCTGAACATTAACCTGAATCTGAAAACATTTGCATGACTATAACATCATGGACACAAAGACAAAGCTTAACTTGTTAACATGTTGATGGCTACTGACTTTACTGCTGCATCAAAGTAATTCAACGTTAGTAAGCACGACACAATGTGAATGTTGACTCACATTAAGTCATTCTTTATCTTCTTCACATTTCCAAACTTGACAGTTTGAAGCCTATATCAGAATAAAAATACACTAGCTGAGTTAGCCAAGATAAAGACAAAATTTCTATTTCTCTCTCTTCGAGAAGCACACAACATCTGGTGCGTTCCATTCATATAATACACTATCTGAGATTTCAACTACTGTTTGGCAAGAAAGAGTAAAGAATACTTTAGATAGAAAATTAAAAATAAAAGACAAAGGTTCTATTTCTCAACAATGAACTCTTATCAATGTAAAAAGTAAAACATTTTAGACTGTTTAAAATTTGAAAACACTTTTCCTTCCTTTCTTCCAACAGCTGTCTGATCAACAATAGAAAATGATCTTTCAACACACAATCCCTACGATTTTATCATAATTCCTGTTGCAAAGAACTTGAAACAATTTCAACAAACATATATGTTTAAGGTCTGTATTAATTCATTTCCATGGATGTCAAGCACTAACTGGATCCATATGCATATTAAGACTTGATGCTCCACTCTAACTCTTCCTTTAAAGAAACAAAATAGGAAAGATATGAACACTTGATGCAGCCTCAGTCTAAACCCTGTCATATATATCATTGCAGCACTTCTCTTCTGCACCAGCTGCAGAGAAAATTAATACTCAAACCTGATGAAGTAATAAGTCATCATTTAAGTTGATTAATGAAGGCCTTAATCCTTCTTAATTGTGTTTATTATTCCCTGCAGTCAACTTAAATGTAAATATAGTAAGATACTTACAGTCTTACATTCCACCTTATCACACACTATGTTTCTTTACTTCACACCATTGTTGAATATTTTCTAATCATTTTGCATTATTTTTGTTACACAGTTCATGCCTGCCTATGAATTTTTACCATGACTTCACAAAACAACCTTTTTGCCACTTATATTCAATCCAGTGACTTTAATTCCAGCATAAATGGTTATTTAACTTTGTGGCTGCATCAATAAACAATGGAAGTCTTATTAAATAAACCATTATTTTCTACTCTTATGTGATCACTGCTTTGTGTACTGATACTAAGTAATTATAAAAGCAATGTCCTTTATTACTACTACAGCTGATGGTAACTGTACAGACACTTTTTATATAGGCCCCACAGAAATAAACATAAAGCCACAAGTTATCAGATGAGGAACACTTCATAATGATGAGCCAAGTGTTCATTCGTCTGCATATTTTGCCTCCCAAACTACATAATAAATAGGGATAAAATATGATACTAAAAGCTTTGACTAAAAGTTGATAGGCGAATTTCATTTTTATCCATGATTATCCTTCTGAATTTGAATACAAAAAGAAAAAGAAAAAACACACTTGAAGTATGTCTTTTCATTCTTGTAATATTTCAGTAACACCACTGGAAACATGTTATAAGCTGTGCTTCCAGCAGAGGTTTGAGGAACAAAGACAGCAGCAGATAAGAAGATGCCACACCTAAGGGGTGAGAAAAGTTAGATAATTTTTGTATCTTGGTCATTATTCGGCAGTCTTACAATCTTCAGACTTCGTTACTGACTACTAATACCAATTTGCAAAATCATAATTTCTTCTAAAACGTATATTTGGAATATAATGCTTAGCTCAGGTATTAAAAATAATTTGTAACTGAAAAAGAATTATCTTTCACAGATAAACACGGGACTCAATCAAAAACAAAATTACACAGTATGATACAATATTTGAGGTTTGTCAGCAACAAAAATTTTGATTCTGGTCCTCTGGTGAAGGCAGAAAAAAAAATTCCTCCAAAGCATTATAAACCACATACAGGACTACACACCTATAGTCTGAGCTACTGAAAGAATGTCATTAAATAAACTATAACTAACCAAATACATAGCATTATAACCCAAAAATCCATAATCCAAATGCACAAAATGGTGATGTACATGGAGGATTATGAACTGGAATGGAAGCACAAATGGTGAGACACCAACAGTTCTCCAAGTTAATTACAGAATAAATGATGTGACTGAGTAAAATAGTGTTAGACTGCTAACTTAGAATTCCATACAAAGTTTGTTACTGACAGTGAAGACAGAAACAAACTGAATACAGACTCAAACTGTCCCCACTGTGATCCCACCAACTGTTTTTCTCACAGAAACATAGCCACAATTAAGTCACAGTTTCACCCAGTATAAACAATGAAACATCAGCCTTGTTTATTTGATCTGTCTTTTCATTAGATGCCAGCAATATCTCATGTCTGCATGCTCACTTCAACTTGTAATCTAAATAATTTCTTTTAACTTTTATTTTGTTTCATTCTCAATAAATTATATACACTGGCAAGGGACTTCTGATACTAAAACTAAAAATGTTGTATTCCTTGTTGCCTGTTATAAGAATTTACTTCTGTGCATAATTTTTTAATTTGGGGGGTGGCAGTGTGCCTAGCAAATCTCTGAGCTAATCAACTAATTAACTGTAATTTAAGTCATTCACTTGATGGGAGACATTATACCTGATGTATGTCATGCAATTCGCAATCTTTGTTAATATTTACTTGCACAGTCAGAAGCATAAGGAATACAAGAAAACTTCTGCCGAACCTACACAATATTTTACAACACAATAGCAGTGGTCACAGATTTATAGCTGCAATATAATTTCTTGGTACTTTAGATAGATGATAGTTATCTATGTGACTGAGCATCCTGAACAATGCTGGTATGTAGTTCACTGGTTCTGTGGAGGTTGCTGTCCTAGGACATTTTGTATGGCTGAGTTCTTGAGCAGCCTCTTGAGCATTACGCTAGATCCTCGATGCTGAAGACTTTTGTGCGTGGTCAAACTATTCTTGGTCCGATAACGGCGACTGCAGAACTCGCACACATATAGTGTGTCCGAGCGTTCATGTTTGTCCTGGAAGTGACGTTTAAGGGAGTAATAACATGAGAAGCTGCGGCGACAGTA
>NW_019060737.1:633894-644612 GCF_000696155.1 Zootermopsis nevadensis | reverse complement strand
AGAAAGAACACTGGGTACTGGCCCTTAAGAAGTCCTTTGGGTCTTGCACACCATCAAAATGAGAAATGGATGACTTGCTCAATGACAAGTAAGATCCTAAACCATGTCTCACAGTGTCAGGAAATATATACATTTATTTGTATCTTGTCAACTGTACATATTGCCTTCATATTGGTTTTGAAGCTGTTCTGTGTTTCCTTCAACAAATATAAACACCAAGAATGCCACTCCGTTTCTAATAACATATACACTCTGGAAATTTCTTTAACAATTTTACTGAACATCATGGCTGAGTGGTTATCACTCAAACTTCATATTCTGGAGGTCCCAGCTTAAAATCTTTGCCCAGAGACCAGCTAACCTAACAGAGGTTTATTATGGTTTTCATCAGTACCTTTGAGAAAATTCCAAGATAATACCTTAAATTAGGACATGACTGCTTCTTTCCATATCCTTTCCAATTCATTATTTATTAACCACCCTACAATTCAATGATATTTTGTGTAAGCTACTGATAGCATCATTAAATAAACCAACCATAAAAAATACCTTCGCCACTTCATTATCAATATTTTTCATATCACATATAATATAGTAATGAATATGTACAAAATATAAAATAAATTAAAACTGTGATCAACTAAAAGTGAACATGTAACCTGAAGTGCTTTGTATGATGATAATTTGCACTTCAACATCTTCATAGATCTTCACTTATTTCTGACACAGACATTTCAAACAAGCTCATACAGTACACAGAATTTTAAAAGTGAGTAGTGGACAATACAGTTTAATATGGCATTTCAAATAAGTGGGGAAGCTTGAACATTATCTTGTGCTTCCAAAACTTGATTTAAACAAGAACAGAAAAAAAGAAGAACCAATGTCAGATCTTCCTCAAGTCACTAATCCCAACGGACTTCTTATTTGCCTCTAATGTAACTATAGCCGAAGAGTTTATAACGTGAAAATGTTAAGGTAAATACCTTGGAAATAAGTTTACTTTAAGAATTTTTTAAAAGAATTTAATGTCAACTTCTCCGGGCCGTGTTTTGTGGTAGGTGTAGATGTGCGTCATGAGACTGTTGCGCGAGCAATAGACGCGTTCGCAGATGACACAGCGGTACTCTTCCTGGCGCTCCGCATGCTTGTCTGCAATGTGTCGCTTCAGGCTTGCTTTCGAGCACAGCACTTTGCCACACAGCTGGCAAGTAAACACTTTCTTCGGTGAGCCTGCAAAAACATAACACGTAAAAGAAACACTGGACTAAACCAATGCGGAAATAAAAAAGTAAAAAATTAAATAACTAAATTTTCAAAACAGAAACAATGATAAAGGAATTATTTGCCTTCAATTACACTATCCATCACTGTACCGGTCTATAAAGACTGTTAATGTACGTTCTGTTCCATTACAGATGATAAGTACATTCTTGTTAACACATGCTCCTGGATAGTGTTATATGACTAGGTGATGGCAAATCAAAATAATAAACAGAATAATGGTACATACTCTGAAATTTTTAAAGAAAATAATATATTAACATAGGTGAAAGTGCAAAATACAAATTTAAATTAAATAAATAAAAAACGGCAAAAACAAGATACATTACTACCAGCTGTTCAGTATTCTTTTTTTTTAACTGAAGTGTGATACTTAACTATAATAATGATTGTTTCAATCTAAACTCATAAAGAAATAGGACTAGTCAACTAATTCTTACTTTTAATGGGTTCATAGTTTTAAAATTCCTTTTTGAAGGTGGGAGAGGGAGAAAAAAGGTATTGCAACATACTCTCTCCTACAGCATGTTCTCAAAAAGATCTATATAGAGATTTCTCAACCATTTCTAGACCCAGGATCACATTCATCACCTTTGCTTATTGACTCGCACGTCAAAAAGTTATAAATGAGACAATTTATTGAACCTTCTCAGAAACTTATTAAAATACTACTAACTGCATGGTTCATATGTTATTCAATTTTCTTTAACAGAATCAGTTGTAGTGATACATTCCGATTCTGACGCTCCTTTTACACAAGTAATCTTTCAATATCAGGTTTAAGTTCTGTTGCTGCAGTTCCCATGCATCCATCCAAGCATTCACCAGTTGCAAGCACCAAAGCTATTGATTTTATATTCTTCATTAAGCTAAACAGTTACTCACAGGTGCTATCATTTACTGACAACATTAGTAAGCATTGCAAATATACAGTAAAAGAAAAACAATGTAAAATTATCAAAATTTAACACACATTGTGGCATGCTATCTATGGAAAAGTAATAAAATATACACTTTAAAACATTTTAAACTGAACTAGGGAACTGCAAGATATATATATATATTTCCGGTTTTAACAATGTTTATACATTTTTCCGGTACCCAAGGTTACTTTTTGTTACCTTGGCTTTGATCTATAGACAGTCGGTAGGACTCCTTGGACGAGGGATCAGTTCGTCGCAAGGCCTCTACCTAAACTGCAAGATTTGTGTAATAATATAATAATTATCCATTTCACAGACTTGTCAAACAATATATATATATTACAGGCTACTTTAATTTTTTGTTTGATTTCTTCTCCTTTTTTTAATGTCTCAAACCTTTTACGATAAGAGAGCAGTTCCATACACTTTACTGACTAATTAACTAAACCAACTCCATAGAGCAGAGTCCTTCTTCAGAAGCTGATGGTGTGCTCAGCTACTAAGGAAATTCCTCGTCTTTTATGGAATCCAGAAGTTCATTCCCATATTCACAGGTGCCACAAGCCTATATCATCCAGATGAATGCAATCCACTCCCATCTCACTTCATTAAAATTCATTTTAATACACAACTTAAAAATACTATTTCACAAAAATCCAACTGACTGCTGTGAAAGAGAATTACTTTCACATAAATTAACTTTAATAATCAAATGGAGTGAAGGACTATCCATATAACATGGATCAATTTGATGTGGTAATGGAAGAACCAGTGATGATACGAGTATCTTTAATGTAGTAAATTACTTAATACTTTGATGTTATACTCAATTTAAGGAATAGTGGCACATCACTCCCAGAAAGGATCATGGCATTGCAACTTTAATTTCTGATCTTTTAATCTTGAATATGAGACACTGAAATTCTACCTACCCTTGGACAGTCCATGAAATTGCTCAGTTAAGTTACCCTTGTCACTTACACAGAAATAAACTACACATTTTAAGCATAAAATAACTGTTAATAGAACAAACTATTAATTTCACTGAAAGCTAGAGATTTACCATAAGTCTGACGATACTAGCTGAAATTGTTAAAATAGCAGCACACGGCATTTGTGGCATATTTATACAAGATCTTACAGTAAAGGAAAGCTTGAGTGAAATAAAAACAATTAAAAGGTAAGGCAGGTTTAACCTGTAAGGGATAATTTTATACACACACAAAAACAGGCAATCTATCAACAATAATTGCTATAAAAAGTAAAGCTAAAAGCATCTAAAATTATACTCATATGCCACTGAAAAGCATGCAAATAAGCAAGACACAATCACAAATTACTTACTACACACATTAAATGCACATAATGGATCAAAACTCTCAATAAAGTTTTCAAAAATAGAAAGATATTTTCATAAATGTATTACACTTTCAATAATACCCCATCTTCTATTATTCTACATATGCAAAATGTGAAATACAATGGAACAGATTGCAAAAAAAAAAAAAATATATATATATATATATATATATATATATATATGTATTACTAAGTGAAACTGAAAATGAATAATAACATAATATGATTATTAAATACACAGTATTTTCGGAGATATATGATGTTACTTTTCACTGACTCAACTATACACTATAGTCAGATATTTTGGATGCAATGGAAGTTAATATTTCAAGTTGGGATACCAAAGAAAAGTTATGAAAATAAAAATATTAATATTAATCAACTGAAGCCAAAGTTTCTACGATAATATTAAAAAAATCAGTTCCTACCTCAAAGAAAACAATACCCATCTCCCATTAAAAATATCAATAACTGATTAGTGCCAAGGAAATAATGGCTGTTCACTCTAAGAAATATACAAAACCCATAAATACATTATGTTGAAGCAGGTGGTACATATAGTCACCAAAGAATCCACCCAATTGTGAGGACTCTGTACAAGTTTTGTAACAAAGAGTACTTTACAGTGAAAAGTTGTTAGTTGCTGCTTAACCCCAAAGTTCAAGATCATATCATCCTTTGTTGGCTTACCATGACTGCTTATTCAATATGCTTCCAGCCTCTTCCACAATGAAGGTCATGCCATAATTATTTTAATGTCATTCTAATTGACCAGCTTCTGCTATTTTTAAAACATTTTGTGGTACAAATTCAATAATCCTGAAGACTGTAATTCTGGTTCAAATTTGACCTAATACGTATATTTATTCTAGTACAGTACACCACACACTTATCAATTAATTACTATACAGAATCTGACAGCAAAACTGTATTTTGTTTACTATGTAAGATTTACACTGTATAACAGGTTCTGGAAAATCAAGATGACGCACAAACTATACAAAATGGTACAAAATTTTAAGCATTATTATTTAACATGGCCTCATTAGCTTCAACCTTCTCATGCATTTCTTATAGTAAGAACCAAAGAGTCATTGCTTCTTTTCAAAAACTACAGTAATGTCAGTCTTCTGGTATAAACCAAGAAGATTACACATTCAACAAGAGAACAGAAAGTTTAATGTAGAATTTGTTAACACCTTCATGCCATATTCATATATCTGTCTACAGAACCAATATATCATTCTTAATAAACTGGCATTCTGCATTCAAATATTGTCCTATTACAGCAAAATTCCTCGCTGAACAAATTCTGACCTACAGAAAAATAATAATAATTGTGCATGTCACCAAAATATATTTACCAAAACTTAATTCCCAAACAAGAACCATATTGGTACTTTAGAATTTGTAAATTTTGTACACAGACAATTACAAAAGTCTGATCTACAGCTTTCACAGTGATGACCTGATGCAGCTGATTGCCCAAGACTTCTTTGAACAAGGAAACTTCTTGGCCCGTATAATTACGTTACATTTAAATTTTACTCTATTTGTAACCTGTCACAATGCCAAGTTTCACAGACAACAAATGTATGGGTTATCTCTTCACCAGCATCACTTTCACTTAAAATTTATAGTAGTTTTTACTTAATTTCTCCCAATATAATAATCATCTTAATTTTTAATAAATAATATTTATCAAATTTTGTCCCCCACAATAATATATATTTCTGCATAACAAAGGTTCTTCCAGTAAAAAGATCATTTATATGCATATCCACTACTACTAATCCTTTACTGAACAGTATACCTTGTTATATTTATAATTCTAATTTCTAACCTTTATGTTGGTCTTCTGAGTAGACACCAAGGTTTCAGAGTAACATACTGCCTACATCTCCAGGGCAGAAGATAGTGGGAGTATGTTCGTCCACAACACTGGTATCTACCACAGTATAACCCAGATGACTAATGACATATTCACTGCTCTGAGAGCCTCAAATGTTCAGAACTTGACTTACAGTTTATGCTACTAATTTTATTTTTATTTCAATTCATTTCCATGTTAATTTTAATGTAGTTTAGTGACAAATGGCTTAAAAAAATTAGGAAGTTAAATGCTGAAGACCTGAGGTAATAGAGTAACTGAAAGAATGGGATGCCCAGGACTTCTAGTGACCACAAAATAAAAAAAGTGTCTTGTATTTTAGTTGGTGTAGAAAATCTAAGTCTCAATGCAAGATGCCTGTGTGCTGGACTGTTATACTGTGTAGTCTGGTAGACTCAGTAAACTTCTACCAGACTACATGACACAACACCCGAGATGACAAGCTAAGTTGCCACCAGTGTACAACATTTTGAAAGTTTTGTGATTAGTGCTGTTTAATTTTATTTTAATACTGTACACTCACATTTTCTAAAAATGAGTGAGAAATGAAAAAGAGTGAGATATGGTATATATGTAATTGATAAATAATTGAAATAATTGTTATGCTTTGTAAATACCAATGGTTAATTTTTCACTTTATACCACACTTTTATTACTTTTGTTTGATTGCTTCTACAAGCAAAGAATATAACTCTGGTTTAACCAACTTTCCAACTAACCATCCTACCACTGTCCTGTTCATGCTGGTTAAGTTCACGAAACATGTAAAATGTCATGAAGGTTAGGTTAGGATCCTCCAAAAGGTCTGCAACCATCTACAGAACTACACAACATCATAACCTGCAAGACTACTATCAACTCTACATTTTCACCTCTGTAGAATCCCCAAATCTATTAATGTCCCATAGCTGACTACCATCTCCAATAAATGGGATAATTCAATTTCTGCTAACAAAACACACACTACTTTTACCTTCTTCCTCAGTGAAACTATTAAGTTTAATATTGAATTATTACCGATTATATAGAGAAAATTATCTTTGATAAAGTACCACATGCTGTATCTTAGATTTTTCATAATTTTATAACCCCTTTTGCTCTCCGATGGTAAATGCTTCTATGATTATTTAGTGAGTTCATGGTCCGAAACACTTTGTTACACACAGTACACACAGCACTATGAAGTGGTTGGAGGTGTTGCTGTTCTTTGTGTCTCTTTAAGGTAAGCCTGGTACTTAACATCTTGCCACAAACATCACAGCAGTGGGCAGATTCTGCTGCTGCATCCACATGTGGGAAGCGCGATGAGGGTAGAAAGAAAAGCACCTGACCACTTGGACCTTCTTCCGCACCGAGAACAGAGAGAGATACAAAGAGCACGCATTATAGTCCATCCCTAACATAACTTCTCATGGAGATGTATGTAACTTGCCAGCCACCTATGTATTATTTAAATAAAACTGTAATTTAATGACATATGTGGACTTTCAGCTGAGTGCTTAATTGACAAATGGATATGTTTCATGATACTAATGAGATTATTTCGTAATGACAATTCATAATGGAGAGAAGTGAGGAAATAAGTATCATATTCAAAAAACCAAAAATAAGAATCTGTACAGTTTACTTGTGAAAAACTAAACATTTTGACCAGATATTGAACCTAGATCTGGCATGTGGAAGAAATTTTTCCATGATAATCATTTGAAAGGGAGTAAATAAAACAAGGTGTTGAGCCACTTGACAGAATTAACAGTGTTACCACATTTACTGCTACATAGATTTCATATTTTTCAGTCATAAAGTCAGAAACGTTTATTAATTTCAAGTAATTTTTTTAAGTCTCTGTAAAAACTGAGCTACAGACTAAATTTATGCTCATAAATTCAGGAATTATACTAGAATTAAAATAACATCTGATAGAATTTGTGTTACTATTAATATAGAAGTATGTCTGACAGCTTCATATCATTGTGTAACCATTTGAAAATGCTGGTTCTGTATGAGACAATGAAATATGTTCAAAAACAATAATATAAACTTACTGAAACCCAGTTCATGATTTTCCCTTCATTAATATAACTATATTCATCAAAAAACTTATGCAAAAAAAACTACAGAAAATTGGACATTCTGCTAAATGAATAACTGCCTTGCTATCTGAGAAGATTAACACACAATAAAATTGGCTGGCTATTCTTTCAGTTTCACAACTTGGGACAGGGCTAAAAAAAGTTATATTCTTATAATACATCTTCACAGAGAAGTTACATTTGGCAGACCATGCCCTCTTTGTTCCTGTCCTATCCTAATCCAGAAGTCTTAAAAGTTCTAATATCACCATTCAGTAAGAGGTCCTAAGAAAGTACAGAGTGTACCTTTTAAAATGCAACCAAAAAACAATCACGTACTACAGTACAAAATTAAATTAGATGCAGGTCCAATCCACTGTAATAGACTCTTGCAACATCCCATGACACTAAGGGTCAAGATCATCTTGGTTGTCACACTGCCATGCACACCAGTTGCACAAATGATGTCCAATTGCAAACATGGTATATTCACAAACAGAATGTATTCACTCTTTAACATTATTTCATACCAAAATTATCTGCCACTGTTTGTGAACCATTTAAAAATCTATATCCTAACAAAGGAGTACTGAATAAGACAACAATATACCGACTGGTAACAAAATTTCAGGTGGATGCTTGTCTTCAACAAGGTAATGAACATATACACTGCCTGCTGCAAAGTTGTTCTGTAAGTTCCTCCTAACAAATAAAAACTACAGGACAACTCTTTTGTCTTATGCTGATGTCAGCAAAGTTCACAAATACTGCTGTAGATAGTGTTGCATTTTAAATGGAACACTCTGTATTATCTCCCACTCAAAACCCTTTCTGAAAACAACAGTAAATCATAAATCAGTTAATAAAGTTAGTGTAACTACATGGATGGGAGAAAGAGGATCAGCCTTGTGGGTGTCTGATCTACTTGCTGAACAGCAACTGGAGTTATAATAAAATGCCAACACCGTTTCTTCTAAAATCTAAGACAATCAAAACTACTTCAGCGTGACTTGACATTTTAAGCCACAGTGGTAACTATAGGTAGCACTTACTTTAACATTCAATAACTCTCAATTTATCTCAAAGTATATTTATAGTTTTCTTATAGTTCCAAATAAACAGTGATAATTTCCTTAAACAGCATTAACCAACTGGTCTTTGTATCACTTTCTAGTTTAAAAGGATTAATAACAGTACACATATATGCCAAATATGTGATACTTGAAATACTGGAACATGTCACTGTAACACAAAAGTATATAAATTTAAGACTTTTCTCCATACATCACAGTAAATCATTTTGGTAGCATTCCTGTGAAAGCATATTTTCCATAGTTAACTTCGTAAGTGCAATTTATTTGTTATTTAACAGTGCAATAACTTCAAATAGCATGTAAGTCCACTAATAGCAACACAGTATAATGGTTTAAATCCCATATTCCTATATGATAAATGTTAAGGACAGAGGTTTGTTTAAGATAACTGAAGATTTGAATCAACTGAGGCTTTCATACAGCTGTAGTTCCTGAGATTGAGAAAGCTGAACTTTGCCCTTCCTATTTAGAAGTTTCAACTTTATTTTCTGGTTCTGTTTCAAGAAATTAATGAATGGCATGGCAGCGACAGAGCACAAAAATTGTGGATGTTCCTGAAATCAATTACTTCACCCACTCCCACGCTGTATATGAAAACATGCATATCACTGTTGGTCTTCTTGCTTGCAACACCATGTAGGCTTGTAGGTAGATACCAATGTTTCAGGGGAACATAATGCCATCTTCACTTAAGTTCTGAAAATAGAATTAGGATGTTCCTCCAAAATGTTGGTATCTACCTATATGGCAGCACAGCATTACAACCTACAAGACAAACATCAGCATCTTTACCACCATGAAGTAACCTCAAATCTCACAAAGATTCACTACAAAAGTTGCTGAATACAACTCAATACAGACAATACTTAATGAACCTAAATAATGTCATGTTGCGATCAACAAGTTTCACTGCGATGTACTAATGCAAAGGTATGTCCTTGAGACTATATTAGATATGATACACTTGGGCTGTGTTACAACACAAGATTTCATTCATTATTGCAATGTATTTTCCTGACATAATGAGCCATAATTCCAACAAACTTCATGTGCACTTAACAATCACAAATTACATTCACTACAATCACATCCATTTCATCCCAACTGCCTGTTCATCATCGTTATTCGTCCTTTACAGTAATAGACATATTGAAACCTCCTACAATTATAAACAGAATTCTTCCATCACTTCAGTCTTCCCAAATATTTCTTTCCATTTAGTTTACATTTTAAAAGCTTCTCAAAATCATACCATCAACTTTTTTTTTCCAATTCCTTCTAAATTCTTCCTATAATTCTGTTATTTGTTTGTTGCCATAATTTCATTTCTTTTTAGTCTCAAAGGTTGTATCCCACAGCCCTCTTCATGAAACACATTTCTGATAGCATTAACCTTCTCTTATAACTTCTTCATATTGTCCATGATTCACTACCGAAAGATGTTGGTCCAGAGTGTCACAAATTGGCATTCTTGTGTGCCATAAGACTGATAATTATTTAATGACCAATTTTAGTTACATACTTGGATTAATATTCATGAAGATAATTAATACTTATGATTATTACATATAATTTATCCAAGTTCAATGATATGAAATAAAGGCTTAAAGGATGTACTACACAAAAAGACTACACATACAAATTCACAAATTTTATATTTCAATACACAAAAAGAAGAAATTACAGATCTGGTGGGTCACAGCACTTTTCAGACACAAATTTATTTATGTATAATCTACAGGAATATAATTAAAATAGAAATAAATTTGAAAAGTTGAATCTCTATCTCAAAGTTTCAGTATCTTGTGAGCAATTTTAAATATTATCATAAATTTGGAAATCTGGAAAAAAAATCTTAACAGCATTAAACACATAAGTAAATAATATGAAATAAATAAAAAATATAAGAATGAGACAAACAAATATGGAAAAAGTTAAAAAGACAAAAGAATGTAGAACTACGGCAAAAACGGTAATTTTATCCAAACTGGCAATTTCTTGAAGAGAAATGTATAAACCAGCTTGCTGAAAAGTGTTTACTGTATACATATAAAATAATGTTTGCCAACCCCCCCCCCCCAAAAAAAAAAAAAAA
>NW_019060737.1:607081-633810 GCF_000696155.1 Zootermopsis nevadensis | reverse complement strand
CCCCCCCCAAAAAAAAAAAAAAACCTGTTAGCATTATGACCATTTCTTGGGAAGATACAACTTACATTCTTTCAAAGGCAAACTTTCAGTCTATTGAAAAACTTCACGTAAAATTAGTTTAATTTCTATGGTTTATTTAAAAGTTTTCTCACAGAAGTGTAGAGTTGTTACCTCGCAATCATATAACTCATAAAAAAAACTAAGCTTCAAAACAATAAAAATATAGCAATAGTAATAACAATAAACTTCTGATAGTCATTGCACGCAAATGTAATACTATATTTAAAAAAAAACTCTCACCAAGTATTTTCACTGTTCCGAGCATGAGAATCCTACAAAGCAAGAAAGAAAACATAAACATACATAAAGTGTGAACTATTTCTTGTGTATCCCAATACAAAACCTTGGCCCATCCCCGCAATAAATATGCACATAGGTGCAAAGTAACATTCTGTATATAACTTTTCCAAGAAATACTACTTTAAAAAAATATGGCAACTTGTCACAAGAATATACTATCATCATTTGAAAGATTCCTTTCACATGTTCATATGCCAGTTTAAGCCACGTATTAGTAAGCAAGAAGGAACTATCTCCTATGTGTAAATTTATCCTCTATGAAACTGCTAAGAATCTTATCAGAAAAATTAGAACATGCAGAATATAAATTCTTCAGTGTTGATCCTTTGAACTCTGCTATTGAAGTGTTATTTTTTGCCAATACCAAGTGCAGAAATGAATGTAGCATCAACTGGGATGGAAGATTATTACAAAATGAATTACAAAGGAGATAGAAATTAAGGTACTATACCAGTAACAACCTGAAGGACAGAGAGAATTACAATGAAAAATATCACTAAAGATAAGCGTTTCCTGCCAAAATTTAGAACAGGCTCCTCCAAAACAAAAATAAAGTTGTTAATTTTATTGTAATATGTAGCTGATAAATAACTTCTTTACTTAGTTTCAGTCACTCTAAACTTATATCAAGTCTCTCCATACAGAACTGCCAGTATAAAAGCATTGAAAACCATTCAGATCCTACACACAGCTTTATGAGATCATATTAAATGTATGTCCTGCACCGTAGCCGCGCGGTCTGAGGCATCATGCTTCGGACCAGCAATACGGAATGCGCGCTGGTTCGAGTCTCGGGGGAGAAGAAATTTTCTCATGAGCTTTCGACCAGTGTACGGGACCGGTGCCAACCCAGCATTGTGAGGAAATTGGGGAGCTACAATGGGTAGCGTAATCCGGTCAGGAAAGCTAGCAATGGCTGGGGGTTCGTCGTGCTGACCACACGTCACCCTATATCTGGTTGGATGATCGTTCACCTCTGCTTAGGCATGTGAACGTGAGGCCAGCAGTCAAGTTAGTCGGCTTTGGCTCTCTGGAGCTGTTACGCCACGGATTTATTTATTTTATTTATTTATTAAATGTATATCTATGTATGGTAAGTAAAGGAAATTAAAGACTACATCTACAAACAATAAACATGAAAAGTTATAAAAAATTAACTAAAATTAAAATAAGATAACAACAATAGCACAATGTGCTAAATATATCATCATAATGTAAAGCCTGGCTTGTAACTACATTAATATCAGAGTTATTCATACTATGAGGTTATGGAAGAGGCAAAATGTAAATTTCCAGGGCACCATGCCAGAAGGGCACATCAGCATATTTGCACAATCAGAGATATTTGGTCTAACTAACTGGGATTATGTCACTCCAGAAAGGCGCAGTGCTATGCTGCAAGACACAGGGATACAAAGTTATATTTGGGTGTCAAAACACTGAACATATTTGTCAAACAAAATAGGTGTATGAATTCAATAGCCTGTACATCAACCATATTTTGCACATGTCCTTCTGGCATGATGCCCTCAATATGCTCACGTGTTTAGGTACTAAGCCAAAGGGGTAGAGTTAAAAACTTTATTAGCCTTGAAACCAATTGGAGGCAGTGGTTAGTTTCACACTCTAGCCACTTTGTCCAAGTAAAGAACTGCACTATGTACAGTGTCCAGTTAGTGACTACAAGATTTTATGAGACTACCATTTAATGATCAACCTGAACAACATAAGACACAGAAATTAGGTTTATCTCAAAGACTTTTTATATTTCCACATGGGCTCCTTTAGTGATGCAACATATGTCCAGTCGATACACAAATTCATCCAACACATGGCTCAACAACTCTGGTTAACAGTAGCAACAGCTATGCTGATGTGGCATTTGAGTTCTCTGCTCAGCAGACCCACAAACAACTCTACACGTAAGCCAAAAGGAAGAAATAAAGATGGTATTAAATCAGGTGACCTCAGGCCAGATCATGTACTGTGTTTTCATTTGTGGATTCTCCATTGTAATGAAGATGCCTACTTAGATAACATAGGTGCAGTGCTGCATAATAACAGGTGCTAATATATAAACTCTTCAAATTCTGCATTGAATGTCGTTTAGTACCTTTATTTTTTTAAATTAGCCTCATGAAATTCAGCAGTCACAAACTCGACACTGCATATGAGCAAGACACACCAGATTCAATTAACTGTGCATTTTCTACTGTATGTTTCTGATGGCTAAAATTCCACTATGTGGGTACTTTTATAAAACTACAGGCAAGAATTTACCATTAAATATTTCACACACACAAAATATATATATATATATATATATAACTACCTATTACTATGTATAAGACTTTTCTGTCACTTCCAGTAACAGAAATTTGAGGTCTGCGAGAAACAGGACTTGACAGTTTATAAACCCATTGCTCCAAATTCTGACACAGATAAAGAAAAGTCTAAAAAAAACACTTTCATTCTGTAACCATTTTAACTCCTTCCACTTCCACCAAAAGAGGAATTATGCACTGTGGTACTACTAGCTTCTTCATACAGGGAAGGTTTTAAGACTTCCAATACACAAGTCATGTGCATTTAATATTTCCTGTTATCAAATATTAACCTTTGGGTATCATTATTTGAAATACAAACTTATACTGTGCTAAAAATGGAAGAAAGTAACTGTCTTTCAGTTTACATATTTTAAGTTAAAGTTCCCTTCCCATATAGGATTTGAAGTTTATATGGTGAAAATCTGGATTGTTTGAGTATGACACTGTGTGGTCTTGTAGGAAGTTACAAACATTCCATAAGAACTTATTTGTCTGAAACAGTGGTAGTCAAATACAAGACTAGATAGCGAGACCACAATCCAAAAACCTACCCTCCCATAGTTCAACATAAAATACATAAACTGCAAATACAGCTGAAATTAACTGTTACATCAGTCAACTGCTGAATTCAATTTAAAATACCCTGATCTATAACAAACCTCAAAATAAACAAGCACTGTGTACCAATTTTTAAAGCAGCATAGAAAACTTCCCTTTTATCAGTACATATCTTTGCTGATTCTGAAACTACTTCACCAATAAAGAACTGGATTTGATTAGACCATCATCAGAACTCTTCAAAATAGATCACTAAAAAAAATTCTAATATACAAGATGCAATTTTGGTTACGACCTTGTTAAACATCACATAGACAAGTCATGAAAATGGGAAAACTTACATAAATATCACAATACAAGACAATGTCAAATATACCTAATTTGTTAATTTCCTTCTTTCTAATGGCATCACTGTGGAACACATGGTATACCCATCACATCAAGATTTAGAAAGTCTTCTTTCTCTTTTGTACATACCATGTCATGACAAGAAAAGTACTATTCCAGGTCTTCAATATTGGTGTTAGCTTCAGAGAGAGTCATGCTGTGTGAAATATAGTGAGCTGCAGCAATTACTTTCAAAATCTTGACCACACTGTTCGGTACAATATTTAATGAAATAAATACTGTTGGATTGCACACAGCATGATCAGCCTTCCCTGGCAGATAAAAACTACAGGCATTTCTACACTTTATAATATCCACATCTTTTCCTTTGTGTAAGACTGCAATGGTAATTTCATTTTCAAAGTGTGTTTCTCTCCAGTAATATCATACAAAACAGAGAAACTCATATATATTGGATCTTCATACTTTGTCTCGTTTAAAACATTTTTTTCCATTCAACCTGTGACCCCTTATGTTTTGTTTATTGCATTTTCCTTTCAAAATCCAATGTCCTCATTGTTGCATCAGTTCTCCGACATTTGCTAGCTCTGTGGTAAATACTCTTGTGATTGCGAAGACTGTTCAGTGTGCTATAAACCTTGTTACAAATGTTGCACACAGGTGTCTTAGTTGGATGGATATGAACATTCTGAATGTGGCGTCGTAACCTCTGAAGAGAGGTCAGATTTTTCCCACACGGCTCGCAACGAAACTCGTCTCCTGCCACATAACCTGACGACAAGAGAGACAATCTCCAATTAGGGAACCAGTAGGTTTTCTATGTGTGTTTGGGTTGGGCTGTTACATTTTATAAAGAAGGCAATTCGGTTACATATATTTATGTAACTACAAATTCAGTGAGTAGTATGAACAGTTTACTTGGCTCCATTCCATTCATCCTGTCATGTAAACCATATCTTTGTTCCGCATATTGTCTTCTAACTATTCCAAGCATCCAGATTCTGTTATAATGAAATCATATTCTTAGAGGAAATTTATTAAAGTCTTTATGTAATCACTTCAATTACCACTATGATTACAATATAAATACAGATCAAACATCACAGCTAAGCAATAAGCACTCCTGCTTCAGATTTGGGAAGTCCAGATTCAAATCTCAGTCCTGAGACCAACTATCCTAACTGAGGTTTTTCATTGTTTTCCTCAGTCCCTCAGAGCCTCAAAGGAAAGACTGACTAGAACAAACTAATACATTAATGGACCTCAAAGTGTTAAAATACGACTTGTTTCTACAAGTTCAATCCACATGACATAATTATGTCATAATGAAAATGCCATTCAAAATCTGAAAATCTTCATTAGTGTATAGTCTTTGTTCAAGCCTGCCCACACATGAATAATATAAGTTTTACACAATTTCACCTGCCAATTTTCATTACTTAATTTCACTTCAGTTTTAATTAAATAAGAAACAATGTGCTGTATAAAACTTCAGTACTTTACTTGCAAACTATAGATCTACAATATAATTATGTATACATCAGACAGACAATTTTATGCTTATAAAATAAAATTAGAAAACTGTACAATATTAAAGCTATGCTAAAACTGCCAGAATCAGTAAATACACAACGTATATTAGTCTCTTACATTCTAGCTACTCTACATAATTCAACTCATCCTTCAGACATACAAAACAACCCTATTACAAACGAAAATACATTCAGAAAAATCAGTACTTAGGCTGGTTTTTAACAACCTGATCAATCTCATCACGAATGCAGTAGTATAACATCTTTATTATTATTTTCAAAACAAGGTAATATGAAAAATGGGGCCTGGTACTTTCAGAGTAAGACATTAGACACTCATTGAAAGAGTTCTGGGTCCAAACCCCAGTCAGATCTGTGTAATTTTCTGCTCACAGACTAAAGTCTTCACCTCTGCCAAGGTAAAACTATGAGAACATTAAATATACCAAGCCACACCATGGTTTGGAGCACATGTTACATTGTATGTCGCCTTCATAATTAACCTATTACTGGGTATGACTCATGGGTGCCTCACATCAGAAATGGACTTGTCAAGACTTGGCATGGGCCAAGAATGGTCATCATAGCCAATTCATGGGAGTATTAGATAGATATCAACAAGCTAAACATATCATGAAAAATACCATATCTTAATGCTTCTAAGTTAGTTAATTTAAAAATAATATAAAAGTATAAAAATTGTTCAGATTTGTGCACTACTTTCACTGTAAATCTCATTAATAATTCATAGTGAAATTCATTTGCAACTCATGGGACTTCATACGGACCATTATCATTTAATCTCATAGCTATCCGAGGACTGCGGCTACGTAAGCAACTTCATAATTCAAAGCTCATTTTTTAAGAAAATGTTTGTGGCATTTAATAAGATTAAAACTCTCTGAAAAGATGAACCACTATTAATAATTTATGATGAATATGATTGTGCTTACTATTTTAAGACTTATCCTCTTTCTTTCTCTAAGAACCAATCTCATACTGTTTCACAACACTAGGCATTGCAGTTACTATGCAATGGTGTGCTGTGCATACTTCATAACAGTACCAAGGACAATAAAATATAGGCATATACAAATGGGTCAAATAAAATCTGGAATCTAATAATACAGACACCTAACCATATATTCAATAGATATAAGTTACAGAAGCACTAAAACGGGTTTCCATAATCCTGATTAAACTTCCTACATTTGCACTATACAACTGTTAATATCAGACTGAAATTCCTGACTTTACCCTCCACCTATTCATTCATCACTTCATCGGAAGACAAAACAGTATCTGACCAATAGAGTAACATAAACACAATGTCAAAACACAGATTTTTTACTCTCTGGCATGTGGCAGCAACTATATTTGTTCTGTAGTTACATATTCAGCTATCAATTAGGTTTAGGTTAATAAAATACACTTTACAGTTAAGTCCTTGTCACATTTTAAGTGCACACATTCCAGTTTCACTTAAAACACCTTTCACATTTGCACATATTTCCAGCTCTATCTAAATGCTTTGAAGTACAAAGTCCTTTTGGAGTAACAGTGTAATAAATAATATTTGAGAACATTCCATTAAAACATAGCAAGAACTATGAAAAAATGCAAAAATGTCTACTCTACCTTTCAAATTTTAAACATCTTTCAACTACCACTTGTTATTTTAATAAGAAGGGAAGGAATACTCTTACCATGTAATACAAATCAAGGGCATATAACATTACTGCTAACAGCGATACCCAGAAAAACTTATCTGAATATACAGCCTAAAATTTGACAAGACTTAAAGCTTAATCACTTCCAGTCTTCAAAATATTTTTCAATCCAGTGAACTTATTATACTACTTGCAATCTTAAGAATAATCCTTCTGGCCTTTTATTAATGTGACTTGGCCATATGGTCCATGTCATTCTGATATGAAATTGTATGAAGTAGTCAAATTCTGAAGATGGCTGTATTCTGGGATGCAGCTCTGTATAAACTGGTGGATATTAAATAATGTTTCAGAGGAGCTTACTGCCTCCATCACCAAGGTGACCAATATCTACCAGACAACATGGTGTTATATGTTCCAAAAGACAGCTATCTTCATAATCATCACTGCAAAAACCTCAAATCTCACCTCGCCTAATTCTACCAAAACCTATTTATAAAAGAACGGCTGTTACTTGTGGAAAAATTAAGTAGGTTCTTTTCATACCAGTGAGAAATGCAGAATTTCAGAGCCAAAAAAAATCATACAATACAATAATAACAATTTCACCATCAGTTTCATAAATATTGCCAATGTTCTCATCTCACAACTGACATCCAGTATGTGATTAAAATCAGCTGATTTAATTAAACACTTGGGAGATGAGAAACTGACAGAATCCAGAAATAATAAGCCTGAGTAAAATATTAGCAGTTACATAAACACACTCTCAATATTGATGCAGTGGATAGGATTCAGATCCATAAATGGGCAAGCAGAAACTAAAAAATTGCAATACCCTAACCGCACATAATTACAAAATTTTCTATAATTAGCCTTTAGTTTTTAAACTTCTTCCCAGCTTTACACAGTCATTCACACCTGTAAACGAACCTAATACATTAATGTTATTTAACAGTATGCTATCCAAATATTTTTTTTCATCTCAGTAACACCGATCTTCTTCTCTATTCTCTGTAAGACTTGTACCAATAAATCTGTAGATTATCTGATACTGCTCCTTACATATAGATCGTCTTTGAAGCACAAGCTGTGGCACATAAATTTAAGAATCATAAGAATCATAATGCATCTATTTTCAAATATAAGTTCTCCTATCATGGCCATATATCTCAACACTTTCACTGGATGCTCTAACATGATCAGCAATTATGAGTTACTTTCATTTATGTATAACAAATAAGCCAAACAAACTGTATTAAGATTCAATAAAACAAATCTATATGCACTGAAAGAGTAACATTTCTTTGTCCTGACTCGTAATATCACAAATAACCTACAATTTTTAATGTTAAACCTTAAATGTCCAAGTACATAGAAGAAAATTTATGTAAACAAATGGACCCAAACACCAAGAAGTAAAATTGGTGTTCTTAAAATTATAAATTAATTCATGATCTCAAATTATCAAAATGAATTACAGAACTCTAACCTGTGATGTAGTAACTGGGTGCTATGAAAGCAACAATAGATACCTTTTTCATATATACAACTGAACATGCTAACATCAAAATCACTTACACGTCACTAATTTAATCTTTGTTATTATTAAACTGGATTATTAGTTACTTCATATTTGGTATTGCAACAGACAAAAATGGAAGAAACTACTCTTACCTTAGTATTAGATACAAGACAGTGTAATGAACATCAAAGCACTGTATTAGTTTAAAAAAAAACAATTCTTTGGTGGTCATCCTTTAAGTTATCAGGAACTTCATATGAAAATTATAAGAGGATTAATTCTGATACTGGGTCACTGAGAAGGGAATCACTGCTGGTGTCTTATTCTTATGATGGTATTTACACAAGTGAACAACAAGGCTATTCTTTGTACGGTAACATTTGCGGCAAACACTGCACCAAAAACGTTCTGTCTGCTCGCGATGCAGATCAAGAACATGCCTCTTGAGAGTGATCGCACTGCGAAGAACCTTCCCACATTCCTCGCACACGAATCCCCTTTCTGCTTCCAAACGCAGCTCATTTTGGATTTTCTCTCGCATTGGCAACCACATTGGTACAGCCACACCACCTAGGGACCAGGGAGAGAGAGAGAATAACGAGTATTAGGGACTGATTTACTTTCAAATCTCTTGACCTCTTCTCCCGGTTCAAAGGTACGGCTGTATGAATAAACTCACTATGCAGAATACTCATACCAAAATTAAAGTAGCTGAATAATAAATATGGTGCTGTGAAACTTTCCAAATCACTAACCCTCAAAACCTCCTAATATATGTGGAAAACCGTTGAGGCAAAAATATTCATACAGTGTTTAAATGACAGCATGCTGTAAACTTATACCCTCCAATGGCAAAAATAATCATGAATTATAAGAACAGAGAAATTTCATAAGCCCAATTTACATTAGTATTCAACTAGTAACTCAGTCACAACCATCCCAGTGTTTCAGACTGGAAACACTAAAACTCATTTCAGATATCATGCTCTCTCAATAATGGAAGTTTGAATGATTAATAATGCAAATACTTGTACATTTTTACAACCCAATTATAGACTTCTAAAATAATATTACTACACTTGAATAAATCACGTGCTTGCAGGAAACTATATGAAGTGAGTATCGAACAGTAATTTTTTCACAGACCAAGACAGGATTTTAATGCTGCAAACTATTAGTCAAGGGTTCTCAATGTGTGGCCCACACAAACTTTGTCACTAACAACATTAAATATTTAATTTTCAGTAAATATTTAATAAAAATAAAAAAAATTGAGATTTCAAGTTTCCACACCAACTAGTATGAATATTGCGGCCTTCCAGGCTGTTGTACCATGTAGTGTGTCTGTATTTCGCAAGTTAGTATTAAAATAAGTGGAACCCTTTTTTGGGATGCTAATACTTGCTCAGTTGGTCAAGAAATTCCTTTCCCTTTACAGAACAGAAGGTTTGTTATCACATTTGCACGAGACCAATACAATTCCTATTCTGAGCCAAATGAATGCACTCCATGCCCTAATATACCATCTCTTTAAGGTATTTTAATTATCCCCCCACCTATACCTAGATCCTCTATGTGGTTTCTCCTCCCTTCAGGTTTTGTGACTAAAATCCTATATGCATCTCTCATACCATCTATCTCTATGAGAACTGTTATAAAAATCACATTTATAGACGTAAGAACTGTTTTAATCTTATGACCAAATAAACCATCATTCTACCTGTTTTAGTCACCTCATATAACAAACACGTTTATAATATATTCAGATGCAGAGGAATATTCACATTTATCAAATCCATTACTGTGATTTGAAACATCAGTACAAATGAATACAACAATGAACGTGCCCCAATGGTGCTGTACCATGGCACTTCTCTCCATTTCTTTCAATTACGGTTGAAAGCTCAGTCATACACTGTGACCATACAATGTCACTCAATTACAAACACACATGTGCACAAGTGTATGCATGTGCACGCACACACTACAATTTAAAGAATTTCAGAAGTATGTCCAAATGTTTATTAATTTAACAAGAAGTGAAATAGATGCAGCTAGGTATGTTGAGTATATAATGTGAAGTTATTTAAGAGTTAAACACATGAAGAAAGAGGATTTCACATGGAATGACAAGTGCATCTACCTGTATATGTACACATGACAACAGCAATGATAAGTGCAAAGGCTGTGTAAATTAATGAACACATTTAAGGATTAAGGAACACGTCATGAAAATGAAGAAATGTAAAATTCTATGAGCAAGAGTTAATCAAGATTTGCATTTTTAGCTTATTTGAACACCTACCGACATTATTATAAACAAGGTGGTTCCTTCCATTTCTGTCTCATGCACAACTATCTTGCAAGCCCCAGGAAAAGGTTAATTTGTTTCCCCTCCTTCCATATTTCCTCTCCCTTCCCAAGCTGATGACATAGCACTGGCCAAGCTAGAAGCAGTGTCCCTCTTCCTATGGTAGCGACTCATATGCACCATCAAACTATTCCTGGTTCGGTACTCGCGGTTGCAAAGTGTGCACTTGGAAGCATACAGTGGTTCCTGATGCATATGCAACACATGTCTGGCAAGAGTATCTCTGTTCAGCAAACACTTGTCACAATGTGGACACTGCAGACTGCCCTTGCTGGGTCGCCCGGAACCCTCGCCTCCCCACCCACCGTGACCCACACGCCTGGACGATGACATCGTCATCAGGGCAGACCGACCGGGGGGAAATGAACGGGACCGCACACCACCACCTAGCAACAGAGAACCAACAACGGGAGGTTAATTAGTTCCCGGCCTGCCACAGTGGCGTAGTGCAGTGCTTTTAAAATAGCAATGAGCAAATTGTATAGCTTATATAGATCCTAAAGAAATTTAAAAATGAAACTCAATTTCTCCACAAAAGGTAGTTATCATTCCTAAATAACAAACTATTGTCATTTAGTTCAAGAATTGTGAAGTGTTTCAGAGAAACCTATAGACCACAGCAAACACGGCAATTTTTACAAAGTATTTCTGAACACACTTATATTGACAAACTAGTAAACCGGTATCATTCTCCTAGAATTCTTAGGTGTCCAAATATTCTGCTCAAAGCGGATCTGGAAATTTCAGGCCTTTTGTTCCCATTTGTATTATATATATCTACAACAATGCTAATGATAATGGCAGGAAGTCTCAATACGAGATACTAATTATATAAATTAGCATCAATCTAATACCATTAAGTACAATCCTTCTTAAGATGCTAATAGTCACTCAGCTAATCAAAAAATTCCCCACCTTTTATTAAATCTTAAGGTTAATTACCATGTTTACAAGATCCCACTATTGGTTTCTGTCTTAAACTGAATGAATTTAGTCCGCAGCTTCACATTTATGATAGCCTTAATATCTGGTGAAGAGGAGAAATGACGCTCTTTCTGAGATGAGGTTTTCACAGTGGTGAGGTTGGCAATGATCTTCTGGTTTTTGGTACCAGACATATTGGTAGATGCCAAGCTTTGGAGAAGTACACTGTCTCCATCTTCAGCCCTGAAGATGAAGACAGTATGTTTCTCTGAAACAAATGCATCTACCAATGAGTCTACATGGTACCATAACCCAGAAGAACAATGTCATTATGAAACTCCTTATTTATGAAATTTTATCCAAATATTAATTCACCAGCAAGTGAATGCATGTATTCTAACTAAATTATGAAATGGGATGTCTTCTTGTCAGCAGTACAGGAGATCACTTCGCAACTGCAGAATCATGATAGGGCAAGATGAATTGGTCACGAACCTTCAGCACACAACAGATGGTAATACAACTGCAATGTCAATCCTATGTCTGTGTCAGAAAATGCCTAGCTACACTGTTTCTGCTAGATGGCAGACTTCCAATTTGAATCCCTAACATATCATAATTTTTTTTCAAATAAGTTGAGAGTAACTGGTCATTATTTTCTGCTACAAATGAATGATAATATTTCTGTGCATAATTTATGTCATATAGACATCTATAACCTGAAAGTTACTGAACATAACCTGAAACTATCAAACCAATACCATGTTTATAATATAATAACATAAAAGAGATTTAATGCAAAATATGAAGATATGTTTGTGATCTACATTAATATCAAATTTAATGTCTAACTACAATGCTAACTCATTTAACACTATCAAATAAAACAGACATTCAGCCAGGGTAGCCCACACTACAGTTCACTTCGCAGCCGTTGTCGTCTAGAAAATGTACTGTATCAGGATGCGGATACATGAAGCATAGTTAGTAATGACCATGGAATTACACAAAACTTATCTTTTTCATATATTATGCCCATGTAGACATGTAATGTGTGTTAGAAAAGCAATAAATATAACTGATGGATTTCATATCTCCAACATCGTAAGATACAGGCCTATTTAAGTAACACACACACACATACACACACACACACACACACACCTCCTCAAGCATGTTCAAGAACAAAATAATACAATTAACTGTGTATATGCGATGCCAGTAATCACATCAACAGTACTAGGAAATAAACAGAAATACTACTTCTAGCTCCACTGGGAGATGTCTTTCTTCAGCTTCACAGTCTACAAAACATACATGTTGCCAAGTGGAAAAATGTCAACCTTCCTGTCAAGACTGTTACAAGCTGATTCATTAATATGGTGGACATTATTACTTCTTGGCATAATATTACTTTATACTGCAGCGTTTAATCGGTTACAGATAGACTGTCTTTAGACATATCCTTCATTACTGAGTTAGTGCCCATAAGTTGTTCTGTAACAGTAATGATGTTATTGCTTAAATATGCACATGTTACATCATCGTTCAACATAACAAACTTTACTCTTTCATCTGAATAATTTCATTCCAGGTTGTATTCATATTTTTGAGTAAGGGTAACTTCCTCTAGAATTAGTATGGTATTAACGGTGTTCTTATAAAATTAATAAAACACATGTATCACAACAAGCATAACATAACAGTTTGTACTAATTAATCACAGACTTATTTCTGTTCTTCAGCAATGCATGGAATTGAGATTTATGTGAAATGAGGCTACTTCTTGAACTGTACACTCGTTGGCAAATGCTACAAATAAATTGTCTCCCTGCACTGGTTCCATGAATGTCATCAATATGCCTTTGTAATGACCAGACACGAGAAAATGATTTTCTACAGATATTGCAGTATGGCTGTTGTAAAGTGCCCCCTCCACCAATTACCAGTGTGTTACTTGAATTACGAAAACTGCAAAAAGTGCCTCTTTGCTCCCAAACATGACCTTCTACACCTTGTTGTACATTGTAAACTGCTTGTTTTGACGTGTCTAGTCCTTCTGGTAGGGTAAAGGATCCCCTTCCATCCTTGTTTACATCTACATCCTGAACAGTGGAAGGGATATCAGCTGCATGCATGGCTGCAACCAAGAGAAAAGAAAAATTCTGTTGCTGTCTGATGTACAAGACCCCATTAATTGGATGGTCAAAAAGGGGGTTTACAGATGTTTGTCAGAAGTCATTCAAAAGCAGCAGTATAAAATATTAATTATGAAGGCAAAGATATGCCTGAGTCTTTACAGTGATAATCACTAGTCACAATCCTACCATTAAGAAATAACTTATTTTTCTTCTTAAATGCCAAATTTTATTACTTCTATATGGCCATACAGAACTACTTGTTCATTTCACATGTATCACACAATTTGGGATACAGAACAGTATAAGCAATCAAGAAATGTAGACAAAGCCTAACCTTAAGCTTTCAGTTTCTATGGAACATAAGAGCAAGCTACATGCCTGTCCTAATTCGATTACAAAGGACAATACTCATAAAACATGGTATGAACTCCATGCAACAGAAGACTTCACACCTTTGTACTTTTTAACTTTCTCTCATGAGCAAAATGACTATGATACAAACATGTTAGGTGCAAGGACAACCAACACCATTCACTGTAGGGTCTTGAAATGCTGTATCACAAGAAATCACTGAAAAGTATGCAACTATTTGTACAATTATTCTGTTGGACTTTATCAAAGTATATTTAATTAAAACCAAAAATATTTTTGTAGTTGCGTTTACTTCCATTTTCTGAAGAATGAAACCTGGGTCCAAGGTTGTGATCAGTAAAACAAACTTCTAAAATGTTGTGGTTCTAATTACAAACAATTAGACAATGTATAAATCTCAAAGAAATAATAATACGCATGGTGTTACAGCAGAAACCTTTTACTTTCTCTAATGCTAGTATTTATTTAATTTTTATGAAAATGGAGAACACTGAAAGAGTCCAATAAAAAGAGACTGATGGCAGGATGGATGGCTAGAGATTCAATTTGCAACAGGCTCTTTTCCAGAGCATAAAGCAGCCACACACCTGTGTCAAGGCATGGAACATGCAGAGTTACACCTCTAACCCCAACACATCTTCATGGCATGATGTTTAAGCACAAGAACTAATTTCACCTCTTTTTATGAAATTTTGGTAGTGAAACATCAGGTAATGAAACCCCACAAACAGAAGTCAAATGACAAATATATACTAAAGAAAGCATGATCATTTACCTCTATTTTCAAACACACATGGTAAACAATTTTTTAAACAAGGACTGAAATTTATGGCTGGAGCATAAGCTCCATTTCCACATAAGATTAAATTCTTTCATATGCAATCAACCCACATTATATAAATTGTAAATAATACACTAAACAAGGTGAAGCATGATATAAGGAAAAGAACCAATTTTCTTATTTCATTGTTGGACTAAACACCATAGCATCATTGCAGAACAGTAGCTGAATATGACATGAAATCACAGCCCATTTTTCCCATGCATTTTACAACTTACCTTATTTTACAGATGAGCTTCAAAGTGCAACCTACTTCTAAGCAAGCCTTGCATAGTGACAACAGAAGATGCATAAAAAGCTTTTCTGCAGTCAGATAATGGTTGTTTTGACTGTGTAGCCATGTTAACCATACAAGTTAACCATGTCTGATCAAAACCATAAATTACAAAACAATAAATTCACCAAGAACCACTTTTTGACACCACCTATTCCATCACATTCTTGTTTTACAGTATGGAAGCATAATACTTTGTATAATTGTAGTTCTTCGTGGTTATACCTTTAACAGATTTTGGCTGATTGACCTGATCTGTCTTACATCCTGCATGAATAGTGAAGTGCCCTGAAAGCTTCAGGTAAATTTCTTCAAAGCAGGTGTCAAAGTCATTGAATTTCTCTTCCGTACTGAAAACGTTATTCATGCATTCCTTGTCTAGCATTGAGTCTATTCCACAAAACTCTTCCTTTTCCTGGCACCGAAGAACTGCAATATTTTCGCCGACACTTTCTCCATTGGAAAATTTTAAAATTAAAAAAAAAATACATTAAAAACTTTTAATTAAATACTACACACTACATTGCATTCAACAGAAATGAATAACTCATGTATGTACATATAATGTTCTAAATATCTGTAAGTTACTACAGCCTAGCAGTTACTGAAGTAAGAAGTAACAGGTGAGGAGCAATGACTCAGCAAGGAACAGCAGAATTATACAATCCAAATTTGGGTTTGGGGGAGAGAATACTGAAACCAGAAAATAGCAATGGAAACTACACTATTCAAACAAATATATTTATTACATCATTAAAAGTAGATCATAAATAAAAAAAATAATTTATACTTCAGGTATAAATTTTCCAAAATCAGAACAAGAAAAAATAAAGTAATATAATTTGCATGAAAAAGAGTCTCTCTAATCAGTTTATACAGTTCTTATGCAGTATTGATTTCTGTAACACCAATCCACAGTAACTTACATTACAATACAGGCATAACAGTTCAGAAAGTATGCACAACCTAACAATACACAACCTAAACAATTACGATAAATTACCTAACACATGAATCAGATCTTTCATACAATGCAGAGAATTTATTTATTCTGCATTCCTCTGAGTCTTCATGAATATATGTGAATCCACATATCTCATTACCACAGTCATAACACTACCAGCCAGACTCTCTGACTGGGCCAATATCACCACAGAACAAAAGCTCAACACTTAATCTGCCAACACTAACACTAAACCATTATCTCCACTGAAGTTCTTTCAGCTCCATTATCATCAATAGGGGTACAATATCAAAATAAAACATGACAACCTGACAAATAATACTGCAATTCGTCAATATTCCTGAGAATATAAGCCTGCTATTTTGAGTATTGTCAACATTTGATGTTGCAGTTGCAATGTAAAAAAAAAAAATTCATTCATCTGTAAATGAATTATATGGATGGGACTGTGTGGAAGACTACCTGCTAGAATATTTACAGCAACATGTCCATGGTTCCTAAAGACCAACTATGGTATCAGATATCTATCACCTGTTGCTCTTACATGATACACACAATATGAAATATATTTCATACAACTCAAGTACACCTATATGATTTTGTACTTTCTGCAAATTAAATCGGTATGAAACATTCCTCACAAACATTACTATCATCTCATTTCACACACTTCAGTCTCATTCAGCACAGCATAGTGACTTGAGTAAAAAACAATAATATTCCTCACATTATCAGCATCTATGGCTGAATTGTTTTTCTTCCATAACTCCTGCGTCAAATGTTTGCAAGAATATTGCCTTAACATACTTGCTGTCAGGTGTTTAAAGAACGCCTCAATAGGTAAACACACTGGTTTTAATTACAAAGTGAGTGAAACTGTAGAATTGTGGTACCTCAACTGCTTGATAATACACATGTAACTTTGATGTTAACTACTGTGCATTTTACTTACATCTGTTTGGTTTTAGAATGTCATGTTAGGTCATTTGATGCAACTATTTCAGATTTAACCATCTGCGTTTTCCATTTATGAAATAGATAAAAGCTGGTCATTCCCAAACTGCTGCAGACATGGTAACTTGATGAAAAATGGGAAACTTAGTACTAAAAAGCGTGTGTGTAATTCTAATTAATTCTTTTGATAAATCAGATGATATGTTGGAGATCAAATGTTTCTTACAACTGTGAAAAATGTAAATAATACCTTAAAAGAGAATAAATGGCACAAGAAATCAAACTGCTAGTCAAAAGGTTATTCCAGTATTCCATTAACATAAAAACAAATTATGAAACATATCACTGTTACTGGCAGAAAATTCAATAACCACACACCGTACATATCAGAAGATATACAGAATATTGTAAATGTAACGTAAATGTATAAAAATCAAAGCCAATTCAACTTTTTCTGAGGAAAGTCAACTAAGTTGAAACCAGTGTATCTACAGAGTACTGATATATTTACACAGTAATAATTATTAAATTTTCATTACTGTTACCTCATACTTGCAAGCAGTGTTTAAAAATATAGACTTCTTGTAATAAACTGATTTCTTCTGAGGTAAATTTCACAATGACACAAAATCCAGTTAGGGTGATTTTATATTTCCAGCACATCTGCTTCCATTTCAAAGACAATGCTGCCTGAAGCTGCACATATTTTGTTATCAATAGTTTGTTGATATATGAATGTTGATGTACACAATACCTGCCAAATCATGCGATTCAAATGCCACAAAATTTAAGAAAAGAAGCATGCCCTCTAGTTTGTAAATGTTCAGTCATCCCCTTTGTTTTCTTTACAGTTATGTTTTCAGATGTAATGCTAATATTAAACCTATTTATAAATACTCAGTGCTACTTATTTTAAAAGGTCTAATTTTTTAGTTTATAGTAATTATGCCAGTGAAACTAAAGTTTAACATGACATAATCATGGAAGAGGGTATGGAAGCAAACTGCATTTGCACTTCAGATTCCCCACTCTCACCAAATGATGCCTCAATTGAAAGCAATAATTAAAAAAATACCTCATACAAATAACTGGTGATGTTATATAAAATACAGAGCTCATTAAGCCCTGTAATTTTTATTTCAAATATTTTAAGATGTAAAGTGTGTTAAACCAAGTACAAGGAAACATAATTTATGCCTCGGTACACTGTCATTTGTGCTGATTATTACATTTACAAGATTGGTAAATGCAATAAATGAAAACAGAGACAAATGATTGAACAAAATGCTACATTCAAAGAAGTATTTTTCTAACAAGAATATGTTTTAAACCAGAGAATTTACATTTTAAAAACAGGTTTAAATTGGTAATAGGGCATATATAGGTTCAGCCCCTATCATAGAAATATTGGTGAAGTGCATACAAAATCTTCAATCAAAAAAATGAAGCTTCTCCTTCAGCTACATGTAAAAGAAATTATACCAGGGCAAATAAAGGAGTAACATGAGTTACAATGACAAATTTTCTTGATGTTTATGTTTTCCAGACTGCAACAAACGAGTGGATTGATAAAAGTGGATGCTCGCCACATTTGCTATAATTTCTTTAATTTTATATTTCTGTAAAAAGACTGCTATTGCCAGCCTTAATGAAGGCATTGGCAAAACAGAAGCAACAATTAAAAGTTTTGATACCATTATTTTTGTCGAGACAATTTTTTAAAGTTAGTTTCTTCTGAATATTTCAGTATGGATAAAGTATGTCAGCAAATAGATATTTATCTGTGACTAGTTTAGAGGTTGTTTAATAACAAGGGAATGTATTGCTGACATGCAACAATATAAGTTTCTCTCTCTTGTTACAAGCAACTAACTCCATGAAGTGAAGTCCATCTTGAGAAACTAAATAACTTGTCTATTCGTGTGTCAAAAAATTATCTACCTTCTATGGAAACCAAAGATTCATTACTATGTTTACAAGAGCCTGCCAGTAGTCCCTATCCACATCATCACACCCTATTTTTCTTTTCAATATTATCCTCCCACTTACGCCTCAGTCTCCCTAGTGGTTTCTTCCCTTCAGGTTCAGGGGGTTTTCTGCAATTTTCATCACTCTCGTGTGTGCTACATACTCCATTCAGCTCATCTTAATACAAAGATATTGAAAACTGACATCATGTCAAGCGCAATGAATCATTTCTTGAGTTTCAATTTATTTCTTAAGGTACCAGAACATGAACTGTAAAATTATGAGTATCCAATACGAATTCACATCTACAATCTAAAAATTCCTGAAGACAAGCACTACACTGGGTATAAAATCTACTTTCACGCCCCCAGGCAATGATCAGCTGACACATTCAATATAATAAATTTCAAGAGATTCATTCACTTTCTCCTCTAACATGTTTTTCTCCTTTGATTGAAACATTATCATTGTCACTAGATGAAACTGCTTCCTTGGACAAGGAAGCCCTGCTACCAGAGGTGCCACCATGATACTGTGACTTGTGACTCACAAGGCTGTTGCGCGAGCGGTATGAACGGCCACAAACATCACATTCGAAGCTCTGCGGCACGTAGAAGTGAGTGTCGGCCATGTGACGCTGAAGGGACCAGGCACGCGTGAAGCTCTTGCGACACAGAGGGCAGTACGGAGGACCACTTACTCCACCACTGCCACTGCCAACCCAGCCCCTTCCTAGTAGCTCTGCAACGAGACGAGCAAAGGAAGGGGCTGAGTATGGCGGGGAAACCAACCCCCCCATTTACACAAAGACTGCAAATGATCTTAACAAAATGCTCAATAGTAAAATAATCACAAAGTGTAGCACGTATTGCAAAACTGGAGAATAATTAGATTTCTATTTCACCCTGCTTAAGTAGCCCCTTCCTTACCTTTAACAGCAAAATGCCCATTGTTTTCAACAATTTCAATGCAAATGATAATTACATCAATATTTTCTATTCTTTACAACTGTACTTCTAAAATGTAATGAACATAATTATAAACATTACCAAAATATGCAAAAGTAGCAAGACAGGTACTGTACGAAGGAACAGCCCTCCTGACTATGAATGCTATTGTGTCCACACCATTTTAGAAGTGCTGAGATCAGACAATTTATTCTTTAGCTTGAAATACTTCAAATAGGCTGACATTAAAACACTTCTCTATTAAGATCAATGGTCTCCATGTCATACAATTGCAGAAAATAAGGTAAAGTCTTTCTCAGCACACATCAAGAAACCAGATTTTAATAATCACAGCAATAGCTGCTTCCAATAAAAGTTAAGAAGACAAATACAACATCAACAGACATAATTTCTTGCACATATCATTACACTGTAAGCAACTACAATTATATTTCTGCAAAAGAACTGGAGTATATGGAGTGTATGAAATAAATTTATCACAGTATATTCAAAAGCACCTATCGTTTCTAAGGATAACTATTTTTACGTGAATTTATATGTACTGAGCCATGTCATGTATACATTTGTACACAATTCCTTGTTTTCTACAGTTGCAAACAACAGTTCACACGTAACACAATTCAATTAATATGATTTCTTCTATAATAAAGCCAATGACAACATTTCATGCTATTACTCCTTGGTATTATTTCATCACTGACACACATTTAACATTATATTCATAACCTACCCTCATTTAATGTCACCAACTGGCATACAATATCTCGAACTTCTGGAAACAAGTAATGAAAACCATAGGACGGAATGTATTTTACAAAGTGTTGCTGCAACATTGTGCAGAGTCAAATATTACAAAGAGGACCTAAAACATATTACAAACTGCAATGATCTCAAGGACCAAGGACAATATACAGCAACAAAAGAGTAGGCCACAACACCAAAGAGCTGAATGAAAAATGACAAGCCAGCACAAGGAACAAACTAATGTAGAATCCATCAGAGTTGGCAGTGGTCAATGACTTCATGGTAAAGTGGCTGTTGAGCCTAAACACTGGATTTGCACAAACAATGATGATGGACTATGTCCAAAAAAATAATAATCACATATTGTGGAAAAGCCAGACAGCAGTGATAAAATAGCACATTAAAAGTCAAAAACAACCATATTACTGATCTATGCACTCTACTGGCATGCAAATAAGAATTTTCAATGTAGAAGTTATATGGAAATAAATATACAAGAGAAGATAAATATGGGTACTAACGTAAATTTGCACCTTTAGTGGCAAAGTTTATCAATAATACACAAATGAGATCACCATGATAACCAAGGTGTCAAGGAAATTGGTAATTTCTTCAACCATTCTGTCTCTTCAATGGCCCTATCTGGTTTCTTGTTGAGGCTAGTTCATATAACAAGTAAATATAGAAAGAGTAGACAGGCTGAAATGCAACATTGCAAGAAATGTAAATGCAAACGCATAAATAAACATTACATAACTTCATAAATGAAGATAATTCAACAACCATCCCATATTGCTTAGTACAGTCTAACCCCATAAGAGAGCAACTCTTTGTCAACCACCAATACTGGTATTAAAGCGGGTATGGCGGTAAACCGCCAGATGGTGTGTGAAATACTATAGTTATGATCCTGAGGGCAGAATAAAAGGCAAAATTGTAGAGGAAGAATCCATATTTAGTAAGTTTTCTAATAGTAATCTTACACAGTATTAATCCTTACTTACACCATTCAAATAACTAATGCAATCTCATGGCCAAGTTTTGCAACCTTCAACTATCTCACAAGTTCACATTTTATTCTCTGATCTCTTATCTCTCTGAAAACATCTCCAACGCAACACTCGGTTTATCCCATACGAAGGAAAACTGTTGGCTATATTTTGCTGACTTGCAGCAGAATATTAGTCTTTGTAAGCACACACATACTTTTCACCAACACTTAAACCCGCCCTTTTTCTCATGTTACACAAACACAACATACTTTGATTATACTTAACTTCCTTACTTTATGATAGTTCTAGCAACTATATTTAAACCAAAGTGCATTTCGCTTACTATGTTAGTTACACAAAGAAAATGTGCAGATGACGTTCTCATTATGGAAGAGTCCATTACTCTTCTCAAACAGCAAAAACAAAGTGGATCTGAAACTGTTTTATCATAATTCTTGTAAATATGTCATTATATGCAGCTTATTCTCAGTAACGTTCCCTTTTCAAATCAACACCCCTCCTTTTAGCAGGTTCATTTACCATTAACTACTTGTATTAAGAATGTCAACAATTCCACCACTGACTCAAAACAACAAGAGACTAGTGGAGGTGGCACTTTATAAGGTGATTCACTTTTAAATTATGTAAGGAATTTCTATTCGTAGGTTCTCATGGGTGCAACACAGAGAAGTGATATATGTACATATAAGGGTTTGACTGTAATTTCCTCCACAAAGGTAGAACTTTATTTCAAACTGCAAATACGCAGTACCCAACATCAAAGAACAATTAATTGGCATTGCTGAATATTTAATTAAAGAAATTAACAGGCCAAACCCATTTACTGCACCAAAACCAAGATGAAAACAGAATGTTTTACTAAGGAGAAATCCAAAACTGAGTGAAAGAATAACAAAATCTGACTGCATTACAGGCAAACACAAACAAACAGCAGCTTCATAGGTGGTTTTCTTAAGTAAATGAATACCTCATTGCAAAAGAAGCTACACACAGAAGACCCAATAAGGGTGATTTTATCCTGAAAACAAAAGAGGGCAGAGTTGTACTACAAAGGGAATGTGTGTATATATCACAGCAAATCTAGCTGGAATGCTAGCACCATCCACGGTTGTGTTCAACTTCAAAAGAGTTCCAAGCGAGGATGCCAACAGTATCATATCTTCTTCGGGAATTGGATGGCCTGAAAGTGACTGGATGTATGGCACTACATTTCTTTACTACATGATGATCATGTCCTTCCCACAGTTGCTGAAGAAAGAAATTCAGTGTCCCAATCTTTGCTTGTTACAGTTCTGTTCCCAAGACTGTAGTAGAATTAACAGCACATCTCCCTAACTGAGCCCACAGATGTGGCCGTGGCATGGAGAGCAGTAAAATATGGCAGGATAAAAAAACACAACTGACCTTCAAGAGTATAAACCTAGTAACCACAAGTATGTTGCATATTCCCCCCCCCCCCAACCACAAAAATAATTGTTGAAAAGTGGAAAACTACCACTGTCACCTGATAATCACAAGAACTGTCACCCACAATATAATTTAGAGCATTAGAAATGCCCTCGCATATAATCTAGGAGTTCAATGTGCTATTATCACAGGAACTGTAAGGAACAGATCCCATCTTGAAAAGCTAACAGTTGCTCAGCTATACAAGAGATTTCCAACTTTCTATAAAGCAAAAGGTTCATTACCATGGTCACAAAAGCCCACATGAGCAAAATAATTCCACCTATACCCTCCCACCCTATTTCCCTAAGATCCATTTTAATGTGCTAATTCCCCATCTAGTCTTCTAACATAATCAGAAATGGAACTCAGAACACAGTAACTTGTATCTTGTAAAGCAAAATATACCATATATTTAAACACCAAATGCTGGCATCTGAATTTCGAATTCTACATGAAGACAGCAGCATCAACTATAATTCAGATGTCAATAAAAAATTCAACTTTTTCCGTAAATTCCAGAAATGAACAAAGTTAGAAACTAATGTACCTACCAATAAGTCATAAGTCAATGCATCCCATTCACAAATAGCACTTAAAAATTACTATAAAAGTTTTAAAAATATATATGACTACATAAATAATTACTTTTTAGAAAGTGGGTTCAGTGAAAACTGAATATACCAACATGGAAAATCAGGCTGCTCTAGGAACAAACTTTAAGTTTACATATGAATTATGGGTAGTAAATTCCTCTAATTTATACCAGACACAACCATCTAACAAAGAATGGTACACAGGTACACATTCTAGGTTAAGTCTGCAAGTTATATTTAAAATGTGTTATCCATACATAATTTAGAGACTCATTTTCTACTTTCAATTTACACTTTCAAAAGATTTATAATGTTTATGGTTTCATCCTAGGTATTTATATCTATTACTTTCAAAACTACAAAAGAAAAGAAAAGGAAGAATTAACATGTGATTATTGCTTTCTTCATAAACTCCTGTGTCTCTTCTCATTACATAACTCTCTTCAAAATGCCCACTTTCCAAAAGTTATCAAGTTAAATAGTACTTCACTTTAAAGTAAAGTAAAACGTATATGATTAAAAACATTTCAAGCAATCATAGAGGTATATATTGACCCATAAGTTCTTTTTCGATTGTTGCCTCTAGTTTGTCTATAAAATACGACTATCAAAAATTAAATTCCTGATATTTTCAATTAAGAACTTCTAAGAAAAATTTAACTGGTGTTGCTAAGGACCCTTTAGCAAATTATATCTAATAAGTACAATATGTATAAAACAGATCCACAAAAAGACTAAACTTCCATGCTAGCCATCAATGTAAAATAGTCACAAACTTCCAATACATTCCAAAGAAATTAAACATCACAACATTTATTACTACAGAATAAAAAAACAGCTGTACAGTCATTTCCAATTTTTATCCTTTATCTACACATTTTAATAATCTTCAAATTGTATACATGATAAATATTAGCAAATTTAAATTAAAATACCCCAAAATCACAAACTAAAAGTACCGCAAATACTCAGCACTAATAATTAATATGTTTTTGCAACTTTAAATTTGCCAAAATTTGGCTGCCATGTTGTAATAAACAAATTTTCCAAAATTTGGCTGCCATGTTGTAATAAGCAACACCTCAAATTAATTAACTGCAATTAAATGGTAGCTTATGCACAGCCTTTCGAAGAAGCAACTATCTGCATTTTGTATGTAACTATTTCACCTACTTCCTTTATGTGACTGGAATGAACTATGGATGATTTATTAAAACAATTTCAAATTATTTATTGCATATTTTCCTTTCTGTCACCTCTCACACAAACACAGAATATTTATATGGAAATAACTGTACATTTCAACAATAAAAGGCTATTTATGTCCAACAGGTATGTGCCACATATATCACCCTTCTCATTTTCAAATAACCAGTTTAGAAAATAAGTAAATATTTATTTTAAATATATTTAAAGTTATGACATACCTATTTACATTAACAGCCACATCTAACAGGTGAGAAAAACTGATGTTAAAGACTGAAAAACAACCCAGTTCTCAATAATATCTGGACATAAGTAAGATCATCTTAACTGCTTACATTTTAGTCATATTTCGTACGTTAACAAAAATGCTCGTTTGTGAGCTCCGGGTTACAACACAGCATAGACTTGTAGATGGTTACCAACATTTTGGAGGAACACAGTTTCATCTTCAGAGCGATGGAGACGATACATTCCTCGAAACTAGTAACCACCTATGAAGACTACAGTGTCTCACAACCCACAAGGCCACATTTGATATTTTTACCACCACGAGAACCTCAGATTGCTTAACTGCTCTGATCTTTTACAGAGTAATATCTCTTCTACATGAACAATTCAAATAATATATTTTTTTAAATAAAATACAAAACCAGGTTCTCTCACGCGTTAGTACGAGTAACAAGACGGAAGTTTCCTCCTTACCTTGTGATGATGTCCCTGCTGATCCATCTGCACTTCCTTGTAGACTCTGACTACCAACACCTACAAGCCAATCAAAAGTGATGCACAGGTATTAGACACATGAGAGTGTTTAAAAAATACAAAGAAAAATATATTTATTTTATATATTAAAAGTGTAAAATTGTAAAATGTTGACAAATACAAATGTTATTTCAATGCATATACAACAAAGTTTAAGCAATGTACATAAAGATGTAATTCATCTTCACAAGAGTAAATTCCAAGAAAGGGCATATTTTTTAAGACAGGTCCAAGCTCAGAAGCAATTTCTATCATAACATACCCCTACCAGAGTATTAAAAAAATTAATTCTCTACCAACTGCTAGGGAGAAATTGAAGACCTGCAATATCATCTTCGGGGGAAATACACCGTACATTATTCCTTAATACATCATACATAAGTAGGGCTTGTGATGTATATCACAAACGCATCAGCCAACTCAAAATCCACTTGCCCAAAACCTCGCAGTATGCTTCATACTTCATATTACATGGAGTCCCACATAACTCAGAACCTACCTACTAGCACATGGCAGCTATGCTCTGTATTGTGACCAACTCACTTCTATATTTAATACTGGGTCGTTAAGAAAGGTCGTGGATTGAAGATAATATTTATAAATACAATAACATTTTGAAATTCTGATTTTTTTCCTCAAATAACAATAATTTATTTCATTTTTAATATGTACGCACATGGATCAAAGTTGTCACTAATCTCAGGTGCACTACACATAGGGTATAAGTGAGCGTACTTCCGTGGCCCTGTATATTTGTGAATTTTACTGAATGAGTAAATAAGACAGGTAAAATTATTTAACATGCCTTATTCTGGTGCCTCTTTTAACCATTTACAAACATTTACTAACAAACTGATGTGGTCGA
>NW_019060737.1:571307-606925 GCF_000696155.1 Zootermopsis nevadensis | reverse complement strand
ACCTATAAACATTTATTACAATGTTTCAAAAACAATTAAAAATTATATTGCATCGTAGTTATCCAGCCAACATACCTGATAATCCCGCCATGCTGAAGTTGAATGATCCTGTCGAGGTAGCAGAAGTAAATAGTTTACTCTCTGGTGTAGAGAGGTAAACAGAACCTGGGTGTCCCTGAATACTGTCATGATCATCATGATCACCAGCTGAAAGTGATGACTGCTGATGACTTCCTGCTGGGACATCACCACCAGCAGCCTCTACAGAGTCATTGCTGTTATCCATGTCTGCTGCTCCACACATCAGTTCTAGAGGTTCTGATTTCACGCCATCTAACATTCCAGAGGTAGGAGAAGGTGTAGAATCGCCATCACCTGAAGCTACATTGCCATCTGATTCTGTCTTCCTATTGTTACTTGCTGTTGTGGAGCCTTGAGTTTGTTTGGAAGAGAAGGGTGAAGAAGAAAAATCGGTAGCTGTCACCTGATTGGTTGAAGCTGAGGTAGTTTCACCATTGTTATGGTTGTTATTCTCAACATTAACAGATGTTCTTGCCCTTTTGCTTGGGGATGAATGTTGCGACTGTTCTGATGAATCTGACTGCTGCTCGGCAGAGTTATGTCGTTCCCGTCGACTTGAAGATGAAGCTATGGCTGCCGCTGCTGCTGCACGTCGCAATAGCTGGTTCACTGTTGCTCCACCTGAGGTAGCATTTGAGTGTTGGGAAGATGGAAGTGGTGATGGAGGTGACGTGAACAAAGCATCTTCAACCAGTTTTTCAGAAAAACTGTGTTGGTGCCCACGAGAGCTTGGCAGTTGTGCAGAAAACTAAAACAGTCAAAGGTATAATCCTTGTAGTTTATTTATAATGAAATGAAACAACAAAAAATTACTTCTTAATGTCTGAATGACTGTTAAATAAGCAATGCTAGTGATTTTATTTCCAAAATTAATGGCATGCAGACTTCAGGCTTAATCATTTAACTACAGTACTTGTGCCTCAGCAGTGACAACTATAAAAAAGGCTGCAAAATATACCAGCAACAAATTCATTCAGCTAAAATACAGAATCACAATAAGCACAAACTGTTTCATTTTAAAACATGTTCTATATATTCTCCATAGGTTTCTTACCTCATCTCTGTCTTCTGCTTGTTGTGTTAACCCGCTCACCCTCAATACTTCTGCAGTCTTCAAGAATGAGGTAAGGTTCCGCTGATGTACATTCACTTCACCATGATATATGAACTCGACTAATGCATGCAGGTCAGCAAAAGCCACATCTTGCAGCACAATCACCGGGTGCTTGCATGGTGTACTCTGTCATAAAAACGAATTTGTTAGAAATACTGCTTACAATTTCATAAACATCAGAGTTAACTATGTGATTTTCATGTGATAATGCACATAAACAACATTACAGTTCATTCACCTTAAGAAGTTCTCGAAAGTAAGGACTGCATGCTGAGAGTACCACACGATGAGCTTTGAGGCTTTTGCCATCACAAGCCAACGTTACATCAACAAAATCTTCATCATCACGTAAATTCTCGAATGCAGAGGTGATACTACTTTGATAATTGTTCCAACGAAGGCAAAAGTGCTGAGTGTCTGCCATACTCATTTTACTCTACCTGAAACCAAAAAAGTGAGGTTAAAATGGCACTTCTCATAACAAAACTTTCAAAGATTGCATTCATATGTCATCTTATAAAACAAAATGCAATAATGTTATACTATCAGAAATATCAGACATGTTGCGAACTGATATATTTCAAAATAACATAATTAATATGCATAGGAAATAGAACAAAACGTACATTCCATCACTATAATAAATCTTCACATAATACTGTTAACTTGTAAATTGGCCTTAGGGTTTAGCTACATTTTTTGGCCTTGAACGAGTAAAACAAAAATGGTGGAAAATGGCGTCCTTAAAAAATAGAGCAATGGATACATCAGCTTATAGTCGTTCACAATTTCATAAGATTACTTGATATATAGCACATCACCTCGAGCTAAACATAATAACTATTCACACAAGCCAATTACAAATCAATAGCACTGTCATCCGAAGCAAAATAAGTGATAATTGTCATTACTATTTTTGCCTATTTTTCTAGTAATTGACATTGACATTGTCTAATGTCATACAAACACTGCTACAAAAAATGACATCAGATTCACTGGTAGATACAAAATGAAAACCAAACAACGATATAAACAAATTCACCTTTAGAGACGACAACCGTTACTGTTACAAATTATTATATAAAAATATGTTATTACATTCTTTTTTCCACCGGCCTCATCGGCCAAGCGTAAACGCGTACACTACACAACCGCGTCCCAAAAATTGGGATCACGGGCGGTTCTGCGATAGCCGCGAAATACAAATAATTTTAACTACCGGCAAATTTATTTCGTATATAAGACGTGCGAGTGTTCGATTATTGTTACCTGTTCTTTCGTTTAAATCAAAACTTCTAATAAAAGCCTGTTTCATTACAAAGCATTCACAAAAAACATGCCGCAAAAAAACTCGCACATCAGATAATTCTTTATCGGTACGTGAGACATCTGTCGTAATAACTCTGCACTAAAAATAGCGCGTACGCTGCAAGACGTGTAATGAAAATGCGGAAGGATACAAAAACGAAACAATTGAGTTCCAATAAAAAATACATTCAAATTATAAAAAAATATTATAATTTAATGAACAGCCTCGGATGACATTTTACTTACGTTCCTAGTCGCCAAATGTGAAAGTATGAACAGACTGAATATCATGGGAAAATATAATCGAAATGAAAATACAATAATAAGAAAAATTGTATATTCATGCGCTAATGAGCTATGCACCCCCACCCCTGTTTAATCCATCCCCAAAAAATCATTACGTTCATCCGCGGTTAGCAAACTGCGCATGAACAAAGTTAATTCGTTTCACACAGTAGAAGAAATACACTTGTGTAAATCAACTATTTTTCCTCCATTGTCCTGTATCGACTGAATAATCAATAGCATAATAAAACCACTGCTTTCAGCGACATGCAATTCTTGAGAAACATCAAACGCAGCCAATCAACGGAATACCTATGCAAACTGCAAATCATACATATAGTCAATGATACGAGTTACCCTTCCTTTTTCTTTAGTATATAGCTTTTCCGTAATGATTTCAGGAACGTCTAACCACTTATTTTTATCATTAGAAAATCACGTCTTACACTTTGAAATTAGTACGTCACGCACACATACCTAAAGCTCCGTGAAATTGGAAACAAAATATCTGACTGTTGTGATAGGTACACAGATGTTATAGCCGAAATGATTCAAAATGCAACAATCGACACTCGCGTTAGAGTTTATATTTTTTTAAACAGGAGGATTAATTATTTTCACGAATAAGTTGTAATTTAAACTAAGTTACCTTCCGTGTGACGGAGTTTAGAAATACAATCAAAATGAATAGAAAAAGAGTAAAACACTGATCTTGCGAGCACCAGCTCAATCACAGGAACACACACTTCCTTTAAAATTGTGGTTACGAAAGCAAGTAAACCATGTCTCAGAAGCTACTAACAAAAATATCTGTTTTCATTTGATAGTTTTAAGCAGTTGCTCTTTTGTTCCAACTCTGGAGAGTTGAATCAGTTTCAAACTCGTGGAACAACTTTTTATTGAGTGTCGCAAATTCAGAGGAACCTTAACCAGCATATAATACCCTCACCCCTCCCGCCTACCCTCGCCATGGCTACCTAAAACTGGAAGTACAGCTTCGCGAATTTCGTACGACACACACTGAAAATTTTTGCCAAACCGTTCAATGTTAGTAAAGTCTGGCTGGACATCTTCTCTAATAAATCGACTAGGGAAGGCATGTTGTGAAAGATTAAATGATTTTTATTCTATCTGCAACAAATTCACAGTTTGATCCAGCTACCGATTCATTCACATCATTAGTATAAAAATAATATATAACTTTTTATCAAAAAATCATCATTAATTTATAATTAATAATCCATTCCCAAAAACTGCATCGGGCTTGGAGACAATTCTATATATTTATATCAACCAATTTCACGGAATTTTATATCTTAAATTTCTGCAAGAACTCAAAATCCATTATGGCAGGTCTTACTTCCACGGTTTGAAACATACGACCACCTCCATCGGATGAGACGAGTTGAGTTTAGCAGCTTGTCGCCATATACAGCAACTGACTACTTCCAGTTTCTCGTTCTTTAAAGTGGCGTTGTGTGTTCGGAAAATTGAAGTAAAAATGGCTTATATGCCCACTTAGAGATAAGCAAGTAAACTGCAGTAAATCAACTTTTAAACAAGCCAAAAAAAGGCCCGTTTTCTCCATTATTGTCTTTAGAATTTATGCCAAAGCCGTTATCAATACTTTGTTTGAGGGATGCTGCCTGTTGCTAGGTGGAGAACACAGGTAGTTTACTTGGGGTTTGGATGTGAATGAACTCAGTGCACCTTTCGTTATGTGATTGCTGATGAAAAAGAATTGCATTCTTTCATAGGACCCCTTCTCCACTTTTTAACGTCATTTTGCTGAGATAATGTTGACCGTAATTTCGATTAGAGAGTCCCTCAGTTCGTGTCCTGTTTTCACTGATTTACGAAAGACAGACCACGCATTACAATCGTTGGTTTACTGTTTAGTTCACATTCTAGGCGTGACTGTGATCTGATTCTGTGAAGTCTGTTGCCAAGCAGCGCAGATTGGTTGGACATCATATCTTGTGCATATTTTTTTAAAATATAAAATTTGAGTCCTCGTCTTTAGGCGAAACATACAAGAGAGGAAGGATATATTTGCTCTGTAAGGCCCCTTGCATAAACATCATTCGTTTTATTTACAGTTTACACAAAGATGCTGTAAGTAACTAAGACTATATCCTGGCGTCTAATAGTCCAACGATAAATAATTAGAAAGGCTGTGGAAAGAAGCGGTCGTGACTATAATTTAAGACGTTTTTCTGGAATCTATCTGAAGAGACTGAGTAAAACCACAGAAGCATCCCTCGGAATGACTGATTTCCAGATTGGGTACCTGGGACCTCCCGAATATGAAAAAGGAGATAAACCATTCTACCGAGACGTTCGAAGTTAAAGATATTCATGAAAAGCAGTTTATGAAACGTCGTGATTTTTAAAAATTTAAGTTCTAAAACATATACATTGTATAATTTCGAAAAAAAATCACAATTGCTACAGTTCCGCTGAATGATATAATTATCATTCAGTTAATTAGATAATTTGAACTGGTTGCGCTGAATTGTGATATAGAAATTAGGTCTATATTTTTACAAAGAATATGTTTCAGCATTAACCAACTGGCATTTTTAATGGAGATGCTCTGTTTTCTTTGAGGTAGGAACCGAATTGTTATGCTTCAAAGGATTATATGAAGCATTCTTCATTCCGTATCCATTTTAAGCTCTGAAACAGCATTCAACTGGTGTTATCGGGATGCACTGGAAAGTTTCGTGACCTCACAAGCGCCGAGTTTCTTGAGGTTGTAAGATTAGTGCCATTGACTTAATATCTGTGAATTAAATCGCCAAAGAACTTGAGACATATCATCAAGGGCAATAGGACGAAAATAAATAAATATATATATATATATATATATATACAATGCATTTATATACGCCCTTTATGGATGTGTAAAGATATGTTAACGGACTGATTATCGTTCCAAGAACGAGATACGTACGTGAACAGTAGGAAAAACGTCCTCATAGCGTAAGTTAACTACCACCACTAAATTTGTTTTATAATAATTTAAAGAAATTACAAGCACATGTTTAAAATAATATAATGATATAAATCTTATAAAAGTTCACGTTGGTAACTTAATGAGGCAAGAAAGATTTGCAATCGGAACTATCATCTCATCATAAGGAAATCGGATTGTCCTTTAAACACAGAGATTTCAGGTTCTCACAGAGGGGAGTGTGAAGATGGCTGACTTCTGTATCGTTGCGCCGTGTAGCCTGGTTTAGAAGTTTACCGACATTTCAGGGGCCCATCGCCAAGATTATGAAGGCAGCAAGCCCCTATTAAATGGTCGGTACTACACAGAGTAAAAACCTGGAGGACAATCATTGTCGCTTCTCTACCAACATAATACCCATAGTTTAAAAATATAAACTTTCCTAATTGTCCTATCCATTTTCAGAGTTCTGCCTTTCCAATTCCCGACATCGCAGGGCTTGTAACAATACCAGAGGTCAACTTTCATTGCATTGAACAGGTTCATAACAATGGTTGATTCGTTACGTTGCAGCGGCTTGTCGAATATATCAGCTTCTGCACGTTAATTAATTTGAATTGTTAAACTAATTTGCTACAGCTACGAAACAATACGCAAGAAAACATAATAAAGTTATATTTTATTGTAATCATCGAACTGTCAACAGCATCTTCATCATCATCGAAACTGTGTCTGTGAACACGGACATATAATCTGCAAATATCAGCAACCTGCTTGCAGACTTGTAAACACTTAAACGGAAATCGTTCCTAATAAATTTCCTCTAAGAAAAATATGTACCTGCACATATTTTATTTAATTTAATAATCAATGCTCGAAAGTGATACAGTTACCTTCGAATGAATGCATTTTGAACGACTGCGTAAAGCAATAACATAAATGTTGGAATCTGAATTACGTACATTTAAGTAATGAAAAGTCGTAACATGTCATATCTGTGCAACTCCAAAACTTCCTAACTCTCTTGTCATATTATTCAAATTTGAAAGAGTTCTTATCTCGTTGAGTGACACCGCCGTGATAAATCTCCATGCTAAAACACGACGACAATTTAACGCATACATTTAACAGCTTTTCTTTCTTCGGGACAATAGAAGATTAAAATCCGATATGGAACTAATACAATTTCGATTTAATTTTATTACTGTTTTTGGTTTAATTTTAAGACAAACATTTCCACCTTATTTTTCCCAAATTGGATCCCTGCCAAGTTGATATTACGTTCAAAAATTCATTTCGTGGCACGGTAAATGAAAACTCTACTTAGCATTTTGATAACCCCTTGAAATGTTTACGTAACAAGAACGGAGTCTGCTATAAACCAAACTGAATCTTATATTAGTATAAAAACACGTGACCTCGAATATACTAATCACAAAAAACCTTCGATGAAGTAAAACTTCTAAATGTTTTTATTATTTTTTGCTATTTTTGCAGACAGCTTTTAGTTCCATTAAAAATAAGAAATCCTGTCTGGTATCTACTGCTCATTTCCTCATAAAATTTAACCTTCAAAGTATAAGCTTATGATAGTAAAAATAATTTCGGGGCTAATAAATCTTAAAATCTGCAGAATAGATTACTCTTCTTTATTTGTAAATTTAATGTTATAAGATACACTTTTAATGTAACGTCTCACAAAATATTTGGAATAAATTTTATTCTGGAACATTAATAGGTACTTCCATTCATTTCAGACATAATAAGAAAAAAAAATTATGTTAATATTATAGTTTCTTATGAAACTAGTTGCTGCTACAAGATTTTATAACTTATTCATAAAATTACAAAATATAAATCAACAGCAGCTTCTGGCTAAATACTTATGTTTGATTTCAAAATTGATCCCTGAAATAATTGAAAATATCTTCAAGAGGATCAGGCTCAATGAAGAAACAAGAGATGAGACTCAAGTTTTCAGAAGCTGTCATGATCAGGTGATATTTCAAGGTCGTTACAGGAAAGACGCTGAGATTTACACTTTACTACTAAATGACCCATTTGTTATGCACGTGTGTTTCCAAAGCACAGTATCTTTACATTTTTAATACCTCATTGACCTTGTAGTTTATTTATTACTGTTGAGTATTTTAAAGCGGGATTGTTAACATTGATTTCCTCTCTATATCAATAAATTTCACAAATTTATGTAACAATCAAACCTACAATTCAAACCGCAGGAATTATATATCCAAACCATAAACAATGAATACCAGCTGTCTTTGTAAACAACCAGTAATTAATTGGTGCATATAAGCAAAGAGCTGAAATGAATCATAAAGAGCTATGAAAAATTACTGAAGGCAGAAAAACCACCAATCTGGTAGAAATTTCTGTACCACACAGCAAACAGCCTATAACAAACGTGATGTGAGAAATAAGCGGAATGTATTTATCTGACATAATTAATATACAAACATGGTACATGTAAAGCTGCAAACATTTATTGTTTCCAGGATGCCACAACCCGTGTTCCTGTGCCGAGTTCTTAGAATCGTTTCCGGGATGTCACCGATTCAAAGCTCGACCCCAAAGTCTTAGAGTTTTCATTGTTTTCTTCAGTGCCACCAAATTCAGGGATAATACCTCAAATAAGAGTCGTTTTATCTTCATAAATTAAAGCGATATGGCGATATTGCTCTTAAATTGTTTAAGAACATTTTACTCATGTATGTGTAAAGGCGGGGCAACCTATTTTACGGGCGCTGACAGTTTTAATTAATCGTTAATAATTGCCAGATTACCTCTGTATCGAAGGCCACGAAACGGGAACAGGACTTCGACGTTGTTACCAAATCGTGAAACGTATTTTATTAAATGACGCTCGTATTCATATTGTGTGTTGCAAACTGTGGAATTAGCTTTTTAAATTAAGTGAGAATTTTATGTACCACCTACTTTCAACAATCAATAACTTTGGATTTTATATTTACGTGTTTCGTATCATTAGTTCAGGTTCATAATTTTGCTCGGGTTCGTGAAACCGTCCACATTTACGGGGGCACACAAAACGTAATCATTGTAGTTAGCTAAGAAGGATATCAAATAAAGAGAACTGAAGATGTAATTAATGGGCTACCAGAATTTAAAATTATAACGATCATTTCAACCAAATCAGTGCAAATTATAAATCCTTACACAGGCCTAATCGTATCTGTCAGGGTTAATCAGTTGCAGACTATTACGATCTCAATACTGCGACTAGTAATTTCTGTTAGATGAATGTGTGCACTACGTTTCGACCTTTAGATTACTAGAGACTCACGAAGCATCGCAGAGAAACGACTGCAAGGAACAGGAATAACACGGATGTTAGAAATTCTCAAGAAACTTGCTTCTCTGCACTCCACCTCATCTACTTAATTTGAGCTGTTTGTTTTTGTTACTTTTCGTTCAAGTATTCAACTTACAACGCACGCAGAAGCCAGTTCTTTCAGTGAACCCACTGCAATCTCTGGTTTTCTGTACTACATGCTTGAAGCTGGATCTACATTTTTGTACCATGTCTGATTTTTATTGAGTTTTGCAGTTATTTACACCGTATAATTAAGGATTTAAGCTACTTCTTACTTCAGTTTCTTTATTTACGTGTGGTTTATTTAAGCACTGTCAGTAGCTCAAACTATATAGCTTAAAATGTTAGGATGATAAATGGAAAAGATGTGGAAGGAAATTTTTGTAGTCTAATTTAAGATATGCCAGTGTTATTTTACAGAGGAACTGAGGCGAAGTACGAAAAACTTTAGTCGTTATAACCGGTCTCCAGACCAAGAATTTAACCCCGGAACACTCGACCACGAAGTATGGTTAAATAATGACGCCATGTCTCTTACAAGTGTCCGTATTTGCCTGACCATAAATTTCCGGATCTATGTTTTATCTTCAATTAACACAGGCTACCTGCTTTAGCGAACCAAAAAGGATAATTAAATAACTACAATTCATTAAGTTCAATTAAGTTTTATTGAGATTTGAAGTTCTAATATAATAAGTATAAAGACTGCTGTGTTCTGGTATATATTTCCCTATAGTCTGGTATAGACTGACAGACGTTTCAGAGAATCTTATTGCCTACACACTCCAAGTCCTTAAAATTTCATTTGCTCCTGTAATAATTTCACTCCTGCTTTTCCGACTAAAATTTTGTGTGTTTCTCATCTCCGCCTTGCATGTTACATTTCCCAGCCACCTCTCAAACGAATAAATACACAGATTCAGTCTATACTTCGTACTGAAAGAAAAACACGTAGACTGATAAAAATTATTTACAGCCATCTACACCTCAGGTTTAAAATACGGAGCACCGGGCATGATATGCTGCTGGCTTGGGCAGTGAACAGAGTTTCTGTTGAGGCAGATCAGCTTCTACCGAACAAGCTACCGTGTGGTATTCTGAGTTGTGTAAGACTTTCGTTGGGCAATCTGGTTACTTGGCACTGAGGTCAGTGATCGGTCCGTGGATATGGCTATCGGGCGTAGCTGCTCCAACCAGAGACCCGTTTGTCGGCTTGCTGAAACAGCATCTTAACTCCAAGATGATTTCTGTTAATACGATCTGAAATTTAGATAAAGCATCGGACCAAGAATATTAATGCAGAAAGTATGTCTTCTTTGCAGAAGATGTTTTTTTATTGTATGTTGACTTTTTGTATTGAAACGGTTAAAATGCAAATGTTATATGTAATATTTGTGAACCCTCATAAAAAATCTTATATAACCCGATGATGCAGGTTCTTTCTCGAGAAGCCAATAGCCTCTTAGCTTGTCAAGACATTTCTCGTCTTTTTATAGAATCCAAAGGTTAATTACACTGTCCACAGGACGTCGCCACTGGTCATTATCCTGCGCTAGATAAATCCAGCCTACAACCTCTCACCCTATTTCCACAAGATCATCTTTAATTTATTCACTCATCTACTCCTAGGTCTTATGAATGGTCTCTTCCTTAAGGCTTTCCAACCAAATTTTTTTAAGCATTTCTCGTTTCTCCCACCCACACTTATCTCATTTTCTTCTGTTTAATTTCCCTAATAATATTTTTGAAGAGTACAAATTATGGAGCTCCTGATAACGCAATTTTCTCCAGTCTCTTCTCTCTTCACCCTCATAGATCCAAATATTTTCGTCAACGTTCTTCGATTTAATAAGTTAGTAATCACCTGTACTTTGAACAAAGTGAATCCAGCTATGCTGAGATTTTTCGTGATTTTCTGTCGGCTCTCCAGACAAATTCTGGGGTAGTGTCCTAAATTAGACCACTTTCCTTTACCTTCTATGCTTTCCTAATGTACTACTTTTAATCAACCTGTCGTTATTCGCTTTATAGTACGAGTTAATCAGACCGTCTTTTAATAAAAACAAAATAGGATGTAAAGGCGTGAAGTGGATATCGTGTGCGTCTGTTTGTCAACATGTTTTATCCCTGAAATTACTAATTAGATCTTAATGAATTTTTTTTGGACATTTTTAATTTTGTTCTGTATCTGTAGCCCAACTCTTGCTTTCGAATTGAGCTTTGTCGATATTCTCTTAAAAAGATCACCGTACAAATATTTGTTACATGAAATTACATATATATCTCGCTGAACTCCGCAAGTTTTATTTGAAATATTTTTGTATTTACTGATTATGTAAGGAAATGCATTGATAAATTTACATGTAATTCTCTGAAGTGTTGTATCTGTACTTCTGTTAGCTTTGCAACAGTAGATACATACGCAGTAACATTGAGATCAATGACCGCAAAGACTGTAACTGAAAGACATGCCCAATTCTATATAATGTGAGCACTGAAAAAGCGTAGTTAAATTAACTATAACGAAAGATTATACTGGATGTCTACTAAAGTGAAGTAGGCCAGAAGAACGCTTTTCCACTGCTGTTAATAATTAAGAACAATAACAAAGAGGCTTCCTTCATCACTTTATGGTGAATATAAATTTAAACTTCAGAATTTTTTTTTCCACAAATGGGAATATTGTACGAAAGTTAAGCATGTTTCGATCAAACACTACAAAAGACCCGTGATACGAATAAATGTTATTGACACAGTAAATAGTTTCCGTAACTCCAGATATAGTCAAAATGCAGCGACTATATGAACCCTTGATTTTGCCCACAAAATGCGTTTATGGGTTTCGTTTTATTCTCAGAATAAACGGTGGTTATTTACTTAAACAGAATAAGTTAATTATTCATTATAATATAAAATTGGTGTGTTTTCTTTGAGAAAGGACCTGAAATTTTAAATATCACTTAAATGATCTTCAATCTTATATTACTAATGCAGTTGAATGATATTTATTAACTGAAAATTTAAAATAGCTTTCGAAATTCAGAATATAATTTTAGTAGGTTAAAATATTTATCATCCCCCATAACAACTGTAAGTCTCTCACTACCCCTCCACATTTACCTCACTCTCTCTTCTGCTTCAAGAAATAACGCTGGTTATTTTGAAAAAATTTTATGTTCATAACTCTGCTTGTCTTAGCCTGTTTTCGTCTTATTCATATAATTATTTTCTATCAGCTGTATTAGTTAAGGAAGACGTAATATGTATCTACTAGCAGTGATCAGTTATTGTATTTTGCAGGCCTTGGGTTTCAGCGGGAATTGTCAAAGAATGTTGTTTATGAAGAATCATTTTATTCCATTTAGTATCGTCCCTCTTTCAAGAATTCAGCCCTGTAGTCTTTTCCGGTTCGTAATTAATTATAGAATTGTGAATCCTTAGATATTTGATATGATTTCTTGAACAGGAAAAAGAGCAGTCACTACAGAACAAAGAACTGTAAAATATAAATTATAAAATATTCAAAAAAAAAAATAATGACTTCAGATATTATTCTTTACCGACTGAAGCTGAAATATTTCAGTCAGCCATCAACCAAGTTCTTAGTTTCATTTCACTGCGGACTTGATTTTTAAACGTCTGTGGATGGCTTCAATAGCATCTTACATGTTTATAATCCTGACTTAACAGATACGTCACAAAGCTGCTCGTTTCCCCCAGGTTTTAGTGATTATGTTTAGTCAAATTACAACCAATTTGTAATACAAATTCGTAAATTATATGTGATTTTAGTCAAATTTACGTGCAATGTGGTCCTCTGTCTTCATCTTTTATGGAGACGTGCTTCCAGGGGCATGATCATGGTGAAGATATTCGAATGATAATGCGATTTAAGTAAGACAAACGAGATATTTGAAAGCATTATTATATTATCTACAGAAGCAATTAACAAACAACCAGTTGAGACAAACCTTTCCTGGGCATGGTATCTCTGACGTAATGCTTGTACAGAACGAGTGATAACCTCTATTTAACTCTTACTGTGCTAGTTTTCCTTTAAAAGTACAGAACAAGCCTAAGAACCTATGAACTGTTACTGCTAAAGGGAAAGGAGTTAATGGGTATCACGAGCCCGCATGTATAAGGTAGGATATCCTAATAGAATCAAAGAGGGAAATCATATAGACCTATTTAAGTTACCTAGAAACAATATAAAGGAGAAAACGAACATAAAAATTGACCACGATTAAAGTGTCAGTGCCTTAATATCTCGGTTTGTAAGATTGCTAATGTAATCCTTTACAACAGGTGTTCAAAGTGGCGTCCTCCACATTCAATGCAGGCATTGCATCGGCGACCGAAACTCTGGCGCATCCTTTCAAATGCCTCAGGAGTCTCACGGACCACGTCGGATGCAGCAAGTATTCTGGCCAAAAGTTGTTCTGGGTCGTACACGGGTGTCTCGTAAACGATGCTCTTGACATGCCCCCAAAAGTAATAATCGAGAGGTGTCAAGTCTGGGGAGTGGTCTGGCCTCCTCTCCCTATCCAACGCCCGGGATAAAGTGCGATTTAAAATTAAGCCAGTAGGAGAATAGCAAAGTACGATTATTTCAGCGGTATGTTATCAGACTTCCCTACCTTCAATGGCCTCGACTGACTCAGGATAACTTCGGAGGACATGGATTCCTATTCGAAAGTTGTTCTCTCTGAGTCCCTCTATACGCTCCTTCAGTTTGGCCCCAACCTTTTGAATCACTCTGTATATTTCAAACATGTGATCCGAAAGTGTCAAGGCAAATCTACTGAAGGAAAATTGTACGCTGTGCACAGCTTACATGCAGGAGTTTCTATTACACATTTACATGGAAATTATTTTTTTGAAAATAATAATTCTCTAGACGAAGAATAGACGGGATTGTAATTAATAATTTTATAAGTTTTATCTATAGGTTATTAGAGAACAGGCGAAAAAATTGGACATTATGAACTGAACTGTGTGCCGAAAGTAATGTGGTCTTTACTTCGCCATGAATTAGCTCTTTTTCATTTTCGACGGGTATACATTTTAGGGATGTACTGTACTGTAAGTATATCTAGTCTTAAAACCTTTTTTTTATTATTATTGTCCGCAGAAAACTACATCTCGTAGCAAGTCTTTGTTGCACAGTCTGAACTTGTTGTGTCTGTGCAACAAAGACGTAAGCAACAACAAGTATCGAGGGTTACGTGTGTCCTTGTAATACAAACGTCAGCGCATTAACGACATATCGCTTCTAATATAAATGATAAAACTGTGTTGGGAAAAAAAATTAAATTGAATGTCAGCAGCCAATGTTATAATTAAATACGCCATCTTATTTATTTTTCTTCCAAGACTATTTTCTGTTTAACCAATAAATGCTCTTTCAGATGTCTGGCATGAGAGCAGTAAAATACATAAAAGTAATTTGCGTTGAATTTTAATGCGCAGACACATACCAGTATATATGCATGTGGTTTTAAGACGTTCTTCAGACTGTCCCATTCCTCGACTTACCTCTGCAGAAAGTTTTAACCGTTTATATCAAACCGTAACTACATGCATCAGCCTCTACAACATTCAAGAACTAAGTTTTGTCCACTGAGTGTATTTAGGTGTGCGGAGTACTCAACGATAATTTCCCTAAACAACTCGGCTAATTTATCTTCGTAATTGTGACGCTTTGTATTTCTTTGAAGAACGGAATTAATTCTTAAACATTATTTCTATTCATTTACACACTACCTCCACGAAATGGACGAAAACTGGAAACCTTCTGAAAGAGCTTTTTCCCTCTTCTCCAAAAAATAAAATTATCAATCGAGGGTTTTACCTGCGTTTTTAGTAATCATAAATTCCTGCGTTATGTGAGGAAACAGACGCATTCTTCTCCACACGAAATAAGACTGAAACATATTCGCAGATCGCGAAGCAATTGTTTTCATGATAGCTACAGGGAGGTACGTGCTTTGTCCTGCAATCACTTGCCCACCCTCGAGGCATCATCTTGTATTTGTTCTCTTAAACTAGATTGTAAACGCTGATAAGATTAATTATTTGCAATAGCCGTAGCTCATCATAGAGCTCTATCTTTAAAGTGCCAACACTATGAGCTGTGTGTGGAAGCTGTCTGTGGCGCATCGCTCCTTTTTCCTCTTACGAAGTGCTGTTGCTTGCTACCTTCTTCCAAATAGGACCACAAACCAGACAAGCTGCCAATGTGCAACGTAGCTGCAAGGGATTGTTAGCAGTTCACTCACTGTTTCAAAAGTTTAATGCCTTATTAGCATAATAACCGGATCCCCCCCTCCGAAAACTGTATTTAGCAAAAACCTGTTCTTATGTACCATGAAGTGACATTCAAACCTTTCACTCTACGCGGTTTTACTTCGGGTAGGTCCAGTATATTAACGTTTGCGTGTTGTCCGCAGGGTTTTAATGTTGCTGGTCGAGGATGAGCTTAAGACACAGGGGAGAGAATAATTGGTTACTTTTAACAACTGGTGTACGCATGGATACGAATTTAAATTTGTATCTGTCTATATGCAGAAGACATGTTTTCCATGCTCCAGTAATTTAAAAACCAATGCACGGTTCGCAGACTTTTAAAGTGAAGTCTCACAGTTAATTAAATTAAAATTGCTGTAATTTGTAATTTTGAAACAGGAAAATTGCCAATGACATTGAAGCCAAGAATATTCTGACAGCGAACCGCAATCCGAATCTGTTTAATATGATTTAATAATTAGTACTGTTGTTGAGACTTTATGTCATATTATTTTCATAGAAATATCGACGTAATGTTCCAACATATCGATGTTTATATATGTAGAATACTACTCCTGTGTTCATCAGTTACATCAGATTCAGTAAGAAGTAGTGTTTACTAGTCTCTCTCGTGCTTTCCTCTAAATGCAAATATTTCACAGGGTACAGAGTCAACCATACGGCCTGTAACAAACCAGGAAAGGCAGACTAATTTACATCAAACAAACCTCAGAGTGGAAAGCTGTCGTAGAATATGAAACGCAGCCATGTTTAAGACACACTACAAAAAACACATCCATAAAAGCCGCCTCAGATCCCTTTAAATGTGAGTCAGACTTTCTACTATAAAATTTATTCGTAATTGTATTTAAGATTTGTTTAACGATGCTACCAGTAGCTCAGACTGTACTGCATAGCGTTGAGTAATAGGACGATAAATGTCATGGAGTGAATGTGGAAGACCAACCGTGGTATAACTTAAGATTCTGTCCCAGCATCTGGCTGTCAGGATAGCAAGACTCCGGATCCATATTTGAATTTTGGGTTTCCTGAAGGAGTGCTACCACTCCGCTGTGACGTTCGGCCGTTTACACTGAATGAATGGTTTAGTGGTTTTCCTTATTCATTAACTGCAAATGTTGAAATAATTCTACATATTTATATTGCCATTCAGTATCATTTTGTCTGTTGTGTTCAAGTAACGGCTTTTACTGATAATATGATAGCTAGAAACAATCTAAAATGGCGTTTTAATAGGCCATTATGTATTCAGTCCACATACTTTCAAATTATTCACAGACTATTATCTCGTCATTTAATATTTTATGACCAACGCAGTTAGAAAGTCGCTACTAAGCAACCAAAGAACCAGAAGTTTCTTTAATGCCATAAATGTGAACAAATGAATACGGAAATAAATGTCGTTTAACAACACATAGTCTACTTCTGTCCAGTGACACATTCTTGCACTGCTATGATCCCCGGTACACAAGAACGCACAGAACAGAATCAGAATGTTGTCTCTCCAAACAAGAAGAACAAGTTGCATAACTATAGGGGCATAAACGTATCTTATTTTACATGTTTCGGAATCTAATTCATCACATCAGAAACATATCGCCCGAAATAAAATAAGTGTATTTATGTAAAAATCTTTATTTTTTAAAACACTGCCACATCGTGAATTCTGATACATCATTAGGCTATACAAACGGGATGTTCAATTTAAAAACAGCAAATGCCATAGAAATAACATCTGTTTTCCCGCTTCTGAAACATTCTGCTTGGAACGGCTGTGCGTGGGAGTAACACCGTGTTTATATTGAAAGCTTTCATTTCAAACGTTTTATTGATTTAAAGCTTAGCTTCTCTGTACGCGGTACAGGTCACAGCGGCAGAGCGCGCTGTACCACCGACCTCACAACCCTGTCGATACAGGCGTGGTACTTCTCTTTTGTACGTCCGTGTGTTCAGCAAACACACTTGTTCTTCATTAAGTATGGAACGCGTGCGGGCGAAAGTTTGCTTTCGTCAGAGGACGAATTTGCAAATGAAAAAAGAGCTGAAGAAAACACATGCATGAGGAAGGAAAAGATGGAATGAGGAGAAATTGAGGAAATGTGCGAAAGATAAACAGTAAAAAAGAATTTGCAAATAATTTTTTTAGAAGAGAAACAAATAATCTAAAACGAGACCAATTTTAAGAAATATGGACAAATTCAATGGAGTTCTTTCATACTAAGATAGAACACGAAATTGTTCTATAACTTTTATTAGAAGACAGAAAGAAATAAAGAAAGAAAGAGAGGGAAATTACTAAACGATGAATTTTTTACGGCAATAAAATGACTAAACTTTCACGCCATAAATAATTTAAATAACCTCAGTGATTGATAAGGTAGCGTTAATTACCCTACAAAGCATATCAGAAGCTGCACTAACAATAAACTGTAATGTAAAAATATAATAACCGGTGATTGAAATATCAGTGATTGTAGTGCCAAATAAAGATACATCGTTAAAACTTTACACAAGAAAACAATGCAGCTTATATGAAAATCAACATCATTTATTGCATGATGTAACATAAGTCGAAACCGGTTTTGGATTAAAAATGTTCCTGTCTCCTCCTACTGACGGTCCATTTGGAGCTCATTCAAACTGATACCAGTTTTCAACACACCTGTAAAAGTATGAAGTACGAGGCGAAATATTTCTTCGTAATCCCTTTCTTTCCACGGAGCAAGAAATTTGTTTTCCTAGGCAGCTTTTACTTAATCGGAAACGTTGGACCACGAAGCTGACCATCAAGTGAGGAAGTTATGAAAAAATTACTATTTACCTCCGCGCCCTCTACATCTTAATTTCGTATTGTTAGTCACAGAGTGAAAGCATGGTTTGTACACAGATGTTTTCACGAACATTTTTGACATATGAAATTAATGTTTTTTTCTGTAGCAACATTTTTATCATTCTAAATTCTATTCAAGAGTTGTTGATAAAACGAAAATGTTTTAACAGCTCCATGGTCTTTGTGTCCTAGATATTTTTCCAATCTCCCATTTTGTTAAACATTAAAAGTTTCTTTTATAAATTTAAAACAACAAGAATAATAACTATTAGCATCCTTATTTAAAGTTTTGAAATTTGATAAAGTTTAAAGATCCATTTTCTCGTCCATTATCTGATACCCTCATAGCTTATTATGGTTTCTTAGTTGATTTATTTTTATGTGGTGCATGAATGTTTATTCAGAAATTGAAAAAGTTTTATAACTTTAATATTACCTTGTACTTGGACTTAACAATATTTTAAAGCGGAATTTTGGGAAAATATTTAGTTCAAGTTAACAGCTATCATTTTTAAACACAGACAAAACAATCTTTGTAGCTACTATCTATGATTATCCTTCCAGAAAGTCATGGTAAATTTTATAAGCATAATTTCGGTCATTTTTCACTTATTTTATCACAGGCAACTCTCTGCCCGTTGCTGGGGAAACAAATTACAACGAGTTTTGCTAGAGAGCGGTCACCGCTTGCAACATCGCCTATTTAAACTAACACAAATATGTAAAAACAGAATCAAAAAGCGGGCGTGGTCGACACTCGCAACAAGAGGTTATTGCTGTATTGACGTTTTGCAGTGTTCAATAATATTGAATTATGCATAAAGCCGCAAGGGGAGGGGTACAGCACATCACCGATTGATAGCATAGAAGGACCATGCGTTGGCGTGGGTTGAGAACAGCGACAATTTGTGATACTCGGAGGTTTAGAGTTGGATAGAATGACTTATCGTTATCGGCCATGACGTCACTCGCTCTGAAACTTTATCATGTGAGACAGTGGAAGCAATCCATAAAGATTAATAGAAAATCAACAAGTAGGCCCTATCGTATGGTGATATTTTTCTAACTAAAAAATTAGGGATCGTTCTGTGCCATCAATAGGATTATTTAACTGTCAAGAATGATTTCTAAATTAGAAATACAACATACCACGAGTTCTTAAACTATGTTTTGTCGAAGATCGAAGGTTGAAAACGAATACTTTATAATCGTTAAGATTTACGTGTTCAAATCTCAACCTTAATTTTAAGACTAGAAAAGCAGTTTATGTTTGGGTTTTTACTGGTCTTCCGAAATTTATAACGATAAAATAACACAAAGTTTTTCTCAATGGTAACGAGTCACGCAATTCGGATGTCTGGGAGGTGTGAGGAATGAAACCACTGGAATTATTCATGAAGGAACGCGATTAGACAAAACAAACACTGAAACACGTAAGACATTTTAAAATATTCGACGCTGCAGTTTAAGATAAAAAAACACAAACCGAGATGGAAAATGCCTTATGTGTGCAATGGTGGCTGAAGACATCATAGGATTAGCGACACAGATGGCCAGAGACAGCGTGGAATTATCAATTTAGAAGGCAAAATGAGTTGTTAAGAAGACGATAAGACACTGTAAAGGCTGTTTTCAGACCTGTGCAGGAATTCTGCTGCCTAGTCAAAGAATACAGTGTAATCAATGTTGCTTAAGCTTTTCTCATGACCTAGAACGAACATGAATCTGGGACGACCCGAAACAATTTTCCTGATCGTAATCAAAGAGCTTATCAGTGTTCCGGTATCCATCATTCTCTAAGTACAAGGCGTTCCTCTAATCTACACCTGATAAGAAATATTATCTTATCCATATCTCTACCCCCTATCGGCGTCCTTAAGGTAGACCATTACTACTTATATGGAAAAGAGTACTTAGCAGCTGAATATGGCTGTTTTCTGGGTTGTAGCGCCTTGTAGTCTTGAGGAGTGAGTAATCGCCTTGATGATGGAGGCAGCAAGGACCTCTGAAACGTCAGTAAACTTCTACCAGACTACACGGCGCTACAACCCAGAAGACAGTCATCTTCGGACTCACCACCGTGAAAACCTCATATCCTACTCAGAAGCTGATAGTCTCTAAGTTAGTCTGGAAAATCCCCACATTTTTTGGAACCTAATACGTATTATTCACACTCGATAGGGGCACAGAGCAGGACAACTCACATTTTGAACACATCTGATGACGGGAGCTGAACTAACCATAATGGCGATACAATGAATTATCCATGGCCACCTCATTAGAAATGAAACGAAGTACGCGAGTGATCTCAGAATGTCAGAAAGCACTCCTGGTTTTTCGAATTTCTTTTCAAAGCACAGAATGAATAAAATACGATTAGTGAGAGCCACACGTCAGATTATTGCCATGCAAATTTACTAAAACTTTTACCGTCCTTTGTAAATAACGTTCTTCGGCTAGCAGAAAACATGTTCCTGTGTTAACAATAACGACTCTGTTACGGGCTGGAAGACTGGGCTTCGAGTTCCTATGGACAGAGCCTTTCTCACCCACCACAGCGACCGACCACCTGTCAGCCTTTTAACCTTGTATACCGTAAACTCTTCCCCGGGGGTAAAGAGACTGGGCTGTGTTGCCGACCATTCACCTACTTTTAGTCTAGTGTTCCGCAATTTTTTTGCTCGCGGCATAGCATAATTCATCAAGCATGCATGACGTCACATTATAAAATTTAGCCCACGAAAAGGAGGTACGAAACCATATCTGGCCGTAAATATGTATCTACGAGTAAATCCTTGCCCTGTAAGAATACAGGCATAAGAAAATACATGTTGAATTCAACTAACGATGATGAACCAGTGTGTGTACGTGTATTACAAAGTTTAATTAATAAAGATGTGATATTGATATTTTTTTGTAATAACGTGGGGATATAAAATTTCTTACAAAAATTTCGCAGCACATTTGATATCTTGTGATGGTAAATCATTTTCAGAATACTGTTCTAGTGAGAAGGTTAAGAATTCATTGAGCTATACCTCCACACCCCCATATGTCTGCACGGCGCGGGGTATAACTTACGACCTGGGGATAAATTTACCATGCGTGAACAACAGGTTTGTTCTTTCTTCCACCGCCGAAGTTGCCTGATATTGTTGGAACACCAGATGTTATGTTTCCTCGAGGGACTGAAAAAAGAAATATGGCGCGAAGGAGGGTGGGAGAGGGAGGAACAACTTTGCTGCTCTCAAGTCTCCCGGAAGAAAAGAAATTCAATACCGGCGACGAAGTACATCAATTTAAACCGTTATTAGCCTCTTTGTGCGCAGAAAGAAACTATTTAAAACGGTTTGCGCAGAGCCTACAAGAAGGTAGTCACAAATCTACTATTTTGCCTGTTATTAAATATTCCCTTGTATTGATTTAAACATTCTAGAATGAAGAATCTAGAGATGAACATCTAGACTGTAGGCTTAGCAACATTTGTATTTGTGAGTTCTGTTCCTAAATCTCGGCCCTAAAACCGGTTACAGTAACTAAGGTGTTTCGTGGTTTTCTTCAGCTACTTTTAATTAGGCTACGATCTCTTACTTCCACGCCGTTTCGACTTCATTGTTGATTAATCCTGGGACTCATTGCTGTAGCCCATTGTATGAGCTTGTGATAACGTCTTAAGTGACTAACATCAACTAGAAGTCGCTCAGATGGTCAAGAAACCCTCCAACTTTTATGAAACCCAAAGGTTTATTATCGTGTTTACAATAGCCTGCCAGCAGTCCTTATCCTAAATCAGATGAATCCAATTCATACAATCCTATCACATTTGCCTAGGATACATTTTAATATTATCCTCCCATTTACTTTTAGGTATTTCAAGTGGTATCTTCCCTTTAGACTTCAAATCAAAATTATGAACGCATTTCTCATCGCCTCACCCATTTCATCTCGACAATATTCGGTGATGAGTAAAAATTATAGAGCTTCTCATTATGCAGCTTTTTACAGCTGTAATCACACAATTTCGCTTTCGTCCTTAGCAACATATTATCAAACGCTGTTGTCATTAAGCAGTATAAATCATAAGTAATTAATGATCAGAAACTTGAGAGCAAAGTTAACAGACAGTTGGGTTAACAGATAGGGTCAGAAAATAGGAATAATGCTAAAATATATATAAATTAGTGAGATGCTTTTATTAGTAATAAATTCTAATATATTACTTCACTACCCCAGAAGGTTTATAACAATGGTTAATTTATTGCACAAATATTATGTTAGACATTTTCCATTGCCCAAGATACATTTAAAACAAACGACGTTCGTCAAATTTGAGATATGAGGCTGTCACTAAGTTGAAAGTGTTGGTTATGGTCTTGTGGGTTGTGACACCGTGTGGTTCTGCAAGTGGACACCGCGGCGTCACAACCCAGAAGACAACAATTAACAATTCTCAATTTGTCTCTACTCTCGTCTTCAGTTGACTGTTTGTCATTTAACTGGCAGATACGTTTATCCTAAGATTAGTTGCTCCGCTTGGGATCGAAACCTCGATATTTCGAATACGAGGCTGTTAGATGACTCTTAATCACCAGCCTGTCAAGTTTTGATCATATACCCAGAAGTATCTTCTATCTATGACGTTTCATGCTCGCCTTCTCAATGAGAGCCGACAATTGGCGCACTTAGTTCACAATTTCCTGGTAGGTGGCGTCACTATCCAGCTGTAATTCCACAGGTATAGAGAAACGAGCACTGGAATTCTATTTCTGTTTGCATAGCCGACTCCATATCTGTTTTTCTAACGTCCTCTGTAACGTTTTAACAATGTTATTCTAAATTGTGAGTGACATCAAAACTGTAAACAGATGTCTCAGGCATAAAAAAGGAGCACAAAATATGTGATGGTACATGTAAAACACATTCGTATTGAATTGACTTTGTCAGATTATCGACTACATAATCGCAGGGAGAAAACTTCTTCCGGACTTGCTCGACACAGAATACAGCCGTCTTCAAACAATACTTGTTTCAGAGGGTTAACTACGCTGATTATCATGATAGGGTCACCTAAACCGGTCTATCCGCATGGTGTACCTTTAAATTTAATTAATTATTTTACTAAAATTTGTGTTGTCATTCAACATTTGTCATCATGAAGTAAGATAAACAACGAATTCTGGATTAAACGGGAGCATACTTTCATCGGAAAAATATCTTCTGATCGAGAAGACAGAAGAGAATGCTCTACACGGCTGGGGTGACAATATCTAGCGTCACACGCGACACGATGAAGTTTCACAGGAAGTGAGATTTATACCTACAAAATCTGATCATCATTGGTTCATAAATAGTCATAATATATTGACTGAAATAAATTCCTAATGCTTCTAGCCAGATTGTAATTATCAAGGATAAGCAATTATCCCTTCACCACGAAACTCAACTAAATAATTTTTACAGAGTCAGTTCCTACCGTAAAGAGGACAGAGCACTTCTTTATTACAAAGATCAATTCGTTAATGCTACGCAAGATATGATTGCTGTTTACGCTAACAAAGTATAAAAGAATATTGGGAAAAATGTAAAATTACTTATTGTTAAGGCATGTTGTGTATGTATATAATTGGCTGGGTTTCAAAGCGTTATTAAGTGACTGGTTCAGTCAACATAGTATCTAAAATGAGATGTGTGTGTTCTTTGGTGGGATGAACTGTTCGATTTGAACTTCCTGTAAAACATTACCTACAATCACCTGTTATGGAGCAAAATTGTATTTTGGGAGCTACATATAAGGATAGATGGAAAGACGTCATTCAAATTAAAGCTAGAACCTTTTGTTCTCACTGAATGATAACTACATTATATTATTAAATGTATTACACCGAAATGCATCTGCCCTGTAATTAAACACCAAATAAACGTCCTATCACCCATCTGGAAGACAGCTGTGTGATAAATAACAAATTACCAATGAAAATATTATTTTGATGCCAGCTTATTAACCAACTCATTTAAAGCGATTCATCAAAATACTTGTTCCTTTGACAAGTCAAAACATTAAACACGTTGATCTGTCTGTGATATAAACGTACACCATAAGGTAATAGAAATACAATAAATGAAGACACCCTCGTAAACAACACAAGATTGTTTTTAATTGTAAAATAATGTACACTTATTTATTCTTAATTTTCCCCTAATCTTTATGTTCCGCAAAATAATAAATTTTTAACTTTCAGCCTTAGGGATGGGATGGAATAGATGCATGTACGTACATTGGTGTTCGCCTTTTTCTCCATTCCAAGCAATGGATTCTGTTACGCTGTTTTGGTCAGAAGGAAATATAGGTCACGGGCAGTTAACAGTCACACTGATAATACTGATGGTTCTTTCAAGGAGGCAAATATGGCTTTCGTATCTTATCTTTAAATGCACAATAAAAAGCAGTAATTTTAGATTATAACATTCATATATAAACAGATTAAACAATTTCTAGAAAAATTCACTACCACAAACAAACGACTTTATGGACAATCAGAAAAGAGTAGCTAATCATTTCTAATATACAGAGAATAACTTGCAAAAACTATTATTAACAATTACAAATCGCGTTATTATATGTATGATATAACAATACCAAATCATATATACATATATCGAGATAACTTTTATTTTCCTCATTCTTTCTGAGCAAGCATTTTAACTAACATTAGAATTATATTTCATGTTTTCACAGCGGTGAAAATCTCGGTCCTGTTTGGATGTGTCTTGTGGCGTCGTTTCGTCTTGTAAATAAAATTACAATAGACACTCATTCTGATTTAATACTGAAAGTATGTTACAATGCCTTTTAAATATCACTAATTGTCTCTAATAGGACCAATCATATTTTTATCATAATCATGATGTCAGTGTCATTCTAAATGGCAGGAGGATTAATTTGTTGGTATTTATTTGAATTTAAAATATTTTTATATTCAAAATACATAAATTAAATTTCATTAACGGCCAGTCAAATACTAAGAAAAAATTTTTCCTGAAGATTTGAGATTTCATATTTAACTGTTACGAATAATTGTTATTAATAAGTTAACATCGTTTACTTTTAGAATAAATATTGATCTTCCAAAGGAAATAAATATTTACTACTTTCGTAAACAATTTTGAATATTTCAACGACCATCAAGCTTGAGGACATTTTGCCAATAAAATTCGTTAACGATAATTGCAGATTTCACTAAAAAAATATCCACAATTACGAAAAATACCTGCTCTCGTCGCGTGATGGCAACTTCAGTTGCTGCTTGCGAAGTCTCTGCCTGCCTGATACATTTCCCGAGACCTTCTTCCCCCCTGCACAACTTTCTTCTCTTCTATTTAAGCAGCTGATTAGTCCAAACAATACAGTTTCTGGTCGTGGGTTGTTCGTTGAAATATTTTAATATCAATAATTTATCCATCTGGCCATGACATCCTTATTGAATCGATAAACTTAATAATATTTGATTGACAGAAAAAATTATAAGGCTCCTCATTATAAATAGAATTTTCTGCACCCTTCTGTTACTTTCTTCTATCTAATTTCCTCAACTCCTTCTTCTGAAACACCCTCATCCTTCACTTCGGAGGCAAAGCTTCGCGCCCACATAAAACAACAAACAATATCATAATTTCTCCGTACACTGTAACTACTTAAATACTTGTAAGTATAAATATTCTGCATATTATGTCGTTCATTTAATTCAGTTTGCTACACTTTTGCAATTTTGTTTTCGGACAGTTTGCCTGTAGACAGTCGGTCATATTCGTTGTTATTATCGGAAAATTGGACTCTTCATATTCCCCACAGAACAGTAGGCCTATATTAGTTTAGAAAAGGGCCACATTTACACCGTACAATCTTGAAAGAAATTAGAATAATTTTTCATCCATTTTCATGAAACATTTATAAGTAAAAATCATGTTCACAGTCAACACAGAACCGTAATTTTAATAATAATTTAGGAGACAAGAACAAAGGTAAATTTCTTTAATTCAGAATATCTAAGGTACTGAATGTCGATGTTTTATTGTATATAATGTATCAAATTAGATTATTAGCCTATATAATTTATGTTTGTTTTTTTAAATATCACTCCTTTAAGTTATTTTAGTAACACACACTAAATAACGTGGTGTATTTATGTTTATAAAATTCCCTTACGCTGTGATTAGCCCTATAAAAAAGTTATCAACACTTGCTTTTACGTTTAACCCACTTTCTCAATTCGTTCAAATTTGCATGCATAAGAAATGGTACGGCATATAAATATAAAGACAGTAATACAGAATAAATATACCACATAGAATTCAAAGATTTCTGCACTTTTTCTTTGACTATGCTAGTCAAATTAAAGAGCACAGATAAGCACTTCGCTATATACAAGCACCAAATGTCTTGGTAGATAATGGATACACTTAAAGTTAAATGTAATTTTCTTAATAACATTGAAATATGCAATGCTCTATAAAATGCCCGGAGAAAAACCACGATAAATACCGTCTAATTAGAAGGAATAATTTTCGAAATTTAAGACACTACACTATACTCTTAAGATTTAAATTTCACTATTTGATATTAATCTAGTATAAAACAATATTCTGTGCAAAAGGCTATATTCTCACTAAGTAATCATAGGGCCTATTTATTGTTTATAGGACTACATTAAAATGAAACAGCGGTACATTAATAATATTAAAACAGTATTATAATCATAACTGTGTATTTTTACTAATGGTTTGCTTAACGACACTGGAAATGGCTCTAATTATACATCTTGTGATATGGTGATTAGAGAACAACGGATGTGAAAAGTTGCTGAAGGAAGTTATCGTAGCCCAACTTTTAGTATCACCCTGGTATTTTCCTGAAGGGACTGAGGAAAACCACGACAAGATAGCCGGTCTCCGAGCAGAGACTTTATCCCGGGACATCCTAAATTTGAATCAGGATTGCTAACCACTCGACCCTGATGTACCTTTGTAGTCAGAATTAATCGCATAAAATACATTCGTTATAACTCTATTGGTGATGTCATAGCATACTTAATTTGTATAAATTCAAATTACGTGTTATCTACTCATTTAACAATAGTAATCTTGCCATGAGTCTGAAATTGAAATGCACGAACGAGACTTTGAAGCCCCTTTTTCTCTTCAATCAGTAGCGAATATAAAAATAGTTATCTCCGAAATGTTTTAAGTTTACAGACCACAGCGACTCTTTTCACTAAACGAATTGTAAGTTACCTCAGAACGGAACCTGATACTGAACACGTTTTCAGAAGTACGGATAATTATATTGCACTTAAATAACAACAAAGAATACGCAACAAACTATTGTTATCACTAACAATTAGTTAATTATTAAATTAAACCAAAACCATTGCTCAATATATGGACATAAACCATATCCATTATCTTCCAAAAGTTAATTCCTTACATTATTTTAAATGGAAGTATATAAGGGTTACAAGTCGACCATATATACTACATGCTATGGGATTTCATAGTAATATCACTACTTACCATTATATAAACATATATATATAAGGACGGGTTATCTTCATTCAATGCATACAGTTATTTTAATTACAGAGCTGTCCGTAGTAAATTACATTACCCAGAATAGTACCAGCACCACTTTCCATTTCCAAATAACATCTAGCCAAAAAGTAAAAGAAAATAAAACCTTGATAAGCAGTAAATTTAACACGCTTGCTGAGCGTGGATGTCTGTTACTTCTTTCCTGATTCCAAAATATTGTCCTTGACACTTTGATCTCTAACACACTCAATCTCTACGCTTCAAATTTAACATCTACACAAAATGCCATGGCTGCTGCTCAAATATTTAGACCTAACATAGAAATACAACGAAAGGATTGTGTTATCTTAAGCAATGTAAAGTTAGGTTAGGTTAGGTTAGATTAGTCACATTAACAGTAAATAAACAGCAAATTGAGCTGAAGGTACTTGCGGTCATCGTACAACATCAAATGATTATCACATTAAAATAATGTAAACAATAAAATTATATTAAAGTTTTGGCTATCCAATTTTGTCCATATTTATATCCTTTTTGAGATCATAACTAAAATGTGAATTTCACTAAAAACTGCCATTTTAAAAATCGATTATATATCAGTCGATTTTTAAACAGACATGGCGTCATAATTGTGCCTCTATATTCTGTATCTGGCAGACAATCTAGTGCAGAGTAATTTATTCATACACAAACATAAAAGTTTAAGCTGAGAGAATTTTAAATTCTGGAAATGTAGGTTATAATATACTCTGAGAGCAACTCTGTTTACATATTTTGAAGGGTTTGGTAAATAAAACATTTAATTTACATTCACATACACACACATGAATGTGAAGGTTTGGGTGAATAACACCGAAGTTGGTCCTCAATTTCATTTCATTTAAAATAAAATTACATTACGTGACAATTCTCAATTTCATTTCATTTAAAATAAAATTACATTACGTGGCAATTCTGTTAAAAACCTACCTATCTCGTCTTCCACTGCCGGATGTCCTTATTCTGTTATGGCCAAGTCATAAATAACTTTTCTATTTCCTGCAGTTGTTCTTACTTAAGTGGACAGAGAACTTCTTTGTTTACATTACAAACTGCGCATGAATCTTTGTTTATCCTAACTGGCATTATAGGAGGTACCTTACGGTCTATTTCGAACATAGTTTAATAATTAATTTCAGTTTCCTAGACGTTAAAAAATAAACATATTGCGAACGAACCGATTGTGTATATGTGGACCATTGGAAAGCTCTATTTCTAAGCACCTGCTTGAACTGGTTCTGGGCTCTGCGATAGACGGTCGAAGACTGTGGAAAGATTTAAAATTGTGCATGCAATATCCCTCTGCTGGTCCTTATTCTGAGTCAAATCAATCAAGTCCACATCCTCACACCGTATACTTTTAAGAACCATTTTATTATTAAAATGTCATTTACGCCTGCGAGGTTTTACAAACAATATTTTGGCAATTACTAAACAATAAATTCCATTTCCTCTTATGGGATTTGATTTTCTCACGGCGGTGATGTCATTTTGGTTTTTCTGAGTTGCAAGACCTTGTCGACATGTAGATAGACATCAACATTGTTAAGAAACATAATGCCTCTTCAATCTTGAAGTTGGAGACAGTAGGATCTTTCGAAACGTTGGTATCTACCCACGAGTTAACTCGGCACTACAACCCAGAAGACTAAATCAGAAGCAGAATTTTTATTTTTTGTTCATATTTAACTTATCTGTTTTTGAAGGAATATGAGACAGTTTAGTGTCTGAAAGTGGGAGTACGCCTAGCCATTTCAAGCCCGCTGATATCTGCCGCATATTTAATTCATTCACTAATTATAAGTAGAAGCAGGCCACAGTTCATAATCCGCGAAATTTTATTAAGAGAGGACTTTACGGGGCACTTCTTAACTTTCACCACATTCAACATCGCTTAAATTTTCAGTTTTTCATAAAGGATATAGTGGTTATACTTCAGAACGTCTCATATGACTACCGTCCCTCTAACTGGGACTTTTGGTACACCCTCATGGCCCATTTAAACATCGAACAAAATACAGTAACTTTTACATAGCCTACTTTATATTTATGCGTGTCTTAATATTTAAATTATAGAAGTTTTTGAATTGGAATGTAAAGGTTTGTTGCAGTTGAGTTCAACTTTCGTTTCTAAATAAGAAAAACAGATTGATTCTTGGATCAGATTATACAGAATGTTCAAAAAACAAAGCAAACCCCATTTCTGACACTTCTTATATATCTGTCAAAAACAAAATGACATTAAAATTATAAAACATAAAAGAATTTTATGATAAATGTTGGAAATACCCTCCGCGTTCAGCGATGCGTGCATCAACCATTTTCCTCACGTTTGACGCATCTCGGCTAAGAATTGCTGTGCCACGGAAATCGTTCACCAGACGAGATACTGTCGATTTGTTTACTACAAGACAATCGGAAAATGTGTCCCTAACCTCACTCTGGAAAGTTAAGTAAGAATGAGATGCCATGTATTTTTCGACACTGTACACTCGTTTCACTTCGACTGTTGAAAGACAACTAACAAACCTGTGCGGCAGGTTACGATATATCGTGACCTGCGCGGGTTCTTGTACAATAACAGCGATATAGTGTGTTTCTTAATAAATTGAACTGTATAGAATTACAGCTATCAAAAAAATATTCTAATAATGATTGCGTGATTTTTTTATCATCCTCCGTCAACCCTTTGAAAGCGGAGAAAAGGAGAGGTAGTTACGAAACATAGCAATAGAGTAGAAGCAAAGGGAACATTTTTGGGAGAGAAGTGGGAGATACTTGATTTCTGTGGGGAGGGGTGGGAGGGGTGGGAGAGACCATCTTATATTTAAAAAGTTTTCAGGCAATGCCCGTTCGCCCTTCTGGTAAGGACACCGGAGCTAATCTAAATAACACCTAAAATTGAGTTTCTACCTAGAAGAAAACACACCTTCCCCATTAAGGAGATAAATTGGTTAATGCTGTTTGACGATATAATCACAATTTACTCTAATAATTATACGAAATCCATAATAATATTCTCTGAGAAAAATGCAGAGTTACTTACTGTTAAATAAAGTAATATAGACTATATACACACATAAATGCATTTTAAAAGGTTAATTTGCAGTCATAATTGTCTACATAATTTTTAAATTAAGAACAAAACTTTAGAAAATGCATGTAGGATCATTAAATATGGTAATCTTTCATATATACTAAAGATTCATTTCATTTAAGTTCCATACTTCAGTTAAATACAGTCGTACATAACCGACTGTTAAATGTTGAATTCTAAAATTTATATGAAGCGAGTTTATGGCTATTATGTCACCAGAGCACCGAAATAACGATCAACGTTATTTCTTTCACACAACCTTTATAATTTGGTTTTGTAGTTTACCATAAAACATTTAAATTTGATTATTCCATTTAAGTTCATTGGTCGTGAAATGGTTAGTTGTTTTCGACTGACAAATTCTAGTTTGGGTGGCTATGATGGGCCCTTCCTTCTATTTTACTTCCGATTTCTAATTCTCATGATCTGGATATCGTACACGGTTTCCGTGATTTATATTCATTTGACTTTAGTTTGTCATATTTTAAAATCTGTCCAAATTTACCCGTAAACATATGTGACATAATTTAATTTTGTTCTCAACACGAAAATACGTATTTATTTCGTCACACTAACTTGTTATCTGATCAGATGGAACGAAAGCTTTATTTTCATATTCCTGTGATTTAACTGGGGCTGTGTCACTGGCTTCTGATGAATCATTAGCCACAGACTTCTCTATCTCATCTAGTGGAGAATTCTCGTTACGAAACTTCTCGAATTTCGGAGAAAGTCCCGGTCTTGTTGCCTTATCTAGAATCAAACTTTTGGTTGTCTGTTTAATCTGCGTATAAAGTTCCGGTGTGATAACGGAGAGTGGACTTCTCTGCGTTGGAGCCGAAACACAGTCTTCCTCAAACTTCTTATCTTTTGCCTCAGTCGCAGGTTTGTCTCCTTCTGGTTCCGTCGCCAAATTAACTCCAGACTTGTTATCACTAATACGCTCTGCACCAGCGTGTTTTTCATCTAGCTCAGTAGGAGCAGGGGGACCGTCTTGTTGACTGTCCTCCATTTTGTCGTTCACAGAAGGTGGCGTAGTGATCCCGTTAGCGACAGCCAATACAACACTGCCATTCCCGAGTTGTCTCTGTTCTTCCTGAAGTCGTTCATCTTCTTGAAGTTGTCGCCGACGTTCTATAGCTTGTATGTCGGAAAGAAGGCGACCACTGACCGGAGTCACGTCAATGCTGTATCTTCCTCGCAAATGTCGATTAATACTTACTTTATCGCTACTATCAGTGACAGAAGACGCCCTCTTCATTTCAGCCGTCGCCTGGTTATTCCACCTTGGAACCACCAGTTTCCCACCACCTGCAGTTCTTTTAGCTTTCTCATCACTAGCAGTGTAACCAACATATTGAGGATACCCAAAATGTCCCCCTTCGTATCCGACCTGGTTACCGTAACGGTAACTCGGATTGTTAGAACCTGACGATGATATGCTGAGATCTGATTGGGAAAGTCCTGTGTTTGTGTTCGCACTCCTGTCTTGATCATCTTCGCTTGTTCCGTCACGAGTAACTTTACGTTCTGTCATGTCTTCCTCTGTGTCTTCATCTTCTTCGTCTTCCAGTTCGTCTGACATATCTTCAACCGATACTTCGTCGACGTCCATGTCAGGAGGCCGGTGAACTTGTGCTCTTTGACTTGAGGACCTCCTGCTGCCGTCCTCCTCGTCGATGTCTTCCTGGGAGCTGACTGCTGAGGACGAGAGCTTGGGGTACAGATCGGAGTCGCTGCTTCGCGCAGCCCCACTTTGCTGCACCTCTACCACGAATACGTTGTTCTCGTTCGGAGACGACGACGTCGTAAACTTCGTCGTCATAGTTTTGGTGCTGCCGTTTCCTAACGTCACCTGTGAATGTTACAAAGAAATTGTATAAAATCGCTGTATGTGAGTATGAAGTCATAAATACTATTCTGCAAAATTTCGATGTCATTTACTATAACATATTTCCTTTTGTAACTAAGTCTTACATTGCATATTTTTAGTTCTAAGAACAAACTTATGTAAAGTTTCATGTCTCTTATTGTCGTACTGCCGCAGACATATTAATTTAAGCACGAAATTGTATATATAGTTGCCCAAATAAAAATTCGCAAAACCTCTAACGCCGAGAAGAAGCTCTTTCCAAATACACTAATAACGTGTAATTTTGCAGACTCGGATTCCTTGTCGACAGTTCACAACCTGTATTGTGTCTTTCACGAGTCTCGCAAATTTCAATCTTTACGCCACTTCACGTCCTTCTGTGAAGAAACTAGAACGAAAGAATACAGGAAAACCGACATTCACATCCTGTCAGCCGTAAATAGTAACACAAAACCTCGTGTGAAGTGGCGTGTCTCCTGTCTATTCATATATGACCATTGTGTCTCGAAGCCTGTAGCTCCAAGACTCGAAACTAATTTTTGTTTCTTTACTAGTTGTTTGCAAAAAAGTGGAAAAAGATATCTTACTTCATACTAAATGTCTGTATTTCTGGTTTAGTGTCGCAGAATGTTATAATAAGGCGAAAATGCTGTTATATTATCACTAATTGTTTGACGATTTTAATCCTGGTTAGTGTCTTAAATGTATTTCACTGTTTGTACAAATCCTTGGTTTGTATTTTCAAATTATACATAATCGCTCAGAATAACACCAAAGTTTTATTTGCACTAAAACTTACGCATGTTTATGTGGCAATTCAAACATTTCAAAACGTAATATGATGATGTGAGTAATGTTACTTAGCCGGCAGTCTGCAGACTTAAGACATTTCAAGGTAAGAATTATAATTTTCATAGTTATTTTAGTAAACAGCTAAGATTTAGGAAAATCTATCAAGTTTTCCAGAGTCCACGTTAAGGAGGTTAATGTCACTTGCGTCGGTTTCTCCCAGAAAACGTCAATTCAGCTCCGTCAGTCACGAATGATTCGTATAATCTACTGCCACCCCTGGGATCCAATAGGACTGCCCGAACAGTATGCTCGCATCACCTCGGCCAGCGAGAAGCCAGAGGTCAGAGGTCAGAGGTCACGAGTGAAGCCCCCTGGCTTAATATCACACCGACTGGACTTCGTAACTCAAGAAACCAGCCAAGCTACGTTCGGCTTCTAAAGCTCATATGATCACGTACTTCAAGAGCGCAATCAGAATTGACTTAGAAACACGAATTCGAAACAAAATATTTATATAATCGAAGCAGCAAACTTTAAATTTATACGAGTAATAACAATTTCTATAAAATTAGATGATTAATCAAGATAAGAATTAAAAGATGTTAATCCTAAATAAAATTGACTGAAAGCTATAAACTTAGGCAAAACTAAACTAGAATTTATGAAACAAAGTTTTACTAGAAATTAGAAAAATATTGAGAGAAGCTTCTTACATTTTATTCGTTGTCAAATATTATTCTGTTGGTGACCCAATCTGGGAGGATGGATTTGCCAGGATATGTAGCACACATAAACCATAATAAACGTTTACACAATTTTTGTCATAAAACTCGAGGGAAAGAAATCACTTAGAAGACATAAAATTAAAATTAATGCGAGGATATGAAGGTGTAGATCGGATTCAACTGGCTTAGCAAAGGGACCAGAGAGCGGATAATGAGAACACGGCATTTAATCTTCCGGCTAAAGGGTTAAAAAGGAGGGACACTATTGGCCAGCTAAGCTTATTAAAAACGTCTGTGATATTCTTATGTGAACAATGGTTGCTCTCCTTTATGGCGGTGTATCAACTTCTCGATGTCCCGGATTCAAATCCCGGTTCGCAGCTGGACTATCCTGACTGAAGTTTTTTGCAGATTTCTCAGTCCCTTTAGGCCACAACCGCTTCCTTCGTCATTCTTTCTAATTCATTATTCATTCTCATCTTATCATTCGATTCTGTGGACTAAGAGGATGCCACAGTAATCGCTTAACAACAGACTATTCCGCCTTTAATTATTCGTACTTGCTGCTGTATTTAACAAAAGATGTTTAAGTAAAAGACATACAGAATTAATTGCTTATTTAGTTTAATTTAGTTTGGTTATTCCGATACGTACTTCTGTCTCCTGTGTTTCGACTATGAGGTGGTTGTTTTTCAAGGTCATGGTGATGATGCTGCCGTTGGCACTCTTGGAGGTGTGATTCGGTAAACTGCGCGAAGAAGTCCCAAAGCTGAGCAGCGGTGATTGTGACGTCCCGTATTCAATTTCTTCCCCTGGTGTCATCGAAAATTGCGATTCACTCGTTTTCAACTGCAGATATGAGAGTCAGTCCCAAACAAACAAACAAAAATAATATATTAATCGTTTTAATTATCGTTTCCTTATTAGAATTATTAAGATTTAAAATATAAACGTCTGTTAGATTTCTAATAAGGTTTAAGGACTGTTTATCTCAATATCATTTTATAAAACTGCTAAAGAAAAAGTTTTATAGCGGCGGATTTATGCATAAATATTAAGGTGTATTAAAGTATAAGTTATGACGACATACATTAAACATTATATTAGTTTTATCAGTACATATATTTATTTTCTACGCTGTCTGTAGAAATAGTGTTTTAAGTTGCTCGCTCTTATTGCCCAAGAAAAGGAAATATATACCTGGAAACGTGTTTTACCGTATTTAATTTTATGTTTTCCTAATATCACATTTCCTACAAACACACGAGT
>NW_019060737.1:531960-570977 GCF_000696155.1 Zootermopsis nevadensis | reverse complement strand
TTTAGCCTAGTTTGGCTATAGGAATATACATTATTAGTGACAGATAAACTGACATGTGTATCTCCACTGTCGTAATGAGGGTTTACAGTGTATTTCGTATTTCGTAATTACTCATACATGTGTTTTGTGTTCTTAATATGTGTCAATGTTTTATTCTCAAAATACACCATGGGAACTGTACCATAGTGAGGTGAACTTCAAGTTACTTGCTGTGGAATTACAGTAAAAATTCTTTCAATCTAGTGTTTAATTTATTCATCAAAGACATTTTGATTTATAGTTCTGGTTCCAATATGCTTCGTTCCATTTGCTAGTAACATGTATAAAATAGTACACGTGCTAATCACTGGTTCTTCTTTATGTAAGACGAAGTACTACAGACTGATTAAACAGTGAGGAATACGGACACGATATGAATTCGGGATGTACGCTAACAAAAAAAATTAGTATTCAGAACATAAACTGAGCGCTGTAACTGACCGCACTGCAGAAATACTAATTAGATTGCCGTCATTGGTTTTCTGTCTCATCTTCTTCACAGCGAGCAGACTGACATTAGTCCGCATTTCATAATCGCATTGCACCATCGGTGTATCAGCCTGTGTTCTGCCGTTATACCTAAATTGGATCGTTGCCACAGAAACATACGTGGGCCACAGAAAGTCGCGTGAATGAATATTTTAGCACCCCTGCTTCGTATCCGGGAGGTTTTCGTCTCGGCCCAAGGTCTAGTTACTTCTATTTAGGTGTATCGTGATTGTCCTCAGTCGTTTCACTCGTTACATTTTTCGCGCCCTTTCCACTTAATTTATTATTCACATTCGCATTTATATTCGACCTTATACACGTATATAACCTACACAGTTGTGTCGGTGTTGTTAAATATTTAATAAAAAGTCGCTGTCGAGTCGTTGATAATCCTGATTCGTGTTCGAAAGGTCCCGGGTACAAATTCTGGTCCAGAAACTGGCTTTCTTGACTGTGGTTTTCTTCAGTTCCTCTACACAAGTTCAGGGATGGTCGGTCCTTAAATTAGGTTACGACCGCGTTATTCCATATCGCTTCTAATTTAATTAGTTATTCTATCGTGCGACGGTAAATAGTCTGAGACATATAACATCATTTTTAAATAAATCACAAATAAAAAGTAAACGAATTAAACAAAACGACAAATAGGAAGGAGCCTACACGAATATACTTAACTGACGATCGAGAATTCTTTGATTTAAATCACAAGGGCAGATTATGACTGAGCCCTTGTAGGACGAAGCTACAAGAATTCAGGGCAAAGGCACGTTGTAAACTCTCAGATACATAACATGCACAAAACTTCATTAAACTAAGCGGAAATGTTAATTACGTTCTATGCGCAAACGCGATACCAGATATCTTGACTGATTTTATCGCGCTGTTCCTATTAAGCCACGGGAAATTTCATCAATAAATTCCCAAATCAGCATTTAGAATCTTCCTCTTATTTGCCACTGGAACAACCAATACATTTTACACACCATGTTTAGGTAAGCTAAGAAGTAACGTTATTTTCTCGCTGCTTTATACACAAATTCATATTACATTTTTACTGCCTGATTCTGAATTTTAAATAATCTTGTCGGGAAATTATGCTGCTGTATAAAGCGCTATTATTTCTTTCACAAAATAAGCAACGACATACTTATGGAAATGATATTCTGTCAATGAATTTATGTTGTTTACAAATAAGTGATAAATTTTTCTTGTGTGTAATGGGTAGATCTATTTGTAGCTTATTATTTCTTTAGGTGAATACTTTGTTTTGTATTATGTGAAATTTATATAATAGTATTAATTGTATTTTATAATATATATTGTATTAATATTATTATTATTATTATTACCATTATTATTATTATTACAACGTTCTGTCAATATAACCCCGCCTAGTGTAATTAAAAGATACTTGTTGGAAATGAGTAATTTGTCCTGTATAATGAATTTGATTACTGGAACAGAAGTAAGCATTCTGGATCACTCAAAATAATTTGCCCTTTGACCTCTTCGAATGACTCCGGTGACGTCAGAGTTATCTTCGGTGGCTGGGGATTTCCTGTGACGAGAATGGCAGCCTGAAGTTTCCCCACCCAGCCACTTCCGCGCGTACAAACGCGTTATTTTTGTCCGATTTTAGCCAAAATTAGAATACGTCGAAAAATGTCTGCTAAGTTAAGCATTGCCAAATTTTATAAAAAATCTATTCAGCCGCTTTTGAGTAGTTGTATCGCTTTACACAGAGTCAGCCTGTAGCCTTCAAACACACGGCCGCTGGGAACCGCGACACCTTGCCTTTTCAGTCCCGTAGTTCGGTTCTTCAACGCTTTCTTTGCATTAAACGACTCACAACCAGTTAACTGGTCATGTGTCGTGGTATCTGTGGTAGTTCTCGTGTGGTTGCTGCAGTGTGGAGCTGCTTATGAGACCTGCGGCCGGTGTACGGTGACACAAGATGGGGATAAGCGGTTTGAACTCTAGGGTAGCACGCAGGGCGTGGCAGTGTCTGTGTAGGATCTGGGAGCCATGTTGGTCCAGTACGATCGATCTCTTGCGAAAATCTCTCTTTGTCTCTCTGTTACTGTCTCTTACATTCTCTTTATGATTTATATATCACCCTCCCTACACATATTTACATGTTTTCTTTCCACATCTATTCGTAATTTCTAATCTTTCATTCAAATAAACACACCCTCCAAGCCTACACAGAATCACGTTCCTACTTTCTCTGCATTTATAAATTTTCACTACTTTGCTGATAGTTTTATATTACATATTTCTTATCTTCTCTTCCGTCTTGGTATTCTAATATTTATTCAGTACTTCAACCTCTACAACATTTCTTCTTTCTATCCCACTTCTTAATTTGCTTTATTTTGAAAGTTTTTATATTTGTTCCATGTCAATCCGACAAAGCAGTATGTTTCCCTTACCTGATGATGGAAATATTCAGTTACTGAAATGTCACATTTGAAGAAAGTTAAGGCAATGAACAATGTTCAAAATAATATTCATGTCTTGTACACGCTATGGTCAGAAACGTTTAGACTCAGGTTCAATGTCCAGACGCTATGTTAACTATACAAAAAACATCGTCTTTCAAGGATCTGAAATTTCTCGTTCAGTGCCGGATGGAATCCTGCTACCTGCGGGAACAGGATTTTTGTCACTAAGTTCAAACCGGTTATGTGGTTTTAATGAAATTTGGTAGGAACATAATTTCTCTAGACTGAAATTTTTTGTATCTCTAGATCTCCGAACATTAATAATGCCAAAGTTACGACTGTGCGAACTTTTAAGGCAGAAGCGAGGCGAGCTCTGCTTAACCTAATGTTGTGACATTAAGTCGTAAGTGCTGATAGTTTTAGAGACGTATGCACATTTACGGAAACATTTTCATACAATTTAAGACGACAAAATTGTAGCAGTCAAAAAACTGTGTTCAATTCTGAGTCTGATGGTGATAACTATTGAGCCACTGGAACTAGAAAAGTGGTATTTTGAATGAAGATTATTAATATAACCAAAACTTGTAGGCTTATATGGAACACAGTTTATATGTTACATATTATGAACGTAACAATGAAACTTTTCAGATATATCTCAAAATCTTTTGCGTAGAAATGGGTTACCAAATTCTGTGTTTTGACTTCGTATATTTGTGTATGTAATTTCCAAATTGTCGGCAGTATGTTCCTCCAAAATATTTTTAAGTGATGTTGCCAGTACGCGTTTCGACGCTATGATATCAATTTAAAGCGGCCCTTGCGCTACCAAATTACGATAAGATAAAATTAAGTGCTTCCTGAAGACGACAACTTAGCCTCGTGTCCTTTATGAGACGATAATGCACATATTACCTTGTAGCAACATGAATAATTATATTTATACCATTAGACTCCTTGTATCCAATATTGAGTTCTGAAACATCATCGTTTGGGCATGTCAGTATAGAGTTAATACTTCACTTCGAATATCAATCGATTTACTAACTAACCTGACTGAGCATTCTCAAGGCTTCCTTCAATCTCTCCGGCAAAAACCTTCTCCTTCCAAATCTTTACCTAATTATCATTCATATAGCGTCGAATTATATGGAAAAGTTATCAAATATTTTGGTTAAATAAGAGTGCTTGGACCATGTTCGTATCTAACACCTGAAACAAACCTGCTCACCTAAACTGAATTTCAACCTGACGAAGCGATGTACTGCGGGTGAGCAAACTTGCCGGTTCATTGGCAGTCAGAGGAGCAGAAGCTGGCGACAGGGCTGTCCAAGCCAGACAAAGTAAAGAGACAGACAAAGAGTGTTCGAGTTCCAAGCTGGAGACTTCGTAGGAGACTCATTAATTATCCCACGTACAAACTCACAATTCACAAAGATAATGAAGGCAAATCAAAAAATGTTATTACAGCGACGGACAATGCTATGGGATGTACGGCCGGGTTTTAATTCAGGAAGGTTCCTACTTCCAGAATTGCCTGGATACAGGAAACAAAACCTGAAGACGACCACAAAGTTACACCTAGTGCTGCAGTTAAGAAATTGTGTGAAACTTTGACTTCAAGTCCTTTTTTAATATCGCATTTATTTGTAAGATTTTGCTTACAAAACTAGATATTAGTCTCTACAAGGACAGGGTACGCCCAAACTTCTTATCTGCGATTTATTAAATGGCTGCAACTAACCTAAAAATTCATTTCTAATCTACTAATTTTGAAGAATGAATTTTGCTTCACGTGGACCATTCTGTTGTCAGTCGCATCTAGATTATTAATGACGCAAGATGATGAATGACGCAGCATTATGCAGAAGTTATTTGTATGATGCAACACCCCAAACGTTTTAACCTCATTTTCGAAATCCCGTCTCCTAGCCATTGCTATAAAACTGATCCATAGATGGCAGAAAATGATATAACATTTATCTGGTAGACAGATTTGCATGGACACATGTTTTTTCTATCTCCCGTCGTTCCAAGTCGTGTTTGCGAGTCTTATGGAGGCAGATTCTCGATTAGAGATATAGGAGATAACTGTGTGAATTATGGACCTTGACTGAGTGCCAAGTAAGTGGCTTTTTAGTCCTTACATCCACTCCAGAGTAGGACTTAACCCCGCCTACTCTCGCCTAAATAAGGTCTCATCTTAAATTAGTTAACAGAGCTAATTTAGCTGCAAGGATTGGTACTGTTTTATTTTATTAAATCTCAAATCACAGGCATCAATTAATTTTGTTCCAAAAACTTAGAATTACTTACAAGCTTTGTTAATTCCGTGCTTTGTACGATGTTCACAATTAATTTTCTCTTATCCTTGTCGAGAAAGGAGAAGTATCTTCAATATGACGAGACCTTCCCCATGAAGCGAAATAAAACTGTCAAGCGTGTTACAATTATAATCCAGGATAAGATTTTACGGTTGGCCGGACTGTCTGTGATTGCTAGTTATTTCTGTTGCTATTTGTGAGTTCCTATAAGTGGCAGAATTTTGATTTTATTACTAAACTCTAGACATCAGTTTTACAGTACGATTTTCAGGTTTCTTACATTTCCCTTCTGCTAGTAAGAAATCCATATTGTAGTCCTTTAAGTTACAGAAGAGTGGATTTCTCGCTTTAATTTAAGGAAGATGTTTAAAAAAAATAAGCCATCTAGCAAAAAAAAAGTTTTAGGAAGATCACATGACTTCCAATTTCCTCCGAATATTCAAATGTGTTTACTGAAACTAGCAAGTATTAAACATTAATAGTTACACAGCTGAATAGTCTATTTCTCGGCATAATTTCCATTTTTGCAGACTCCAACTATGTCAAATCTATCAGACATAACCTCAAATGTTCCTACGTTTACATTAATTCAGTTCAGAGGCACGTTTATGTTCTGTCTATACACAGAATTTTACGTGCCTTACTACAACCCTTCATAAATTATCCAGATCAGGCTGAAAGCTAAAGGCAGGTTCCGGTGAAGATATTCTGAGAGGCAGCGTACAACAAAACAGCTAAGAAGACTAAATAAATTGTAAATGAGCATATACTATTAAGTACATTAAAATAAGACACGCAATTTAGGAAAGCAATCATTCGGAATAATGGAAATGCTTATTCTTAAGCAGAAACACCAAGCTCGTGCACGAATCGCCGTGTCATGTCGGCAACTTCTCCGGCTCTGCTGTTTCGCGGTACGGTATTAAAACTACCCATAGGCGTTCTGTGAGGAATAGGTCTTTATATAATCTGACGATGTTGTTTTATGTATGCGTGTGTGTTTTATGCATCTCTGACCAAGTTATCAACAGTGACATTGTGTGGAAACATTCCATTTTTTCATGATCATTACTCAACTTCAAAAATACTTCTAAAAGAGATAAACGTTATAGAGAAAAAAAGTAAGAAATGGGGAATGGATGAAGATGCGGAAGAAATCCTTCGAAGTTAAATTTCAAAGAGTCTATTTCATCACTAAAACTCTGTTTAGTATTAAGGCTTAGGCCCAAATAAAAGTGTTTTACCCTACGTTCCTTCGACTATGACAAACTGCTAATAGGCCAACTAGTATACATTGTACATAATTATTTCTTAGGCAACACTGCATAACACACAAAAGTAATTTATAATTGTATATCAGGGAGTTATAGAGAATATATTGAAGTTTCACTCATTTAGTTTTTAAAAAGTAAATCAAAATGTCGGTGACATATCTGACGAAAAACTTAAAGGCACTTCTTCTCGCATCCGATTCCAAACAGACCACGTCCTACGGCAGTTACGTTTCGTGAATTTCGTTTTGAAATGACAGTCTGTCCACTTTAACGCATCACTGCAGCTCACCTCGTCTGACAGAAGGTTTCCGCTTACTGAGAGAGATTTCACGGCGAGTGGGCCCGAACTCTCGTCCCTTTGCAAGACGCCCTCGTAGCCCTCACCCTTACGAGCATGACACCGACGCCACAGGAACCTGCAACAAACGAAAATTACTTCGTGATTCGGTGCTCTGAGGAAGAACATTAAGTACATTTTGAAAGCATAAACAATGGAATATAACACTGACATTTTTAATTCACAGCAAGAATAATATCTGCCATAACTTGTCAAGAATTTTCATATACATTTTTAAGCTTTGTGGAACTATAAAAACACGGGCTGCCACTAGAAATACTTAATTATTAATTTCTCATATTCTGCTGGGTAATAGTTTTGTTGTATACGTTTTGCTGAAATGTGTCCCTGGAGATTATGCGGAGTTGGCTACTCTTGTCTGTTGGTGCGAAACTTCTGTCTGTCAGTGCAGCCGCTGCTGGCGATACAAGAGGAGGGGAAGCTGGTGATTGAGTTACATGGCGCCTTACGTGACCCTGCCTTCAGTCTATGATGCTTTAACACGAAGGATGCTACGCGCAGTCACGTGCTGAACTTCTTACTCCGGGTCTGCATACACTAATAACTTTAAAACCACCTACATTAATCAAGTTTAGTTGTTACTAAATTCTTGCTGCCAGATGCAACCGAATACTGCATTTTATAAACGAATAAAAAGTGTATTTATAAGTATCTGAGGAACGTAGGCAAAAATATCGATTGATGCCTTCTGCGTTGCTCATAAGCTTGCAGCGGTTGCCAGAGGTACAGATACAGTGGACGCAGTGTACAGCGGTAGCTGCGACCTGCTGTAAACAACTGACTGATAATTTGTAATAAAAGAACCAATAAACTGGAGCAAATCGTTTGTTGTCCAGTTCTTCTGTCCGTTTCAGAAGGTAGTGAATCTGAATTTCTGGTATATGAACAGTTTGTATGATAATATTGTTACTATTCAGCTTTTATAGATCCTTTGTCTGTACGGCAGAACGTACAGGGATGCCTTTGTCCGTTGTTCTAACAATCGACACGTTTGCCAACAATGTGGAACGGTAAACTCGGTTTCTTTGTCTACTGAAAATAGCTTTCTAGTCGAGTGAAAAGAGAAAATGTGAACGTACAATCAAAGGAACAATGACGAAGAGAGAAAAAAGAAGTATATCACTCGCACTACTTTATTCGATTTCGTTTACTTGGAACTGGAGTTGCAGCCCGAAATTTTTCTTCCACAATTTACTGACAGTTTTAGACTTCAGTGCAAATGCAGGTCCTATTTTGGGGTGAAAGTAACTTATCTGTGTAGGCTGTACTGACGACGTTGGAATACGTTATCTTTAAGACTAAGAGAGTAATTGTTTTTCGAAACTTCCGTAAACACTGACAACTACACGTGTTACAATCGCGTACTCTTTTTCATATCAGGTCTCTTCACAGCTATTCAGAATTATCTTCAATCTACGTGTATCTTCTATGAAGTTTACATCCATTCCCTCTGTGCACCTCCGTGTTAATCATGCGAGTAAATCCACTTTTCCTTATACATTTAGTTTAATGCAATGAAAGACTACAAGAATTCCATGACACAAGTCTTTTTAAAGGTGAAAATTCAGTGCATTTCATCTGGTCAATAAGAAAGAACTTCAGACTTCAAAAGTAATACAGTTGCAATAAATACAAAATTAAATTTATCGAATGCAATATTTTATGGAATGTAAAATTGAATACGATTTTCCAGATCAAACATTTACAATAACAACTTCGCAAGAAATACGTCATATTTATTACAAGTTTACGCATCGAAAACGTACTCTAAGATAATTTCTGTGTGAAGAATTGTCATTAGTTTCACTTTAAGAATGTCAAAGCTTGGAGACTAACTAGTTCAAAAGACAGCTGTCTTCTGGGTTGTTGCACCGTGTAGTCTGGTAGAAGTTTACCGACGTTTCAGAGGTCCTTGGTACCTCCATCATTAGGGCGACGGAAACCTCAAATCCTACACAGATAGTTCAGTCAGCCTTGCAAATTCACCTTTACGTTGCTCGTAACCGCGCGCGTCTACGCTTCGACTTCTTTCATTTACATCTTTCTTTTATTTCACTTCTATCTATTCTCCCTTTTTACCTTCTCCTACGTCCCTTTCATTTTCATTCGCAGAATTCACCCCGTATTTTGAATCTCCAGCCTTATTCTTTTCTTTTTTACAGACTTAAACAAGCAGAAACCATTTTTTTCATTTCCTCTTGAAATCTAAAGCAATATTTTACAAAACTGTTATGACGCTGTAATTTTCATATCCTGGTACTACTTTAGAAACTTTAAAATAAATGGAACTGAACTAAAGAGAGAAGCAAAGGGCATGTTTTCAACGATGGATGGTACAACTATCCACATACAACGGGAGGCTTAAATTTCTTCTTCTGGATTACGTTTTATACCTGAGCCTGTCATAAGGGCTGTTACGAGTGTTAAGCTGCTGTCTCTCAGGGTATTATTTGACGGGACTAAGCTATCCGAGAACTCGAATCTTCCCTTTCATTTCAGTATTTGTCTACCACGGTAATTCAATTCCACAGCAACCAGATGAAAAGACAATGGAATAATGCGTTCGTATTGTCTATTGTAACGTACTTTGATCTGCGAAAAACAAGGATTAGATTGTACTGGAGGACTAGGAAAGTTACGTCGTTGTAAATCGACGTCATTGTCTATTCGACGGTAAGATACAACTGGATTAATAGTAGTGACTGTGTTGAAAATGTAAAGTCGCTATTAAATAAAGTAAGAATCGTTATTAAACACTGTGGTAAAAGTTACTCACAGGCGTCTTCGTTTCATGACAGAATAAACAACCCGATTATAAGACGATCTGTAACATAAAAGATTTCTCTCTCTCGAGACCTGCCTGCAGGAGATTGGAAAAGTGAGAAGATAGAAGAATGGCTCTGATGTTCCTGCAGATATCTGAGCCATAAGAGGGCGATCTCTTAAGAGGACGTCACTACATTTGTCCTATCGACACAGACTCTGTCAGGCTTCATGTCCTTCTGCGACCTAAAATGTTAGATACAGCGCAGAAATTCTGCGTCTTCGAGTAGTAGACGCTGTATTTGTACTTGTTCAACAGCATATAACCACTGTTTAGTACTTCACTTCTTATTAAATCGTATGAATATTTATGAGATTTGAGGTTCTCACGGCGGTCAAGATGTCGATTTCTTTTAGTTTTCACATTGTTAGTTCCCTTGTGTTTAGACATCGTTTAGAGAAACTTTTAAACTCAACAAAGAGTTACGACACATGACGTCATAACCGAGAAGCTCAAATGTGACAACTTTGCCAGCATGAGAATATTAAGTCTCAAATATTATAATGGATCTTAAGATACGGTACTCTATTATGAATATTTATTACAATTTTAAGTGTCTAGTAAGTTAAAATGGATATTAAGCTAGCTTGACTACCATAAGCCCGCGTTTTAGTTGGCCACCGCATTATAAATGATGGAACAGACATCTCTGAACGCAAAAATGTGACTTTTCAATAGAAACAGTGATTTTCTGATATCAGTACTGTGTCAACTACGTTCACAGCCTTTTCTCTTATCAAATAACACACAGGCCTGTCGTTCTCTTTTTAACACACTGCGACGTCAATGAATAGTCTAAATCTTCTTCAGAACATCCTTAATTGGCTGCGTCACAAAAGGTACACTGAAGATTAATATTTCAAAATACTGAGAAGCTATCGCATGTAACAGAGTACAAGGTTTTTCTACTATTATGCCGTTAATTTTAGTGAGATTTTTTTTTCTTATTCAGAAGAAGAAATGCAAAATTATCTGCCGATACGATCGCAGACGTAGAAAGGGCAATGTACACAATTAGTTTTCATCTCGTTTTATGTTGTACAAACAAAACCAGGACGAAATTACACGAGAATTGTTAAACAACAAATCTTATCTGTACATTCAATATTCTTAGTGAGGATTCCAAAAAGATTCCGGTCTACCATAACGCGGAGTTGTAAATATTTAACCTCAATTCGTTGAGAACTGAAAACGTCAGCATTATCAAATTATATTCTTCAGGCACCAATATAAATATTCTTTATGTTTTTGTTTCGTTTTACTTTTTTTTTCTGACTAAAGTCGGAAACGTGGAGTGGTTCACAAATTATTTTGTCTTCTTCGTTTTATTTCTGCCATTCGGTGCACATTCTAGCGATTCCTCAGTTACAAATTGCAAGGCGGGGAACGACTGAATTGTGTAAGGGTCGAGATTTTCCTGTATCACTTGGATGTCATTAAGAAACTTCCGCAAAGCTTCGAAGCTTACGAGGGAGAATGGGGAGAAACAACACACATTTATAAGGGACGTTCCTCAGTGCTTAGCTCGTCCAGTCACGTTGAGAACATTTTCAAAAATACACATGCTGCCGATGCTATGGATTCTATAACAGTCCACAGTCACTCAAAGTGAATGAATAAATGCAAATTTGCCCCAGTGTTTAATTCCCACGCCATGAAAACATTCTTAACCTCGACACAAGATGGGCATTAGTGGCCAGCTTCAAACTATGGCCACTTTACCCCCAGGTAAATAACCCCCCCCCCAAATCCATTAGCTAATAAGTCCTAGAGTCGTGGGTAAGCGATGGCGAAGAGAAAATTCCCTGCTCCAGTTGGGGATCGAACCTCGGTACTACAGAATGTAGGCAGTGTAGGATTTGAGGTTTTTTTACGGCTGTGAGTCTAATGCGATGCCCCCTGATGATGGGACAGCAAGGTCCTCTGAAACGTCTGTAAATTTGTACTAGACTACTCGGCGCAACAACCCAGAAGCCAGACAGACCACTAACTGATCTACCGCGATTTATTAAAATTGAATTATATAAAATGTGATATTGTGATTAAAAATAACCCCATAGAGAAGAGTCTTTTTTGAGAAATTAACATTACGCGCAAGTAATCATGAAATTCTCCGACTTATTCCTTAATTATGACGCGACTTTACGTTTATAAATATGACCAAGTTAACTGAAAAGTCTTCATATTTTACACTTTTATGGAACGTGAAACAAAATTTATAAAGTAATAATAGGCCTAGACATAACTTCCTAACTCCTTCAATACTGAAAATAAATTTCCAAAATATTAACAGTAAATAAGTTATTTTATTTGTATTTGGGAGCCAGTACACGGCAACATTGTCAAACGCAGATAGATTTGGGAGTAATTAACACTATTCTCGCTATGAACGAGAAAAGTCGCTTTGAAATTGATCCTTCGTTACTATTGTGTGTGGCTTTTTCAAAAGAAACCTACCTTGCCACTTTCCGACATACTCGTAAAACTAATAATTTTCAGCAAACCTCAAAGTAAATAAACTTAAGTTTGAAGAATTACAACTAAATATTATCTTCTTGTTGCAAATATAAGCATGCAGAGCGTTAAAACGTACACAAATATTCTGCCCGGGGCGCGATCTTGTGCACCCACACTACGATCGGCCTATGACCTGCTACTGAATAATAAAAAAGAGAACTTTAATTAATTCTCATTTGCAGTGCTTTGATGTGAAGCTCCACGCTTTCTCAATTGAGCTTCTCTGAAACTGTTTCTATTCCCTTTGTTTGATATAATTACGACGACATAAGGCAAGTACTTTGTAGTCGGAAAAAACTTTTCTCATTACCAATAAAGACTCAAAGCAAATAATTACACATTACAATACAATAATTACAAGTCTATATGTATGAACCTACGCATAAAATATTGTCTGACGTTGTAATGTATTTTCGTCTAAGATAGTTTTATGAGACTGAACATTCTCTTCCTGTTATCATAAAACACTTTTAGTGAAACAGTATAGTTTAATTTTATAATAGAATTTTTAGAATTTGTCTGTATGCCTATTTGACAAACTCTTAACAAAACTCGCTTAGTGATGCATCCAGCATCAAACTCCTAAACATCGGCAACACATCCACTTCCACAAAGTTACGCAAAATTCCCATAAAATCTGAATAACAGTAATGTTCATTAATGTCTAAACAAAGCAAAATACAAAGACATAATAACATAACTCACATGCCACAGGCATAACATAATCCTTTATTATCTTTAGCTAATCTTGCATTTTAGTATGTCACCCACAATTCACATCAATTCCCATAGCCACGGGATTTAGGTTTTGCCTACAGATACAAAATGAAAAGAGAAGCACTATATAAAGAGAAGAAGATGAAGAAAAGAGAGACAAACAAACAGGGAGGAGAGATTTTTTCTTAACCAAACGAGAAGCTCAGAAACCTTAATATGGTTGAGACACGATTGTGCACATAGTAAAATCACGAGGCAATGCCATGGCAATAGGAAATTGAATTTGCATCGCTTCCCAATTTCGTTTTAAAGGCGACAGATGCATTATTGATGTGGTTGACTTACCTTACTCCGATGGCAACTACTAGGATGAACATTAGTGGTAAAAGCGTGGCGATGCAGGCCAGAAACACAGTCTGCATGTCGGAGTACCCTGCATAAACAACACATCATTTACTGTGATTTTCCTGTAATAATTCTATGCTACTTGCTGAAAAAACTGGCTACGTCAAAAAGGAATGTCTACTGTACTCATTCAGAATCTGCACAATGCTCACTTAATTTTTTAAACTAAAATTACATAATTTTCAAGTGAATTCTGGTTCTCATGGCTGCTAGTATTTCTGTGGTCATAGTTTTTCTCTTTTAGCCTAACAACAAGAAACAAAATCTCATTTCGCTTAGCTTCAGTATCGACACCAAAAACTGCATGGGGAAGTTACTGCATCGTGTGTGTAGGACGTGCTTTCCTCCCTCTGTCCAACATCCGGAGGCAATTAGCAAAATTTCCAATACCCCTAGCCGGTATGCACAACGCGTTGCAAGTACGCCATCTTTATTTGGCCATCTCTATGTTAATGCAGCGCATTCATAGTAAAGAACTGATTTTAATTGTAATATTTTATTAAGCGTTTATAGATGCATATCTGGTCAAAAAGATTTCCAGTTTTCATGTCTACCCACGGTTCATTACAGTTTGGTGCGAAAATATGCGGGTTATATATAATGTATGGGGGGCATGACGGTACCTTCATGTAGCAAAATGTCATGGCGATTAACAAGACCACTTATCGCTAACATAGGGACGCTGGTTGCTTACAACGAAGTGGTCGTATTTCAACCACCTGTGGCTAAATTAAAGTCTTTACTCTATAAAAGTGCACAGCTTTAAGTGCTGAGATATGTTATGAGCCCACTGGGAGTTGTGTCTGAGATATAATGTGCTATAAATGCCAGCTAATCTTAATATGGAAGATAGCATTTATGAGAAAACTAATACATTTGGTAATAATAAAATTTGCTTAGAGTTTTATATAAATTGGTTCACATAATGTATAAACTCTACTATAAGTAAAGTTTGTCCCTCTATACGCCATGTAGGCTCAACGTAAAAGAATATTTTTACACAATATAAAATATAAATTTCATCAAAACCTTTGTTTGAAACATTTACTTATATCGCGATTACTTAAAAAAAAACAAGAAAAATTCGTTTCTGAGAATAAGTAGTGCGATATTTAAAGAGAGTTTGTGACGTATTGGTATAATCACATAATCCACGGTATATTTTTAATTCTCATAGAGAAGCATGTGAAAATTGTATTTTCATAATTGTGTAATTAAATTTGTAAAACTTTTTGGATTGATACAGTGTTCCGACTTGGACAGAAATGAGTTTCATGTTCAAGTTAGATTTTTGTTAAAAAAGAGGGTTAAGCAATCTATGAAGGCCCGAACTATAATATTTATTGCCCAAAATATTACTTATTTCATCCAAATCCTATAAAAACGTGGCTGTTAACTTACCAACATCAACTTCTCCAAAATCTATCATACCCTCTCCAGACGTATTATAGGAACTGTTAGCAAAGAGGATATTGTCAGCTCCTCCATCGGAAATAATGGGTCTGCCGGAAGTCGAGTTTAAAAATACGTCACTTCCGTTTGCCTCCAGAAGTCTTCTAACAAACGGGAGAAACATGATGACGAGACAGGTCCTCTTATTTATTGAAGTTTTCCAATCAATTCCATGTTTGTTCTTTTATCCCACTGACGAAGTGTCCCTCGTTCTTTGTTTTGCTACAATAACAAATTCTGCGTCCTGAACTTCGGGACCTTCTCTGGTTAATCATTACTGAGCTTGTCTCGCCATGAAGTCTCTTCAGAGTTCTGCTAAACACAGCCAGTTTCAACCTGAAACAGAAATTACGTTGTAGAGGCCACACAAAGTTTTCTAATTAACTGTGCAGAGACAATAAAGTTTCAATTTACTCCTAGAAAAGTGCAACATACTCTGCGACGAGAGGAGAATGATCATAAAGATTAATAATTTCGATAGCCAAGAACGTGTAAAACAAAATGCCACATGACCAGTGTTCAATCACAGGTAATTGAAATAATTTCATCTGTTTCTCACTACTGTGACCTGGATTACAACATAGAGCATTTCTGTAAACCATATACCAACATCCTTTCGGTGACGGGCTAAAAGGAGAAGATTAAATTTTACAGACCACGCAGTATTAATCGACAAAAAAAAATTGCCTATAGATTTATACGTTGTGTTCTCACACAGAGATATTTTTCAAAACACATTTTTGGTACAGGTATCATAAATATATCCTGCCTAAAAATACACAATAAGTAATTTTCTTAGAAAACTTCACTATTATTTTCACACAAACCCATCACTTTTGGTATCTGATCATAATCTCAGTATATGTAACTCCTCGACACTTGATAGAGATTAATAGCAATATTGAAAGAATTCGGAATTCCTGTACTTGAGTCCACTTTAGACCAATTAATGAATCGTCATTGTTTCAGTGAGTTAACATACCACTAATTTTCTAATCAGTGTTTGCTGATGTAATATGCTGTGTTACACCGATAACTGACTAATCCCAGGCGGCCAAGCTCCTCTTGAGAAGCTGACATTCACTCCGCTGATCAAACAGACATTACGTGTCTTTTATGGAATCTAAAACTTTATTACCGTCTTCATAAAAGCTCAAAATGGTTAAGTATAGTTGTACGGGACGGTATGATGGACGCTCGTTCGAGACCCCAGATCTGTGCAAACGAACGAGTGCCATCACCAATCCGTTCGATTATACGCCAATCCAGTGGTCTAGCAGAATCATAACAGAACTATCCCCAGCTTGTCTGCACATCAAATCCGGGGGCTGGCTGCAATAAATGTGTGAGGGGATTAGTGAGGCGCCATTTCACCCCAGCTCGTATATTCTTTAGTTACCCCCACAGTAAAGGAATTTGTGTAAAATAATTTTATCCACCGAGTGCATCTATAAGTTTTGTATGATTCTCAGGCTAAGCAGTGATTGTTTCTTTAAATAATTGATCGTATGTTTCCCTGTGTTCCTGTTACAACCGGGTCTCTTAAACAGTAAAGTGGTTTAGCCGTAGATCCTTTTTTCTGAAAATGTATCTCTTTAGTGATTTTGATTCTGTTTTACTCAATATTGGCTCTCTCTTTGATAAGATCATTGAGCTACATTCTTCAACTATTCTTATTTAATGCGCTTGTTATAAAAATTTAAGTTAGATGGCATTTTAAAGTTTAGCATTTTCCGTGAGCTAGGTTCACTTGTTAAACAATTTATTTACATAAAGATTATTGAGAAGCATGGCAGTGCGAAGGAATATTAGCAGTCAACGGGAAACACATATACTTTGCTTGTTTTCAGAAACAATGATTAAATTTAAATGTACAGCTGAAATGTCATGCGAAGGGGTTTGCTTCATGTTATGGTCTTCGCGACCAGTTTTCCACGTAGCGTCCGTCTGTTTTTACATTACTGATACAGAACATGAGTCATCTTCAGGGAAGACACCAATAGTCTGACTACTGAAATTAATATATGCACTAGTGTCTCGCCAATATAGTGAGAGATTGGAGAGGCATGTAACACTCATAACTGATACTGTCTCGTTAAGTAATCTAAGAATTAATCATGTTCTGAGATCAGAAAACGCCGTGAAAGAATATAACCATCAAAGTATGAAGGCATAACGATGCACCTAAGCAGAAATCAAGGGGACATGAAAATATGATAAGAGAACGTTTACCTTCTACAGAAATAAAAATAAATTCGAGTGTACAATGCACATCTCATCTGCATACTCGCTAAAATTATAGCAAAAAACATTGTAAAATACAACAGACTGCGGCCAGTGACCGGCAAAAAGGTAAATACCCTTCACCTTCCAGTCGAGAAGAGGCTTACACAAGCAGAGAAGGAAACTTGGTTGTAAAAAACGTCACCGACTCTTAGAGACAGTTTTATAAAACTTGTATTCCCATTATTCTCGTAGACGAGAGTACCAGAGAGACCTAGACACAGATGGAGGATATTATCAAAATTATCTCAGACATAAAATGCGACGCGGTCATTTTAAAGTCTCAGAGTAGGTTCCAAATGGCAGAGCACTCTAATGAATCTTCGAAATCCAAATCAATTTTTGACCGGCATAGCGACCAACTCACAGACTTCTCGAGAGGAACAAACATTTCACTGTGTAGTCGGTTTATGTCTTGACTGTTCCGTGCCTTTTGATAATAAGATTTTAAAAATTTAGTGACTACATTCAACGTCGTCCGTTAGTAGTGCATAAGGCAGCTCTCGTGTGATTCAGACAGCCAGTGGTGGTTTAAGCTAGTAAATTATAAACAAGATCGATTCTGTCTAATTTTCTAGATTGTATAACCAGAAGCAATGATTAGAAAGACAATAGATGATCCCCCTTTGAAATACGCTTTCACATCAGGGATTGTCTTCAGCAATAAAGCTGCTTGCTTGTAGTTTACATAAGCCCATTCAAAACAGTGTCGGAGCACCAACACGAACAAATTTTAACTGATGAATTAATAGCTTTTATTTCGTGCGTTTTCCACTACTGCACTTTCACATGGGCCTAACATCATGACCGCTTCCTTCCCATTCCTTTCACACTCACTCATTTCCCTCTTAAATGCTATTAAAATCACTAGTTACAGCTAAAGGTTACATATTCACAATTTTTTATAATTATAATGTTTCAAGAAAGAATATTAAGTCCGCTTCTATCACAGATAAAGGTAAGTTTCTCCTGTGGTACTATGAAATGCAGTCTGGCAGAAACTGAACGACGTTTCAGAAGTGCTTACTGCCTCCATCTTCAGGCCAACATTGCTCTGATGATGGCGGCAACTTCTTAAACGTTGGCCAACTTGCCAGACTACTTAGAGCAACACGCAAGAAGACAGTCATCTTCATTAGAGCACCGATCACAGACGTCTGTAAACGTGGCTGGAAATTAAAGAATATGGCTGGGAAATCTAAAAGAATCTCTTGGGAGGCCTATGTGAGTCTGATTTCAAAATTTATATTAATGAAAAAGGTTTAATTATAATGGCATAAATTGTTCCTAAAACAAATTAACAATGCACATATTCAGCTGTGATATTCAAATCTGCTCGAAATCCCATAGCGTATGTTATTTTTATATTAAACTTAAAAATGCTGTTGGGCTTAAATACTGTGAATAAAACTATTTATCCACATGGGACATTTTGCTCATCACAACAAGGAGAAATTACAACAAACTGTCTGTCTCTTGGACACTGAATACTCTGCGTGTACCACATTAAATTAGATTTTAATTTGTTTCATAAAGTCATATATTGATAACATTAAACGCTGTACGAGCATGTAATGCAACAACAATTGGAAACAGAGATTAAAAATTAAAAGGCGGGAAAACATTTTAAGACTGTAAATAAAGAATCTCTGCTGCACTCTGTATAACATCAACAGAGGTGAAATACTGTATCAAAATGCGCTTGATTTTAAATCGATTTTGCATTACGAATGCAGTCACCTATTTCAGATACAAATTTATTTTCATAAATCTAGCCGACGACGTGCACATTAAACTACAACCCGGTTTTTTAAATTCTAAAATGCTGAAAGTAAACGTATAATAGGCAATCCAGCAGTTTCCGAGAAAATTTATGCAATTCGATTTGAAAAGGAGCGATTGTCTTGGTTACGAAAAACGTCGATTCAGAGCATTTTTTGAGGGCACCAAAATGTCAGATTTAATTAACATTCTTTAAGCAGTTTTGAATGAAAAACATGTCAGTACGTGGATAGACACACCTTCCCAACATGAGTTTGTATCATACGTGTTGTAAAAAACGCGTATTACTTCCGTACTGAACCAGAGACAGGAATGTATTAATTTGCAGTCTTTATTTAAATTAATTACTTTACATTATTTTAAAATCCGCCCCATTCTCCTTTCACTTCATCTGCTAAAAAATATAATGACACAATTCCAGTCTACAATTATCAATCCAATTACTGTCTCTACTTACCAGAATTCAATCACTGAAGTTCTCACTCGTCACCTTTCCCCACCCAACATTTTTAACATCAAAAAAAGACTTTAGAACACGCAATAAAGATAGTCTGTCCAAATCCGTGAAGTCTTGATGCAAACAGTGTTATCTTTAAAAATTCATAAAATACACAATTCACCAAAATCATAAAATCGAGGGAAAACAACTTATGGGTTCAACAATTCCAACTTAACACACAAGCAATTGCAAAGGAATTTTACCCTCAATTCTGCGTACGTAAAAATATCTGTTGTGGGACGGCAGATGGACGCGGTACTTCGGTCACACCTCCTTCCAGATGCTGTGGTCCATATCCTAGCCAGTGAGCTAGCTGTACAAGCAGCAGCAAGGAAGGTAAGCCGCTCCACACACATCGATTCTGTACGTCTTTGGCTGGTGCATGAGAGCTCCCAACCGACTCGGCACGGACCTGTTTTGTTCGGCTCACATCGGTACGGCTTGCCTGACATCTTTGTTACAATGGACTTCGTAGGTTGTCTATTACTATACATAAACTAATCAACTTTTCGTTTTAACTTCAGTTTCCTTTACAGATAACCTATTTCACCATAGAAAATTGCTTGATCAAATATCAGTTTTCTATTTATATTTTCATGTAAGAGTTAAGAAAACAGCACTCGAAATAATTTACAGTGGTTTCATACATTTCATATACGTCTACTCTTTCGCCGAGGTCATGTTAATTTATTATTTATTTCATTTTGTGCCTCGGGGGTGATTTACACAAGGCGCGAACAAGAATTTTCGCGTGAAGTAAACAAAGAAAACTGAGTGCATGTTCATTGTATTTGGCCACCAAAATGCAGGGCGAAATTCATTATACAAAGGCAGATACTAAATCTTCCGAAAATTAAGTATTTAAAAAGAGTAATGCTCACCGGTATTCAGACCAGAAACGTTTTTCGATCTATCTACTGCATAAAATTCAAAAAATACCATGAATAAGCACGCAAAATTGTAATTTTGCGTGCTGTTTTATGTGGGTGTGAAATCTGTTATTTTCTCTTAAGAGAGCACATATTGAGTAGTATTTGAAAATAGGGTACTGAGGAAAAGATTTGGACTTAACGGTAAAGAATGTGAAAAGAAGTCGGAGGAAACTGAACAGTGAAGATCTTCACTATTTTAATATTCACAAAATATTGTCAGAGTGATAAATCCAAAAAGGGAAAGACTGATGGGTTATTTAGTATGTATGGGAGCATGTCACGGTTCATTGCAGTGTCGCCATATTTTGTTTTCCCCAACATAGCAAAATTCAACTTAAAATCTCTTTCGATACACTTCACTATCACAATGCAGTATTTGCTTTCAAATCATAAAATTCGCTGTTCTATAGTTACTGGGTAAATGCAATATTTGCATTTTTTTACTGAATATATATAAAACAGACGAGATTATTTTCCTCGCAAAAGAAAAGCGGCTTCGATATTGCAAGAAAATTAAAGAATTTCTTTCGCAACAAATCGGATGGGGAACTTCTGTCCTGTTTCAACTATACTATTGTTTTATCTTATTCGTTCCAAGTTTGTTTAATTTTTTGAGTGGATCAATAAAGTAATTTTTAAATACTTTAATATATCTCTGCTCCCTGACTGAAGCTTAACAGATCGCTGAGGTGCCGTGGCCTTCAGTTTGAGAATCACTGCTTAAACCGATTATAATTTAATGCAGATAGCCGAAAGAAAGGAACGCGGAACTGCGTCCCGTTTAATACGACTAAATACAGGATAACATCTGTGCCGACAACCGACAAACATAAAAGCAATAACTTTTGTTGACTGTACTTAGTGAGTGGGTCTGTACCCTGATTTACTCGTCAAAGGTTTTATATTTTACTTAATTCTAAGGAAAACTTGCCTAAACCTATCAGTCACACTAGAGTGATCAGCGGCCTAGGAACTACGATGACCTTGGCTCTAGTGTTTGAGGAAGTCATTTACACGGGGATGGACCTAGATCTGATTTTGGGGCGCATTACGTCAGAGTTACATTTCAAATGGTAGACCCTGTACGTACAGACGTTACGGTTCATGGAAGGGATAACGGTATATTCCCGGCAGCCTCGTTGAAGCAATGTTATTTGAACTTTCACATTGCTAACAGCTCTAAGGCCAACCAAGCATAGCATCTGATGGGTGTGAATCCGGAGATAAAAAGAGTTAGCGAGGTGGGACTGACCACGTTTTGTCCGTCATCCGGTGCCGATATGACGTGTGAGTGGGTCGTTACCTCCGCGTCATCTGAGCATTATCATAAGCGATGTTTAGAAGCAGCGTTATCTTTAAAGCTTACTTTTATTATATGCACTTGACGAGCTGTAGAGAACTTTATGAACGCTGCAAGGGTTACAGTAGAATTTGGGATAAATTTTTCTCACATTCTAGTCACTTGTACAGGCCTTGTGCCTTGTGAAATGCAGGTGTCTCGAACTGATAAGTGTAGGGACTTAAAAGTTTTTCTTCTTTGGTACGGAGCAGTAAAACTTTTGGCAGAAGTTTTAAGACAGCATCTAACTTTCTGTCCAAGGTACCGAATTTCGATATATGCTGCATTTACGATCGATTCTTTCTCAAACTGATGGACAATTGCAGTTGTTGCATGAAGAATCAAGAAGTTCAGAGAACATCATTCGGAACATCTGTTATTCTCACTCAAAGATGCAATTAACGATAAAATTAAGTCCGTTCTTTAAAACACATGGAGTTGAATCGCGCGCATTCTTCAAGAGAAGGAAGCACTCTTCAATTGTACAAACGGAAAACATTTCTGTTTTGGTCAAAACACCTTAAATTCAATTAATTTATCCGTCAGTTAAGGTCCTACTTGTTTGTATGATATATTGTAATTTTAAGCATGTATTTTAAGATAATAATTGATTTAAATTGTGTACATGTATACACACACAAACGCACATACGTGCGTACGTATGTACACACGTAACACGTAACAATAAAATGGCTTTAAAATCCAGGATAGAATGTCACCTCATGATCACAATGTTACATAACAGTGCGCGTCAAAATCTGAAATAATTTTCACTAATACCATGAACAGCCATTCTTCAAAGCTTATGGTAGGTCAGATGGTCAAGATATTTACCGGCTTTTTATACAACCCAAATGTTCACTGCCATATTCACGAGATCCTGCCACTAGAACGCTACAATTACAAAATAAATTTTAATATTTAATTTATTAAAGAGCTTTGAGGGAAATGCCCACAAAATTTTAATACAAATACTTGAAATGAATAGATTTCGTCGTAGATGGGATGATAACATAAAAAAACTGATTTTAGTGGAACAGGATATACGCTGGGTTCGTGTGGTTCACAGGTTGCTGTGGATTGATATTTTTAAAAAGGAAATGAACTTTCAGGGTTCCATAAATAGGCGGAATTTTTTTTTAATTGCCTAAGCAATTATCAGCTTATCACTATTATTTGCCCGAATACGTTACCTACGCCCCGAGTATACGGTTCCTAATCAGTGGAAGTGATACGAAATGTTTTATGGATTTACAGCTTTGTTACAATATCTCTCTTCTTACCTATTGGCTTATCTGCATAAACGACTGGATGTATCGATGCATTTGAAGGATTTGTGAGCCTTAGCTGCTTGTCTTCTGTCAGCTGGAGCAGCGCCACGTTAGAATTATTACGTTTCCCTTCATAAGAAGATAAATCGAAAAGACTGGAACGTCCAGTCAACGACGTTTCTCTTATCGAGGGCAAGGAAGGAGTAGAGTCCGAAAACAACGACCCATTATATGCAGATGCTCCACCTAGGAAGCTGTGTCTCGTGGCAGCATGCTGCCATCTAACAGCACGACATGCACCCAAAAGCGTATTTTCAGCCTTAAATTTATCGATTTCTCTGGTAAGTTCTTTTTCCCTTTGTGCTATATTTTCTTGTTGTTTTAAGGCACGAACACTGAGTTCTATTTCGGCTTGCTTTTTTACTTCTAAAGTACAAGGCTGGAAGTCTTCTTTGGGACGAAAAATTTGTGGAAGTTTGGAGTCAGAGTTTTGTGACTTTTTCTTGATGTTCTTCAGAGGGCGGTTAGTAGCAGTGGCGTCGTTGTTGGAATGCAAACTGGATGTTCGAGCCCTTCTCGAAGCGACATTGCGTCTCGTTTCCTTCGATAACTTCTGAATAGCATCCAGCATTTGAACTCGTTCATCGTCTGGCAGAAGAGCAGAAACTTCTTGTAATACCTAAAATAAAATAAAACCAAGATCTGCATGTAGCCTACAGTCCGAATACTTTATTTTGGCTTCAACATTTCCTTTTGTTTTGTGCAGTGCAAGATACGCATACATTTCGGTCTGTAAATGTTAGCTTGGTTCTAGTTTCCTCTGAAAGTGCTTTAGTGCAAAACATCCTCATGTGTATCGTGCCTTAGAAAACATTTCTGCAGTAGAAACACACTGAGATTTACCTCAGTGTCTCGAGCATGATTATATTTTAATCCTGAGTCAGTGTGTGCTTTAAGGATTAGTCTCGATGAAGAATCCATTATGAGACAATACCACATAATCCAGTAAACTGAATACTGTTTCAGATCACAGACTGGATTCCTAAAAGTAACTGAATTAACTCCGATTGAAGAGTTACTAAATTTCGCCAAACAAACATGTAAAGGATGTAGAACGGCGATAGGCACTTTCGGGAAACGCTAATCTGCAAAGGCTTAACCAATTAATCTAACTTACTGTGGCCAGTTCTTTGGTCAGCCGCAATCAGATTCATACATTCGTAATAAACATGCAAAGAGTCTGGGATGTCCCAGCAGTCATTGCTATTAAATTTATAAAATTACGGAAACGTATTTTTAGAGCTTTCTCGAGAATTCTCTCTTTATTGTTAAACTAACAAACTAACTACATCCATGCAACAGAGTCCTTCTTGAAAGGCTAACAGTAGATCAAAAAATCGATATTCTTAGGCTGTGAAAATATCGATTGTGGTCTCCTGGCTTGTGACGCCATGTAGTCTTGTCGCCTTCATCTTCATGGTTTACATAAACTTTTACGATTGAAGCGCTAACTTCTGCCGAATGTCCGTAACGATATCAAAGACTACACCTCGTCACATATCGCAAGCCCATAATCTGCATTTACGAATGCTTTTTGACTTCATCTGGTGTGCCCACACTGCTAGGGTATGGCAGTTGAAGAATTTATGTTTTTGGTACTTACAGAGAATTTCTGCAGCGAGACTAATGCTTGAACGATGTCTCCAACTCCTCTCTGATGGCCGTAGCGACGCCGGGCGTCCAACAGCAGGGTCATGGGACTGGCGTCTCGTAGCCGGCAGTGGGGAGCCCGAGGATTACTAATAACCGACCCAACGTTCCCCAGTCCTGCAATGAGGGACCACGATCTGAGCAAATAAGTGATCACATGTGTTCTAGAATGATTAATAAATAATGGCTTGAAAAGGATATGGAAAAACGCGGTTGCGTCGTGAATTATTTTAAGGTACTACGACTATATCGGAATTTTCTTGAAGGGAATGAAGAACATTACAAAACACTTCAATCGGTCTCTGGTTCGAGACCTCCCGAAAACGAAATACACATTTAACAAACAGATTGTGATTCTGTGGACTAGAATCAGCTGGCTTAGGATAGGATCCAGTGGCGAAACTTTGTTAATAAGATATGTAAATACGAGGTTTCAAGGACACTGCCACATGCAGTTAGTTTATTAATTACATTTCTGTGAAAAAACCGCTTACAATTTTTTTTTCACTCCTCGACGAACATGTTCTCAGAACAAATGTCTAAGTACCGGACACATTTCAAGTGTGCATTGAATGCAAGAAACAACATTTTAAAAGTTTGCCTTCTCTTGTATAAAGCCAGTAAATCTTGTAAAGTCTGCCAGAAGAAGAGAATTGCCTAGTTTTTCACTCACTCATCGTTTCTTCAAACTTTGGTTAAATTTCCAGAAAGAGAGACAAAGAATTCTCCTTCAGCCAGGAATGAAATTGGTTTTAAGTACCGACAACGACTAAATCCTCTCTTGCGGTGTGAGAGAAGGAATGGCATCTCGTGCTTCTTTCTTGCTTTAAACCCAATTATAAAGCGTATTCATAAAATCTGTAGGCAATTTACGTTCCACATGTACCAAAATATTAGTTTTCTCTTACAGGAATGTAATTTATAACCTCAGATACGACGTGTCTGGCTACTAATTTTCATTTACGAATAGGATCAAAGAGGACAGAAGGGTTTTGTTGATGATATGGGTTCTGTGCTGCTAACCCAACTGAAACTGTACTTCTACTGTCGCAACATTTCCCGACTTCAAGAGCAAATCGATCAGTGCATCCGGGGCAACTTCATTTTATATCGGTCATTGTAAAAAGAGGCATAGAAATGTCTCGTTGCCCTGATACAAAAAGGCTTGAATACAGTTTGAATAAATGTACTGAAATATACGCAGTTATTAAAAAGAACAATACAGTGTTAACAACTAGGTTGTTATGTTGTCAAAACCTGTACACATTCTTACTTATTTCGTAATTTTGAAGTAATCTCAACACACACATATTACAAAAATTCGGTTGAAATTAAAAACTGGAGAGAAATGTATGCACATCAAGATGGCCTCTGTCTCTTAATTACGTAGTCAGCGCATTCCTAAAGCAGCGCACGAAGGAGCAGATGGAACATTTGCCTCTGCGACGCGTTAATTAAATGAACTTCGGCCATTTTGTACGTTCTTTGTTACACTCTTATGTAATTACTAATCTAATTGGTTAGATACTACCAGCCTCTATCAAGCTGACTCAAAATGGTGTTTGATGTTCAGAACCCCAAATTTTATAATTAAACCTCTTAAGCAAAAATCAACCAACCTACCAGCGTCCTATCCAATAGGCACATGGGTTGAGGGCTCTTACCTCAGAGGCAAAGATGACGGCGACAAGTTTAATCATTCACCTAAATCTAGAGCCGAAATTTAATTCCAGGCCTTTGTTACCATGAATTGCGTATTCTTTAGACAGAGACATACAGTTAAATTAAAACTGACAGCCTCACCTTGTGCAATCCAGTTGTTTCGTTGCTGAACCAACAATGCTGGCAACGTAACGGACGGGCCCCTCAACAAAGTAGTTTTCTTAATTTTTAAAGTTCCAGCAGCACATCTACGATTGTATGTCGATTTTGTGCTACTAAATGTCGAATATCTGCTTTCAGGTAGCTGAAGATGTTCAGTAGGTGCTGAAGGCAATGTAATATTATGCCTGATAACTTTCTCGTCTGTTGGTGTGAACACAAGCTGCAGGCTAACTTCTGGTTGTCCAGTAACATCTGAGCAGACGAGGTACTCTGCAGTGTCCAGCATGTTCTCAGCCCATATCCAGCCTTTAGCGACAGCATCAAGCAAGGCTTCTGAGGGACTCGCTTCTGAGGCTGTCACCATGCGACAGAAAGTCCCCAGCACTCGCATCTCGTCTCTTTGATCATCTAGCCGTCTTCGCCATTCTTCAAGATGCCAACCGTTTTCATGTGACGCAGCAAACAAGCGGTTTAGATACGGTCTCAGAACTGGTGCTAGATGTCTTTTGTCTTCATCCAATCCTCTGTATAACCACTTCAAAACATGGTGGACCAACACTGAATCATCTGAAAGATTTGCATTTGAAGTGTCTATATCCCGACGGACAGAATCGACTAATAGGATGACTGATGCATCGAAGTTGTTCTTCAGTCTACTACCACTACTGATGTTATTTCTCAAGTTGCCGCAAGAGTTATTTTTGGAGGACGCGCGTCTTCTATTCCTTCCGGTAGGACCAACGTAAGTTCCCATCGGCGAGTTGCTCATATTCCCCAAGGTCAATTCTTTAGCTTGCTCTAGGATTGCCGACAAGAGGTATATGAGGTCTTCCACAGGATCTTCCTGCTGGATGGTAGTAGACGACGTCTGCAGAGGTCCTTGGAACCATGACAGAGAATTTTGATTCTGAAATTATATTAAGCGATAGCATCACCTTATTTATTAAAAATAAGCGTAATTTTTTTTAAAAAAATTAAAAAAGTACTGAGCGAAACCACTCGAATATTATTCGCTGTGATCGTTATTATAGTTGTAAAACTGGGGCCTCTACAACAAGAATAAAACTTCTCCGCATGAACTAACTGCATTCTTCAGAGACACTAATTTATGTACCTGTAGTGTTAGATGTCGGACACGGAGCATCTCTCGAAACAGCTGTGTGATGTAATCTAACTGCCGGGGAGTGAACTGAGCGGACCCTGCTGTCGTGTACGTTCCGAAACTCAATCTTCTGGACCTACATCGAGAAATATTAGCAACTTACAAAATTTACTAACGAGATTTGGAGATTACCAATTATTATCTTCCCCTCCAGGACTGAAAAAAAACAGACTTGTTTTCCATCAGTGTGATGTTATGTTAATTATCCTTAAGCAAGTTAATTTTTGTTTCTCCCAGCGCCAAAGATTCATCTCTTTGACACCGCTGAGATCAGATATGAGGTGTAACCAGCCTCTAATGCGACCGCGGTGTTAATTTGGCCTCTCATCTTTACACGGAGCCGAGTTTACGAATGTGTGGAGCGCAACGTTTACTCCCTTGGCGTGGTACTAGAAACATTGCAAGAATTTAATTATTTCAATGAAAACAGTAGAACACAGAGAAAAGCAGACTAATGACTTGAATTTTCCTTTTTGTATTTCATTACAATTATGGATATAATAAGGAAACCTAAAATAGTTAAAATGGAGTTCGAAAACCATAAAAATAAACGGTATAATTGTGCCTATGCTTTAATTATCACCAAAACAAGAAGATGTATGTGGTACAGTGTGGATACACACAATTTTTAATGTGGCGAATTATCAGTCACACGTTCTAGCTGCTTTAACCGCGATAACAGTTGCATAGGGGCCTAGGCGGGTCCCAGAGTCAGTCTGGGAGTATTGGCATAAAAAATTATTCCTGCCGTTACCGGAATCGAATCCCAGTCCCTCAGCCAGTAATCAACCACTGCACCGACTGACCTGGTTGTTGCGGGCGGCGCCAAGTCGGCGAGCACATTCGCCCATTTTCGTATGAGCGAAGTTTCTAATAGTTCCGATATTAGATAGCGCTTTACGTCATCATCTTCAGGTGGCACTACGGCCACGGCTGATTCCTCATGTAGGCACGTGAGGAAATCTTCCAAAATCTCGACATCACTGAGATAGTCTTCCTCGGGATGATGTTGACCGCCTGAGGTGGAATGGAGCATCACATTACACCACGGGAAGAAGTAGGAGCGGAACCTTTGGGTCTTCAGGGCGATGATCAGTTCATCCAGAAGACGTAGGACGTGGAGAGCCAGAGTATCGGATGTCCACGATTGGAGTACGGCGGCCGAATCACAGCCGGTGCGCTCCAGTTGAAACCAAAGCAGTGTCCGCAACATGTACCGACTCACCACCTTCAGGAACTCCTGTACAGAGACCGTCTCTTATTATGAAAATGACTGTCTTCTAAGATGCCGCGCCGTGCAGTTTGGTATCTTCTTATTAATCTTCAATTTTTATTTAAACAGAACATGTTAAATAAGTTCAAAGTAAATTTCCAATTTAATTCTTTCTCTGCGAAATAAGAGTTTCTCTGAATAAATTTTGTCCCGAATGGCTGTACAATTTATTTTTAATGTATTATGATTGAAACAAAAAGGAAATATGTTGAGGAGGTAACACCTCACGGATTTGTGCAGACGTGACTGACAGTTCCATCGGATTTTGTGCAATAAAGCGTGCAGAACGATCTAACAATGCTGCCAGTCAATGTCCTCACCCGATTCCTGGTAGCGGGAAGACCAAAGCCGCCCAGAGCTTGGCGACTGGTGCGACCCCGTAGTTGCTGGAGAATCGTCTCCAGGAACGCAAGAATCCTGGAAGGCAGACTGGAAGCTGAGTAGTGGGTCAGCAGAGTGAGTTCTGCCGCGGGTACCCAGATCTGCCAGGTGGCAGTGCGGTCATCGCAGCGCACTGTCTGGTGAGGAGGGCCCGGAACAAGGTAGAAACCCTTGAAAAGTAGAAAGTTCCGGGAACTGGCTATAGTGCCTTGCCAAATGGAGGCCGTTCGCAAAGAACTTATTTGATTGTGACTCCTCCTATTTGGACCCGTCCACAGCAGATACCAGGGGATGTCGGGTCACTTGGTTACAAGTGTCAGGTAACACCTTGCAAATCAATCAGTTAGGTCCTTTGGATTGAGATTAGTTTTTTTTTAATTGACCCAACTGATTAGTTTGTATGTTTCACCTGATGAAGCCAGTTTCCGAAACGTCAGGACGTTTTTTAAAATTGCAAGCGAAGTAAAACGTCTAATAACATGCATCACTTAAAGTTTTAGCCAATAAATCGAAATTTCAGAATAAAGTAATTTATTTAAATTCAGACCGTATATAAACAGTGCAATTCAACCTACTGTCTGGGCTGCCTTCTGAAACAGCAGGCAGTCGATATGGCCCAAAGATGTACGGGCAGGGAAGTCGCTTGTCTGTGGCCATCCCGTACAACCCACGGCGATCACCAGCTTCACCTCCACGTCCTCGGCTCGCGATCCAGCCAGAGTAGGCGACAAGAAACCGATCCTTAAGCGCACCTCGGGGGCACCCTCCACGATGGCGATCCGGAAGTCGCGTGGATCTGGGAAACGACTCTGATTGCAGTCCGCTGAAAACGCACCATTTGGGTCTGGCATTAGTTCTAGATGAAACCGTAAAACTATTTTAAAAACTTACGGCATCATTGGTCGCACGTCGTGTACAATTCGAGGACTTTAGTTGACTGCCTACAACATCGAAAAGGGTCACATGTTTGACACGCTTCTAGTCTCTAATTCAATAGTACCAACCTGAAAACTGGTATCTTTATGCCCTATAATCGTTGATATTATTGAAAGCAGTAGGGGTGGGCTCTTACCCGGGCCGTAGAACACCTGCTGTTCAGGAGAAAGTCTCAGCAGTTGGTCTAGGATACCGGCGTCCACGATCTTGCCTGGACTGCCGCAAAGACGCGACTCGTCCACGAGGTCGGGCCTCACGGGTGGCGCGGCTCTTGCCGCCGCTTGGGCCAACAACTCCACGTATCGTTCCTGGATCTTGTCTCTGGAATTTGGAAAATCTCGCCATCTCTCGAAATAAAATTGCTGAGGAACGTCTTTGATTCTATGAGGAATCAAATCAGTGGAAACACGATCCTACGAACAGCTTCATTATACGAATATCGTCACACACTTTTCATAAAATGAAGTACAATTTATACTTCTTATTCGCTTCATTTTGGGAGGTCTCTCTACTCAGACATTACTTGGGCTGCAGAGTTTAATTTGATACTTTACTGCCGGTAACCACAATTTCAACAGCAGGAGACTTCCCAGGGCAATCCAGACTTCGCGTCACATGACCCGAACTTCGATTTAATTACGGAAGAACCACCAACTTGGTGGGGAGGGGGGGGAGTGGTCTTAAAGTAGGGTAATAGCTTAACTCAAGCATCGCATCTGATTTATTTCTTGGAGCTACCCTGATCGAATTCCTACCAAGGCACTGTCCATGTTGAATGAGCCCGTTGTCACAATGGCACGCCGCGTTCTTAGGTAGCGGGTGAAGGACACGGCCTCCATGTACGGAATGATCAGTCGCAGACAGCCGACAAGGGATCGTCGTGCATCTTGAAAATGAAAAGGCTGTGAATTTCTCGACTAGTTTATCGACTGCTAGCTTCTCAAGCAGGACATTTTTTTATGGATTTATTATTTAATTTGTCAGTTTCGTCAGAGATTTATAGAAGTTGAATGAGTCAGGAAGTTGACCATAAATAGTGAGAAAAGGATTTGAAAGGAGAAAGTCTGGGCTATTTAATATGATATTCTAGTAGTCGCCTGAAGGGACCGAGGAATACCACGAGACATCTCAGGACAGTAGGTAACTCGGTCGAGGTTCGAATCTGTTGTGGCACCTCCCGAACAAAGTTCTAGATGTTATCGCTACGTCAAACCCTGCTTGGTTAACTGGTCAAGTTGACAACTGCAGGTTCTTTTTGTACATACCTGCGCAGAAACCCCGATGCGTTGATGAATTCTGCCCACTGTTCTGCGCCTTCCCCTTGAAGTCGTATCTTTGCGAATCCCTGAGGGGACCCTTGACCCTCGACCACACGGCATGTTGGCTGGGTCCCACAATCCTGATACACAGGCGGTGAAGACAGAACATCCAGGCGAACAAGGTACTCGAACCGAGGACTCTGACCAGGCTGTAAAGAAAAGGCATCTCGGAACACCGCAACACTCTTCAGAAACTGAATAAATACCACATCACAGACCCGAGGAAGGAAACGGCACTGTCCTCCCTCGTAATTCACGGTAAAATCACGGAAGTCGCCTGGAGAGACTGAGGAAAATCACAAAAATATCAGTACAGATAGCCAATTTCCAGGCTGTGATTTGAACCCGAGATCTCCCGAATATGAAGCAAAGGGTTGTGTTTCAATGAGGACTGGACGCTGTTTCGGCTTCTACCTTCACAGATCTTGCAGTTTTATGCGAGCGTCTCACCTTACTGCGGTCTCGTATGCCATCCAGGGTGGCGAGGAACTTGCTTGAGAACCTGGAGTCCAGCGTCGCAGCACCGCACACCAGACGCTGTACTAGGCGCTCCACCACAACCTCCACAGCAGCGCTGATCCGCTCTCTGCTAAAGTCGCCACCACTCCCTGCAAAAAGATTCTTGCTTTTTAGTTTTAGGGGCGACGAAATCCGACAGACGTTTTCCCTTCTTATTAATTTGAATTTAAACGAAAAATAAAACTGCCCTTAAATATAAGATGCAGAAAAAGCATGACATTTTAATCTTCTGACATGCCATTAGAAGGTATAAAGAAAAATAAGTGAACATTAACTTAAGATGGAGTAGTTGACTCCTAAGACACTGCGTACTTTTCACGAAGAAAACATTACGAACCCGCTGCTGAATGCCGCTTACATTCCATCTTCAGACGTTTCCAAGATTGTATTGAGGTAAGATTATAAATCAGCTGTATTAAACCATGTAACTGGATAAATCTTTCAGTATTATCGTGTAGTTTCCTTGTTTACACTATGTGTTTGGTGGCCCGAAAGGAGAACTTGGTCTTCTGTTTCAGCCAAATGCAACGGTCTACCAATGTAGTTACGTTCTGCTGGAATATTTTCCTTGCCATAGTATTAAATGTTGACCTTGATTCCTCTTGACTCCCTGTATACCCAACACAAATTAATTGGGAACATTTAGAAGCCGCAGGGCGTGTTTCACAGACCACAGTTGTGATGTTAGTTCCACATGGACTCACTTATTTGCATTATGTACAATACAGTCAGAACAACCACCGAGACGTTTTCGAACTTCGTGGCTATGGAGTTGTACGTTCTCCGGAGGACTTCATCGGACATACGTACTACTGACCTTTTATTTAAAAATAGCATTAAAAGCGGATCCAATTAATGTCGGTAGGTTTTCATTTTTATTCCTAAAGAAACTTCGCCTACATAAGATAGAAAACTCCTTAACAACTCTTCTGTGGCAACAGCTACAACAAATTATGTATAACAGACACGTACTCACGAACATTCTAGTAATATAATAGTACTAGCCTACATAATACCCATAGGAGGAGGCATTCTTTGCGATATTGAATCCTGAATTTATATTCATGTTTTGGAATTGAAGCTTAGGGATAGACACGGTTTCCCACTTTGACTTCATTTGAAGCTCTTTATTATAATTTAGCATAAAGACTGGTCAGAGAGCTCGTAAAAATTAGTTACAAAACAGCTAGTCTTAATTAGTTGTTTATCAAGTACCTGATCAGAGCAAGGATGTCACAATATATACTAACATTAGGCACGTAATTTACCTGTACACTTTTGTTATTTCCTTACAAGAAAGTGTCAGCTCACCGTGACTGTTATGTTGTTCCAAGCGTGTTAGTTGGAGATTCAACCTCTGCAGTTGTTCCCTGGAGAATCGAAGCCGAGACCCTGGTAACTTAACCTCGCCCCTTCCTCTCGAGCCCTGATGGCGACCCAAGCAACCACCTCCTCGTTTACTGGGGCTGCTCCCCATGGTCTTAAGCTTACTAAAGCTCTGAAACGTAGACATATATCGCTGTGGGTTAATGCTTTTTATTTTGTTTTCAGTCTAATGAGAACCAATTTAACGTGTTTTAGACTCTGAACATGCAAACAAAAGCCGTTACCTTATGCACATCAATGCGCCTTTCTGTTAGAAACGAGGAAAATTCACGTCCAGAAAGTGTATTTTTCTGGAAAATAAAATGTTACCAAAACAGTTAACAAACATACAATATATTTTATTTTAATTTCTGTTAATTTTTATTTCGGATTTCGACGTTGTCAGGAATGGTATAGGCTAGAACAGTTGTCAGTCCATCATTCAGCTAGCCAACTAGTCACTTACTTAGTAACTACTTATTAAAACCATTAAACACAACTTTCGTTTATTAAAATTCATTACGCCTCTTCTGTCCACTTTGATAACTTTTGTGATCTGTTTAACACACTCAGTTGCTATGAAACGGCATCGAGTGTCACGATCTATAGGTCTGGTGGATAAATAGTTACGACGAGTGTAAAAACAAGCTACCATTCCATAACATAAGGAGCTTGTAGTCGTGGCCTAATATAAGATAATGTACAACACTAGCATTTGTTTAGAGTGACTGGAATAATCATGAAAACCGTCTGTCAGGATATGGCGAATTCCGCCCGATGTTGGAAACTGAGCCTCTCAGATACAAACTAATATATTGTCTGTACTTCACTATAAAACTGAATTCCGTCCACTAAACACGACAAAACTTCATCCACTCACTAACAACAACCTCTTCCGCAATGTCCTGTACTCACATGGCCACTGAATTACTGGAGTATTGTTTGAACGTGGCAGGATGTTGGTCGGGGGATCCAACAATACAATTCTCTTTCCGGTAACCACCCCCCCTCCTCCATCCACGATACACTTCCGATCACGTGGAATTTTATTCACAGGTTTTTCTAGCTGTCTACTACATAGCTGCAGTGCCAATCACAAAAAGACATTGTTTTCGCCATGATAAAATAGCCGTATCTCAATACTGGTCATCTGGGTTGTGACCGTGTGATCTTGTAACCACCTGCAAGTCCACATGACGTCACAATCCAGAAGATCACTCGACGTCTTCAGCGCCGTGAGAACATCGAATGTCAGATCGCGTAATTGTTTAACTAACACGCCAGACTGTGGAAAGCAGAATTCTTTCTTCTTCTTCAAACTTCTTCGGCGATGGTAATTACTGATTTCTTTGTTTTTGACTTTTATCCACTGTCTGAGTCATCCTTCGAAACGTAGCGAAATTTTTAGGTTTTAAAATTTTTAAGACTTGAAAAGAAAAGAAAACAAAGAACGTAGTAAAGAATTCTCTGCTTATTTCTTTGGCAGAAAACAATTAACTATCTCCGGCTTACAAAGGGTTTCCTATTGCAATTGATTGCCGGTCAAGAAATTCAATGTGTACAGAGTCCAGTGCCGTTATCACAAAATCCCTCCACTGGACTATATCTAGTGACAGTTCAATTATGATCTCATTTTGCCCTGTAATTCACCTCATCCGCTTATTATTTCCGTTTTCCCTGAGTTCAAAATTTCTCCATTGTACATTATGTCCACACTCTCTTGATCCATGTTCTTTCCTCAGACTGAAAGACCAAGATTCGTAACCATATAAAACAAAGGAAAAATTTATAATTTTGACTAGCAGATGGAGACGGAAAAACAAATGATTCTGAACTGAATGGCTGCAAACATTACTATAATTAATCTTATCTTTATTTATCATAAAATTAATTTCGTTTTGTGACTGTTGTTACCAAGTACTTGGTGCATTTTTCTTCTTCTATGTTTTGAAGCCTTTCGATCCAGAAGCACAGACTGACATCGAGAACAACTTGTGTCTCTGAAGCACCGTTCCATGAATTCGGCTAGTCCAGGTAGAATACGATCAGTACATTCGAACAGGATAGAGGAGGGTGCCAGCTTCATCAAGGCTACATACCGACCATTGGTTACGGATGTTAGATCACATTAACTTCAAATGGGCGGTGTCCAGTCAGCATGTGGCGAGAGCTCTGCACAGCTCCAAGGTTCTCCCAATTACAAACTATCCACCTGTTCGGACTTTACAGTCATGGACACTTTCTTAGGAACAATTTAAATAAAGGCCCACAAAATACGGAAACGATATAGAGCGGGTTGAATCAGCATGTCAATGACACCGGTTTAGTCTCAACAAGATACAGGTCATCATAAGGAGGTTATTTCGTGATTTTATTCAGTATATCCAGATAACTCAGGCCTACTTATTTAAATACTCACGAATGATTCTTTCATTGTCCCTCCCGCTCCATTCAACAATTACAGTACAATATTTATTTGACACTAAATAACGCCTGTATACCAAAATAACTATCCAACAAACTACATAATGCACATTCCACCTTCAGAAGCTAACAATAAATTTTCCGTCTTTTATGAGTCCGAAGGCTCATTACAGTATACACAAAAATCCCCTAGCGGTCCCTGATCTGAGTCAGATGACTCCAATCTAAACCCTTCAACCAAATTCCCCTAAAGATCCACTTTAATATCACCTGTTTTCCGTTCCGCTTAGATTATACCACCCACGAGTTCAGTGGACGAAAAATATGTTTAATTAATGCTCTAATTGAAGAATTCGCTTCAGATATCAGTATATATCTCAGCCAGCGCGACAGTTTCTTTAATTTCGAAAGTAATTTTGAATGTGATATCTGATTTTTTCGTTCTGTTTCTGAGAAAACTGAAATGGAGACTTCACAGTGTTACTAAACGTCACGAGTAAATGGTTGGCACTCCTGCTATGTGTTCAAGTTGCCCCCAGTCTTGATTCTAAGACCATATGGTAATATGTTCAACATGAACGAAAATGTGCAGACGCAGGGAGACGATTCTGAAATGTTCTACAGTCCCATCATAAACTCACCATACTATCAAGTCTTCCTATGATCCTAGAGCCAATCCATATCGTTTCAGCTCACTTATCCAGAATTACGTGAAGTACAATATCTGCAGAAAAAACGTCGAGTTACAGTTGCGTCTAGGTCACACAGTTCAAATGCCAAACATTTACTTAACAAGTTGGCTTCATAAACCATAAAGTAAAAATCCACTTGTTCGTCGTGACTACCCTCTGTGAACCTTTGAAGCCCCATGTCCTACCCGCTCTTCGTGACAACATGGCCACAGTCACAAAATCTAATGAATCCACTTCACAAAGGGAAGAGACCCCTTCAACTGTGCATGTTACACTCAGCCCCAGTGTTTCAGAATAACAATATGCCACCCCTTTCTCTGCCTTCCTCCCCACTTCACAAAAACAACTCACCCTATTCTAGCGTGTGAAGAACCTGACAGAATTACAAGTTACTTCGTCTGACTCACGCCTTTGACAATTCTATCGCCGTTGTCTGCTCGTGATTATAATTAATAACACATTCAGGAGCAGCTCAAAAGTATTAGGCCATCTTCTGGACACTGTCCATTTTATGAAATATGAATCTGATATACGCGACGTTTTGGGATTTCGCTGTACCCTCGTCTTAATGTGATTTATCGTCATAACAATGGCAGGCATTTTAATTTTATTTTAAAATCAGTAATGATAATTGAGATAGAATCGGAAATCTTTGGAGTGCTAAATTTTTTTAAAACTTTGCATACCGTGTAGTGTATTAGAATATAGAGTAAGCAAAGCAACAACTATTAACACTATAATAAAACACTATTGCCATACGCGCTTCGACCTCAAGAGGTCATCACCAGGGAAATTAATACATTAATTTCCCTCTTGAGGTCGAAGCGCGTATGGCAATAGTGTTTTATTATAGTGTTAATAGTTGTTGGTTTTCTTACTCTATATTTGGAGTCCTAGGCTAATATTTTAATCATAACCGGGAAGATCAGTTCCTAAAGTTAAAAGTAGAGCAAGCTGCCGAAACGTCGAGTATACCAATTGTATTTCACACAATGGAAACTGTTCAAAATGAAATTTGTGTGTAATAACTTAAACTTTTTAGAGGCCTTTAGGAGTACAGATTGAGTGTTTTGAACATAAAGTGTGAAATATTGGTAGAGTTGTAACCGACAAGTGTCAACCGTGAAGGATATTGACTGTTTCTTTGGAGTAGACAGGATTGTTCCTGCCTTACGTGCAGTTTCTATAACACGAACAAGCGCGTTCTTTTCCTTGTCTCTTGGAATTCATTCCTACCCGATGTGATTTTAACAAGACAACTTATAACTGAGCAGCTCCAGCAAGTAGGGGTATCATTCCGAAACAAGATTTATGGGTAGGATTTGCTCTAGCCAAGCCTCTCTGAGATATGGAGTGCAAAACCGTTAAGGCTGAACAATTGTTTTTTCCTGGCGGTGTGAGAGTGCATAAATGGTATAAAAGAAATTAAAGTTGATACCCTCTTACTGCCAAAGCAGATATCGGTGAACCACGATACCTAGCTTTCCCAAAGTCAACCCAACGTCCGGCATGCTTAGGAAATACGTGCAGGAATATTATTAGGGAGAAAAGGTCACAAAAGTTAGAAAAGGTGTTCATAAACGTAGCAGGAGTTCGAATTCGTGTGTGCAATTTCTTAATTTTATAACTTATTTCATAATTTATAAACATCGTAAACTACAATAGTTGTTGGCAATATCTGAGCTTCATTCAATTGAAAGCTTCTTATTTCGCATTAATTATCTTCGATTCTAAAAGTATTATGATAAATAATGGCACCATAATTTCTATTACTAGCAACAAAATTATCTATATTAAAACCTATCCGGTATAATCATTTGAAATGGCACAGAAAATTATTTAAGTAGGATATATGTTGTAAGAAGTAAACATCCAACTCAATTGTACGTGTAAACCGATTATAAAACATTAGGAAATCAGGGTCCAAATACCAGACTACTACATTTTAAGCTTATATTCATTTCAACAATTCGTTCAAGCTGAATTATACTATCACACTCGTCTGTGCGACAGCCCTGACAAAGAAGCACATTATCTTACACTTGGTCCCAAGTTAGGGGTTCAATTACTGACCTGGCATTTGACTAGTCTGAGAATAAAGATACTTTATTTTTATGGGCAGCCATTATTGGATATCTGATGTTGCATTCTGCTCATCTGTTCCAACACAAACAAGCCGCTGACTTTGCAATCAATAGCATACCCCATTTTTTATACACTAGAGCAGGGCGCTCCTTTCGGAGCTCCTAGGGAGGGTTGGTCAAGTTTGTAAAACGCCACCAACCTTGTGTAAGAAACTAAACTAACCGCCACGAATTGAGGGTTAAAACAATTAACCATTTCTTTTTGAAATCTTAAGTAACACGCAAAACTAACTCCTCTTCGGGGGGGTTAGTTTAGTATCTCATTCAAGTGTTTTAACCCCTGAGTAAGAAACTAAACTAACCCCCTGAATGGGGGGTT
>NW_019060737.1:518032-529699 GCF_000696155.1 Zootermopsis nevadensis | reverse complement strand
TCAGTTTTCATAATAGTTTTCGTAATCGTAATATATCGAATGAGTATCAGTTTACCTTGTTGAAGTTGTTGGAGTTGGTACTTCAAATACTTGATAACGTCTTCTTTCACTTTTCTGATGTTTTAGGCCAACTGTCAGTCAATATTCAAGAATGCTAAGTGCTCCTTCTGGAGCAGTGATAATACGACTGGCTTGATATTGTTTAATTTCTTTGTTGTGAAGCCTCATATTTGTTTACTCGACATTGTTGTGTCAACTTCAACAATGCCAACATATATTTGTTTACACGGCATTGTTGTGTTTCACAACAATGCCGAGTAAACAAATATCTGTTGGCATTGTTGATGACGTCATTTTTTGAAGACAAATTGGTTGAAGACAACGACTAATCACAAATTTTTATAGTAAGATAAGAAGATGTGTCTGAATCACGTACACACTTGTTTATCCTCTCCTGTCAAACCTTACTAGCAACAGTACTCCACAGAAAATAACTCCAAAGAATTCAAATTTCATTTTAAATTCAGTGGCAGAAACATTATCTCGACAAATGAAGTGTTATGAAATTCTAAAAAATCAAACCATGATGACTAATTTTCACGTCAGGAAACTGTCACTTAGAAGTTTTAAACAGCGCCGGATAGGAAATAGATGATGTAGACTGACGTGAATTCAGGTGGTCACGGCCTGTATTTTAATCCACTACGCTAGCATTTTTGTCGAGACATTGATAAAAATACTTAATATCGCAATCACAATAGGAGACACGGATTGCCAACATACCTTACAAAAAATCTCCAGACTGATGCAAGAGTACTGCCAGCTCCGTTTTGCATTATTACAAAGATGAAACTCACGTTGAGTTCAGTCTATTACAAAAAATGAACACAAGAATTCGTTACAGGAAGAATTTGCGTCTTTTTGGTGGCAGTAAACACCTCTGAAACGTCGATAAACGTCTAACAGAAATCGGGAAGACAGTCGTCTTCATAAAATATAGAACGAATTAAGATCTATATAATTTCTGAATAATGTGAATAGCTTGACTATATTCTTGAAATCATGCATTGACGCAACTTCATACAGGCCTACAACGTTACGGAATTTACTTATGTTAATTTCGTAAGTAACACGCCCTGATTGGGTTTGCTATTTCACATACCTTGAACCGAAAATAAAATAAAAGGTAAAGCCAAAGGTTTTAATGTGTCATATTGATTTAACCGAAAATAAAGAAGATCGTGGAAGTCAGGAAATTTAGAGATTTATATCTGTAAGGTTACACATTTAATTTCAAGAAGAAATAGTCACACAGAAGGGTTTTATCAACAAGTAACCAACTAGTATTTTCACTCTTGTCTTAATCGAGTCGACATTATGTTTGATGTAAAAATAATTGTTTTGATGCTTGTCATCTTTCTTTTATTGACGTTGGCTAACATCTTTCTACTGTAAACAACCATCATATGAGCTACATACATCTTTATTACATTCTAAGGATCCATAAGAGAGTCAGATGACAATAGGATGTGAAAAAGTCATAATAATAATAATAATACAATTCTTACTATTATATAAATTAAACATAATACAACAAAGGGTTCACCTAAAGAAATTTTATTTCACTATTCAGCATCCACTTGTGTAATCGTGGAGAATGGCTTATTGATTACCTGAACTAGATTACGTGATAAATGAGTATTCAATGTCATCTGGTGGCATTTATTGTAATTATTTACAACCCATAGTGTTACAATTACTGGATAGAGAGCAGCACATCCTGCTTGCTTTAAAATGGCGTCAGCGTCTGTCTATGTTAAAGACGACCAAGGTATTTGTTATCGAAACAAATTACAAGTGAGGCTGAAATGCACAATATGAATTATGATACATATATTAGTTATTTACAATATGTGTTTACAATAAAATACTAAGTGTATTTATTGTTTTCCTTAAATAATACAAACTAACGGCATACCTCGTTTTATTGCGCTTCGCAGATTTTTTTTTTTTTTTTTTTTTTACAAATTGACGGTTTGTGGCAACCCTGAGTCCAGCAAGTCTAACGGCACCATTTTAAGAAACAACATGTGTTCGCTACGTGCTTCTGTGTCAGATGGTAATTATCGCATTGTTTTTTAGACATAATGCTATTGCACACTTATTAAACTACAGTGTAAGACTGTGATCTTGAGACTTGCGGGGTGAAGCAGGTAAGATAGCGTCAGCCTTTAACGTTTCGGACTTCTGCATTCCTTGCAAGTCTCAAGTTTAGAGTCGCGTGCTATACAGTACAGTGTAAACATAACTTTTATATGCAATGGGAAACCAAAAAATTCGTGTGACTTGCTTTACTGCGGTGATGTGGAACCGAACCCGCAATATCTCAGAGGTATGCCTGTAGGTTTGTTGTCCCATGTCGTTTCCAGGCGAATGCCAAATATAGCAGGAGATGTAAGGGTTGAGGGGTGGATACTGAAGAAGCACACCATTTTTTGTATTATAACCATACGTGATAAATGTATCTGTTCTCCGAAACTCTTGAAGAAAATACAATATTTTGAGTACTAATATGCAATTAAATATTCGAAGGAGCCACATTTATTGCTGCCAGCCAGAGACCAGATGGCACATGGAGGAAGCAGAGGAGGGTACGAGACGGCTACATCCCCCCGGAAGAAGTTCCACTGTAAGAACTTATCGTTCTTTTAACACTGCTTATGGGAATGAAATGTATTTCTGATATACATTAGTAGGATTTGAGGTTTTCATGGTGGTGGGTCTATTTAATAAAAGCAAATCTTACACTTCAAAAGAAAGTATAGTACATGGCAAAAATAACAGGAAATCAGCCTCACATCATGGTACGTGCATGAAGCCTATTTGAAGTTTGCCATTGTCATCATTAAGACTCTTAAAATGTAATGAAAATGCAGAAAAGCAGTAACACACAAAATATCATTTAATCATTAATGAACTAGAAAAGTAAGGTTCAGGTTTGTATAAACTGTACCTAATGATCCTGCCAAGTACGGATGTCTGATAACACTAGTTTTATTTGAAATTACTAGGTTAAGGATAAAGTATTGTAACTTCATCAAATGTAACTGGTCAGTTTATTGTAAATTTGTACCACAGTTAACCCATTTTTGTTTATGTATTTCAGATACGAAAGCAAAGGCAAACAGTTTGCCAAGCATCAGCCTGTGTATCCAGTGGGACTGTCCCCTGAAATTATAAATGCTTCAAAAGCCAAAAGAGAAAAGGCTGATAGGATGGCATCAAAATCTAGCCCAATACCAGGACTAGTCATAGTTTCTACATCAGAAGGTAATTCTCATTGACACTTAAAATTTGGCTAATTGTTTTTGAAAAGGAAGGCATTTGAACACAGTTGCTAATAATAATTAAATTTGATTCACCAGTTGTTCTGTATAAGGTAACATTTCATATGATGTTTCATGGAACAAATTAATCCACAAACTGAGTAACTGCAAAATGATTACTTGTCTGTGTTATTTTATTTGTGTGTTATTAATTTATTTATGACAATTTTTTGACGTAAATATGTCTATGCGGAAGGGTCATTTGGCAAAAAAGCATAACGAAGTTGTGTAAGATCCATATCAACAATGTGTAAATATGGAACAACAATGGTCAGCTTTTATATGAACTCCTGCATGCATTGTTATGTTACCTAAGAAACTAATTGTTGCATCATCTGTTTACTCGGCATTGTTGTGTTACATTACTGCCGTCAACAATCCGCTTTCGTTATTGCGGAAAAAGCTGAGCTATGAATCGCTTGTAGAAGAAGTATGTCGTAGACTAGATAATTTTGTGCTGGTAAAAATGTTGTAGAATATCACAAGTACTTGTCTTATATAAGAATTATTACATTTCATTACATTACATTACAGAGACGTATTTATGTCAGATTCTCCGGAACCGTGGTTCCACTGTCAACTTTTTTCTACAATTTTGAAATGTTGTAACATGCAGTTTACTTTCTCATGAAGTGTATAAAAATAAGCATTTCAACTCTGATCAGCACAGTTTCAGCCATTTAAAATGAAGATAAATTTTAATTTTCATGTACAAAAATGCCATTAAAACAGGTCTTATGGTCTTTTATATGAAGACAATTATTTCCTGGGCTTGAAAAATGTGGTACATTTTTTAATTCATAAACTTTAATTGGAGAAAGGATCTCACCAGTTTTTTCACAATTTTGCAAAGAAAATAAACATTTTTAAAAATTAGCTGATTTATTTAATTCACAATATAAAAATCTTTCAAAAAATACAATTTCTAATACACTTCCTGTTTTCATTACTAAAAATCATTGTCAGAAGTTAGTATGGCTGGTTTAAAATAACTTTGCAATGGAAGGGTTAAATACTTTTGTGGTCACAAAATGTCTTCAAAGGCTTTGGTATGGCAAATTAAATTTGTTTGCCAAGAGGACACCACATAATTTTTAAAGCTCCGTAACCAGAATCATTTGAATTCATATGTTCACAATTGTCTGAAGTTACGTTTAATTGATTTCAGGAAAATCAAGCAAGAAAAAAAAGAGAAAGAAAATTTTTACTGGAGAAGATGAATTAAATACAAGTCTATCCAAAATTCAGTTGAGTCCTGAGCCAAAAATTCAAAGTTCCCAGTCAAAACCTCAGCAAAACTCCCAATGTAAAGCTGTAGTTTCCCAGTCAGACCCACAGCACTCGGCAAGTACAACCACATTACCAACAGATCCTGCCAAAAGAATCAAGAATCTTCGCAAAAGACTACGTGAAATTGAGTCCATAGAGCAAAAAGTTGCAGCTGGTGAACAGAAACTTGAGAAAGAGCAGCTGGATAAAGTTTCTAGGAAAAAGGAAGTCTTGAGTGAAATTGAACAGTTGACACACATATTAGGTGGTGAATAAATGAACAATTTATTTGTTCAGTAATTTATAACTAGATGAAATAGAATGAATTTATGCAATATCCTTTTCTATGATACATCTTTTACTCCACTGTGCACTGTGTTTGAAGATACATTTATGATACAAAGGAGTTGTTTTGTACAAATTTATATGACTGACACAGAGTTGCTTTTAAAATCAGAACCCTGATGAGTATAAAATATTTCTGTAAAGTAATGTCATTATTGTATAATTTGTTGTTTAATTTTTTTAATTTATTCCCTGTGTTTTTCCTACACATATTTTAATGGTATTTATGTTTAATAAATATAGTGTAGTGACATGTATTGTAACTTGTACAGATACTAATGTAGCGGATTATTTTGGTTATGTTTTAACAGATGAACAATTGTATGACTGTAAAATATCACTGAGAACATGTTTATAAATGTTTTAATCTTTACTTGTGCTGTCTCTTACTTTCTGATAAAATTATACTACTCATAGACCAAGGGGAGTACCCCTAGATGGCTATGAAAATTTTTGTATAGAGTAATGCCCTGTAGAGATGATTTACTTCTTAGCTGTGCCTACTTCCTCCTTTCTTTTAGTGTCAGTAATTTGGAAAACTTAAAGGCAAAGTGCAAATTTGAAAAATTGGGTCTTCCCTCTCTAAAAACTGCCTTATGATATAACCATGTCTGAGTGGAGTCAAACATCATTTTATAAGGTGGTGTATGATTCCACACCTCTGCAATAATAAAAAATAAGGATGAGTAAGATAGCTGTGTTATTTTGAAACTTTTAAACCAAGAACATACTGACTAATCACATTACACAAATGCATGTTTTTTTAAGCCACTGCACATGTCATATGAGCCGGCGTAGCTCAGTTGGTATAGTGACTGGCTACGGACTGGGCGACCGGGTTTCGATCCCCGACGGGGGCAGAGGATTTTTCCTCTAGCCTCTGCGTCCAGACCGGCTCTGGGGCCCACCCAGCCTCCTCTACAATGGGTACCGGGGTCCTTTCCCGGGGATAAAGCCGGCCGGGGCGTGATGCGGCCACTCACCCCCCTTTAGTGCCGAGGTCAAGAATGAGTAGGAGCTATACCTCCACTCCCCCCAAGCGCTTACATGACATATAGTGGGACAGCTTTACTTTACTGCACATGTCATAGACACCAGTGCAAAATTATTTTATTGGTAAGCAATGAGAAGATTAATTATATTTGGAAACTGAGAACAGTGTGCAAGAATCCTACCAGATTGTGGGATCAGTTTCAAACTGTTAGTGCCATAAAATATTTTTGGTAAATTAAGAAACCTAGGCTTTATGACAGATCCCATCCATTTTAAAGAAAGTGTGAAAACATATTTTCACATCCACTTCTATTGTTAATGTAACCCTAGGTCTGGAAAACACTGAGAACCCCTGTCTTAACCAGTCAAAGCCTGATATCCTCAAAGAGCAGGTGCAGCCAATGGTTTTAATTTAGGCCTCATACCATTCACTGTATTGTATATATATTTTTTCTTAAAGAATATTATAGGTAAAAAAAAATACACAGCCAAATTCAAGCAAACAATGAACAAAAATAACATTTAGATGAACTTTGATGCAGATGGTCACTGTAGGAAAGGATATGTGAAACTTATTGAATGACCAGGATGTAAGAAGTTGCTGGAAACACTCCATTAGAAATCTGGACTGAGAGAAGGGGGGTGTGTAGTATTACTTGATATTTCCAATTTTGTGACATGACTATTTACAGTCACTAAGAGGTCATGGAAGGTTTCAAAACCTCAACTGGGAAGAATGACTTTAAATTAATAAACTTTGCACATGATAATGATAATAGAATAATATATTTAATTCCTTAAAGGTCATAGTACTTAGGGCACTAATGTTACAGTCCACATTAAATCACACCCTTTTACTTTTACAAATGAAAATTGTTTCAAGAAACAATATGTCAGTTTCATAAAATGCTGTAACCATGTTGTTAGGATCATATTTAGAAAGTTATATGTGTCTCCGCTCACATAACTTTTACCATATCAAGCACTTATCCTGAGGGTTCATTGGTGATCCAGTGTGACAATTCCAGGCATGAGCAAAATCCTGAGAATTAGCCAAAGTTCCCTGCACTCGAAGTCTGTGTGGACTGTGGGAATCTGTCAGAACTTCTTGGAGTAGGGATTCCTTGGTGGATGATTCACACCATACCTACATGGAGAAGACATCAAGTAAAAATATACAAAGGTAACATGTTCCAGTTACACATAACAAACTGCTTCACCTTCTTGTGAAATGTCTTATATCTCTGGATAGCCCTACCTTTCCTAGTCATATCACATAATTCATGAATTTCATAACTTACAGTTGCAAATCCAAGGAAGAACAGCTGCTCAGGTGAAAACTGATGTAAGCCTGGCAGGCGTTTGTCAGATCCAGCGTGTTCCACATATTTCTTATAAGCTAGAAATGCTTGCCTCATTCCACCATTATCTGCCATGTTTTCACCTTGTGTAGTAACACCATTCATCTGTAACAGTACATTATAATTCACATTCCCAGCAACTCCACTGAATGATATGGTAACATTATTTACCTAACTGCTTACCCCATACCATATCTTGCAAAAGCTGTGTGTGAAAACGGTTTTACACCAAATTATGGAACACTGCAAACTCTATCACATCAGTACGTTTAAATACCACCTCATACACTGTATTTAAGTGTGTTGAGATTGGCAAGGGAATTTCATTTTAAAGCATATTAATGTGTCAGACACTGCGAATAATTCAGTCATTAATTAAATATGTCGATAGAAGTCTCACGGGCTGCACGATACCATGTATGTAGTCTTGTAGGTTGTTCTGGAGGAATGCATCACCTCTACTTAAAATTGTAAATATGAGGTTTGTGGATCCTACCACCTTTATCGTTATGATACGGCGAACCTCTTTCCTGGAACTGTAACTGGTAATGGGTCCATTGTCCATCCCTCAGAAGATACAGGTAAATATGGAGCAGTGGTGAAATGATACTGATGGTAAAACTGAAGGATTCAGAGAAAAATTTGTCCCAGTGTTAATCTGTCCACCACAAATCCCACATGGACTGTCCTGGGTGCAAACCCACACCATGAGAATCCAGTGACTAAACCACCTGAGCTATGGCAAAGTTCTTAGGGACCCCTAGCCTCATTGTTAATGGGCAAAATCCTTTCTGTGCTTGCAAACTAGACTTGAAACAAATCCCATTCTGAAAATCAAATTGTTAATTTATTTGTAAGTAAAACAACAAAATATCGATTCAATATAGTCTGAGTTACTGAAAAAATGTAATTAAATAAACTGCATGTAAATACACAACAGAATAATAATTTACACTGATGTAATCAAAAGCATCGAGGATTGACAGAACAAATGCATTAGAAGACTTCTCTTATCACAGTTGTAAACAAAGAAACTGAGTTTCAGATTGCCTTGTGATATGTCCTTTTCTCATGAATAAAATACAATTTCACTGACCATCACTTCTGTATGTAACATTTCATCTAGCTCTGGGACTCTGTACATGCCATACTGGTGTATGAAGCACTGGGCCTTTTCAAGGTAAGTGTCTGTGGTTGATTTTGACCACCACTGGGCAAGGTTACCATACTTGTCACTATGGCGGCCTGCAAGATATCAAAACTACAAATTAATATTTATCTTAGCCTATAAAAAACTGAAGTCTTTAAATCTTTGATAAGATCAAACCGACTGTTATGGAAAATTTACAAAAGGACAATAATCCAATCCATATTTCTTGAGACACATATATTTTTGCATTGCCCTACAATTATCTTTCATTGATGTTAGTCTGGTGCTGAACATATTCTGTTGATTGAAAATAGCGTACATTTTAAAAATTTACTAAAGCTCTTTTTATATTTTTATATACCATGATTAGGCTATATTATATAAATGATTTATACACAAAATGTTCCATTTATGTTGTTAACAGAAAGAGACAGTGGGAATATAACACAACATCTCATGAGCATGATTCTCAGTATAATGTTAATAATGTCTACTTATTTCATATTTAATAAAGATAAAAGAAATATTTGCACCTACCTATATCATCAAATCCATGCGTGATTTCATGTCCAATCATAGCACCAATACTGCCATAATTCAGTGCCCTGAAACATAGAAGAGTTTAGTAGTAGTGAACTGAATTTATGAGTAGAACTGACTTCCAAAATGTTGTAACTTTAATTAAAAACACTAAGACATTGAATTAAGTCCAAGAGAATAGTTATACACATTTTATCACAAATACCTTTTCATAATTAAAGTAATGCAATGAACTTACTCTGGCCTCCCTTTACTAAAGAAGGGTGGCTGTAGAATTCCAGCTGGAAAAGCTACAACAAAGATCATAATTATTAAAACTCTTCCTAGATGTCATAAAAATATACTAATTTATACAGCTTTTATTAGATTCTAAGATAGCATTTTAACTGGTGCCAATGTACACAGAATAAAACCATCATAATTCCATATAACTTATTCATAATACTATCTACAAACACATCTCAACATTTATGTATATTTTTTCAGATATCTAAAACTTCACTTAATCATAGAAATCATTTCTCAGGATTGTTAAGCATGTTATAACTGAAAGGAGACTTGTCTATGGCAGATAACAGAGCTCCCAAATTAATGGGATTTTAATGATTAGTATGATAATTAATGGTAATGAAATAGGCATACAAACATTCATGCTCAGCCTAAGATTGTCTATATCTTAAACTCTGCAGATGCTGGGAATCAGTCAGTATTCACACAATGTATATTATTTGAATAAAAATAAATACTTACTTATTGAATTAGTTTGATGGTTGTAATATGCATTAACAGTATCAGGACTTATGAACCACCTGAAATAGAATAGGTATGTCACAATAAATGAACTTCATTTCAAATTAATATTATGTGTCTATTTATAAGAAAAACACTATTCATTCCTGATCTGTTCCAGGTCTTTAATCTAGTGATAACTTCTTCTGGTATTAAACACTTAATCACATAACATGTTCATTAAATGAGAAACATCTTTGACAAGTATGCATGCTTCTCAATTGTTTAATATTTATTTACATATAATTCTTGTGTGGTTATGGACATATATCTTACTCTGTGCGGTCAGTGGGCAAACGTAGCTTGGAGAGGATCTGATGTACCAAAAATGTTCTCAGGGACACAACATTCCTAAAATGACTCCTTCCAATTGAAACCTAAATTTAAGAAATATCAGAATATGAGGCAAGTAGTATATATCAATTTCAGAACACAGTCTTCCTTCATAATTCTTAAAATATTTTATTTGGGCATCATCCAGTGCACAGACTACAGTTAATGTCCAACTAAAATATCATAACACTAATACACCATTACAGAGAAAGATCTTCTGAGTTGATGCACAATGTAGTATTTTGGCAGTGTAACAATATCTGGAGAGCTAAAAATGCAGGCAGTATTTTCCTCTGAAACAGTGGCACACAACCAAATTATATGGCACAACTCAGAACTACCATCACCATCTATATTCACACTGCCATGAAAATCTGCATAATACTACAATGTCATTAAATGTTAAAATGATATGGTATGCCTACAGTCATGCAGCTAGTCAAGAAATTCTTTGCTTTTTATAAAAACCCAAAGGCTCATTACAATGTTCGCAACAGCCCACATATCAGTGACATTAATACAATATTACAGCACACAGCAGACCAATAAAGTTTACACAGTTCAGATTTCTCTTCCAGGTTCCTGACATTTCAGAAGTGAAATAACGAAGTTCCATAAATACTTACCCCTTTATAATAAACTTCTAGTGCAGATTTATTTGCATACCAGTCAGGATAACCAATCATCTCCTTCATAGCTTGTGCCTTATCTTCCGCTATCTTCCGAGTAATAGGGTCCATCCAATCAACATCACTTACAGAAGAACTAAACTGCATGCGAATATTCTCCACCATCTGAAGAGCCTATCAAAAAGAAAGATTTAGATGCTGTACAATGTATTTTTGTATGAAGACAACTGTCTTCATACATAACATAAGAACCTCAAATTTCACCTAAAACATCTCTCATTTGTAATAAATACCAGCAAGAATATTTGATACAACCAAAGACATTTTTGCAGTCTGATTTATTATTTGAATTCAGGAATATCATTTTAGAACTGTTTCATAATATAACTTATACATTTGGTACTCCTATAATATAATGCTCTATAATTTTGTTAAAATTTTTTGCTTTATGGTAACAATGACAATACTGTGGTAATATCAGTATATAAGGTTCAATGAAATAAAAGTTAATATGTTATTAATACTTTAAAAACACAAAACAGTCTTTTGTCAGATTATATATTGTATTCTCAGTGCTTAATATATGCTAATAAAGGATAAATTTACAAATTTCATTAAATTGATTTAGTCTTTATTTAACCTATCAGAAATATAAGTTACTATGTAGAATAAGACTTACTGATCTCTTAGCCTCATTGTCAAAGAACTGATTAACATAAGAATATCCAACAGCAAAGCTTAGCGAACCACTAGCCATCCACACACATTCCCGCCACCTGTTGTGAAACAAACAGAGGAATACATAATACAAGATTCATATTATCATCAATATCACAGTCCATGGTTTTTATTATCAATGTGATACTCACAAA
>NW_019060737.1:502608-517956 GCF_000696155.1 Zootermopsis nevadensis | reverse complement strand
CAAAATCATATGCAATTTCCCTCATTTTCTGTGTTGTCTCTGTGCTCACTGTCCTCACCAGACACCACTGAATGTAGTTTGCTGAAATTCAACCGCAAATCACACTATTTATGGCACTGAATATCCCCTATTGACAGTAACACCCTCAAGAACAGACTCATGGCGCACAATGACCTGTCAGATGAGAAATTCCATCATAATCTTTTGTTTCAAACGATCCTGTCAGAACTGCATGCTTTCTCACAATATTGGTGACTTACACAGTGAAGATTGTCATGTACTTTAGGGACAGTACATGTTTTGTTACCTGTCCAGGTAATTATCTGCTCATACAATCAAAATGTGTGTCAACATCCTTCATAACATGGGCTGGCAGATGTGATGAATTTTCAGATGGTTACTAAGGATGGTGTGGCTATTACCAACTAACTTTATCCTAAATAATCTATTTTGTCTGTTGGTGATAAACAGAGTACAAGAAGATTCAAGTCTTAATTCCAAACCTGGGGGGAACTTGCAGTTCATCACATGTGAAAGTCCTAATTTTGAAAGTTTCTTACTTAAAAATTATATTGTAAAGAGCACATTTTATGTGAGCCTACCAATAACCCTACGAGGAGTATTGTCAAGCAGTGTCACAAGGTCTGACAAATACTGAATCTCTTTAACCACAATCCTCTCCTGGGAGTTGAAAGTAACATCAACATCTGTGAACACAGCTTCAAAGAAGTCCTGCCAGTGTATCTGAAAACACAACACACATTTAATATAACTCCAAAATTACATATGCATATAAACAAAAGAGACTCTTTTTCTTCTTTAAGTCTGTGATATTTAAACAAGTACAAATATTTTGAAATTAATATTATATATTTAGGTACATTCCAAACAAAGACATAAAGACTTTATTTATTTAATAATGCTCACAGTAGCTGGCATATAATATAACCCACTTAAACCTAAATAATTCATAATAGTACAGGAAGTTTTTGCAGCAAGATGCTTATAAGCACCAAACTATTGACATGTAAACAGTAGTTTGGCTTGACGTAATGATTCTGATATGAACACTGAGGCGAACAGTCTTGGAATATTTTAGTATGCAGTAATTTCTAGGAGCCAATGGATGAATTAAGAACTGCTCACCATTTATTGAAGAACAAAAACTCCAATATTCATATACACATTTCTTAGCAAATCAATTATCCTAAACTTCAAACGGTAGTACACCTGTAATTTATTAAGAATTAATTTTATATAAGAATGTAAGTAAACCTCATTTTTAGGATAACTGAAACCATTAATCTAAGAAGTTTTATAAAAAACATACCAGCTGTTTGTTTATTCTCTTAACTATTACAAATAACGCCTGAGCTCAAGATTACCAAGCATTCAAGGACATGTAAATAAATAATATAAACCTTGGCATGAGGACTTGACACCTGAACAGAATCAGTTAAGTTCTGAAGTTCCAGAAATGTCATGGGGTTGTACATTCGGTATGGATTACGCCTCTTCTCACTGGGAGTTATCACCTACACGCATTAAATAAAACTGTTAACAAAATAACATACAATACCAAGTCATTCCAATATACAATATAATTAACTGATGGTGAGAATACAAAGCTCTTTGCACCTGCAAGTAAATCAATACTTACACGGGCCAACTCAGTCTCAAATTCAATTACTTCAAATGCATCTACACTGATCCTTGTTGCTGGAACTGACACATTCTGAGCTTTCATAACTTCAAGGGCAGATCCCACAATCCAGTGACGATATGCCTCTAACTGTTTTCTGTAAGTATGTGGGTCAACCAACATAGAACGCGGTAACGCCAATGAAGACTGGTCAATCTGTTAAAAAAATATTTAAAATCAAGTAAACCTATAAATAACAAAGACTGTAACAGAAAGTCTATTCTAAATTTCTAAAATATACAAAAAATTTATATCCCATTTTAAGTTTCGAATTTAAGTTTCACTTCATTCCTTCCATGAAAAACATTCCTAAGGAAGTGTTCAAAGCTACAATCCTTCAAGTTGACATTTAAAGTTTTTTTAAAAAGAAGAAAATTTTGGATTTCATAAAAAACATTTACAGACATAATTTTCACACAAATAATTTTCTAGATTTGGTGTAAATTAATTAACAGCTTGTTGAGGAAACAAATGCTAATTGTTCTGGTAGTTTTGAAAGAGGGCTATGGAAATTTTCTGCCCAGAAAATATAACTTACCGTAATAACATTTTGAGCAGAATTTTTTCTGTCCAAATAAACAACCAGAGATACCAGTGGGGAGATGCCAAAATGCCTAATCAATTCTGCAACAACTTTTTGCCAGTTGAATTCTTCTTCCTTCCAAATATCAGATGCAATTGGCCAATCACCAAGATTTTCAATTATGTCCAACAGGGGTTTCAAACCTTCTGACTCCACATAATCTACAAATAATTTATTATATGTTAATACCATTATATTACAGCCATGACAAGTGAACCCAAGACCTAAACTCAATGCAGTGTTTCAAAAAAGTATAATATATGATAAACAATTTTAATATGGTTCCTCTTTTGTTTCAAATCATCATAAGCCTAGCTTTCCTTAAGGATGTTGGCAACTAGCTTCATTAGCCCTCATCAATATCATATTGATTATCATGCTATAAAAAGTAATAACAGATTAAGTTATAACAAAACATAATGTCATTAAAAACTTACACTGTAATAATTTCAATTAGCAGAATTAGATTTCATGGCTTAAAGTAGTAATTTATGAATTTCTGGTCATCCAGAAATGCTCAGCTGGGGTTTAATTACTGAAGTTTAATAATTATGAAGTTGGAATTGCCATAAATAGCAATATGAGCCAAAGAAAGTCCAGTGACTTACCTGTGTCCATACAGGCTTGGTAGGTTTGTTTGGCAGCTCTTACTGGAAAAGGTTCATCTGAAACATCTGCCTCTTCAAGAATTTCTGTGAACAAGTTAAACATTTCTTGAAACAGAAGTGAGCAGTGATGAAAATTGTCTACTCACTTTTACCAAATGTTTTGAGATATGAGTAATCAAATAATGATATTTTCATTACAACAAGTGCAAATTATTTAATCACGTTCACCCTCCATTTTGAGTAACAGTCTATCCTCACAAACTGAATATAAAATCGCTGGCACTAAACAATTCATGGAACTGCAGCAAGCTCCTGTTTATATACATCTTTCCTGGTACAGCAAACAAACTGCAGAAGTAGTTAACTGCTCCATTTCTTTTCAATCATGTCTTTTGTTTCCATACCTTTTAGTTCAAGGTCAACCTTCTCCACGACAAGGTCAAACTGATTCATGTGTGACTCTGTTGGAGGCACAGGATGTTGCTTAATCCAGCCCCCACATGCAAACTCATAGAAGTCTTCACAGGGATCCACACTCATATTCAGACTCTGCAGTAACTGTGTGGCTATAGGGAAAAATTACATGAACATATTAAAGCAATAAAAAGAAAATTTGCATAGTACAGGTATATTCCAATTTACTTGGAAGCTATGTCCCTGGAAATTGGTGTGATGCAAAAACATTTCCACTGGTGACTTTTATCCATAGACATAGTGTTAAAAATCGGGATTATTTTCCTAAGCAGATATTTTTCTTAATAATGTAATCCTTCTTTCATCATTTGAAAGTTAAATAATACATAATAAATTATAAGATGCATTTATATGTACAAATATGGCATGAACCCAACAGATTATACAGAAAATAATTATTTATTTTCTTTAACACTGGTATTCCATATAAATAAATGATTTTTCTTCTAGCCTCTGCGTCCAGACCAACTCTGGGGCCAACCCAGTCTCCTATCCAGTGGGTACCAGGGTCCTCTCCCAGCGGTAAAGTGCAGCCAGGGCGTCATGACCACTTACCCCCATCTAGTGCCAAGGTCAAGAAAGAGTAGGAGCTATACCTCCACTCCCTCCAAACGACCTATTTGGCATGTAGCAGGATGTCTTTACTTTACTTTATTCCAGATAAATGCTTCTGAACGTCATTTAATGGAAATTAAAGAGTTTCCTCTGATTCTTGTTCAACAACTGTAATTTCACAGTCCGATGGATTTTAGCTGTTTTAATTTGAAGTTCCAGCTTCCTTCTTCTGTAATCATAGTATCACACAGATTGTGAAATAAACTGTATGTATGCAGAAAGACAGTGCATAAACAGGATAAGATCCTAACAATCAACACCATATAGTAAAATGTGCAATATAGCAGTAACATACTGGTGTCACATACATTAGGAAAAAGAAGCCTTGCCAATGATGAAAATAGAGTAAAACCCACTTACAAAATGTTCCCACACAGAAATTACATGTAATTTCAGTTGTCATCTTAAATGGTTTTCCATTTTATAAAGTATAAGCAAAAATTAACAAGGCCATTTTAGTCTGACAGCACTGCAGATTCTGGTGGATATAAACAACATAAACATTCCCTCATTTACACCTGGTAAGTTCTTGTCATCCTTTATAACATTGTAACATGTTTAACATAGCTGCTTCATTCGAAGTACAAAGAACAAGGTTTGTGATCCAGCACTGACAAATCTGAAATAAGCATCAGTTATGGACAGAAATTATGTGAAAATGTTTCAAGGCTGAACTGAAAAACAAAAATCATTCTGATGGAATTAAAAAATAAGAGATATATAAAAAGAGAGTAATTATATGTTCAAAACCCCACAATTACCTTTTATTGCTTATATACCAGTACCTTTGTATTTACCAGTCAGTCTTTTAAGAAAATATCACATTTTTCTACTATATGTCAGAACATGAGACATAAAATGAAAAATCATGTATAAATGCATGATGTCTGGTTATGAACCATTGTAATTTGTATGTATCAATAGATACACATCTTTACATATTTTTCTGCAAACTAAAATGTATTTGCACCAAGAAACAAAAGTGCTGACTTCATATTATAACATTTAAGAAAACCTGTCAACCATGTGAACAAAGAAAACAAATTCTACTCACCAGCTGCCTTACACTCTTCAGTTTCACAAATCTGACTTCTATCATGTTTCATAATTTTCAATGGCCATGGCAGAAATCCTGAAACACAGCAGTGTTTCAAAAAGACAATGATGAACCAAACACTACATCAGAAATTAGCTGTGAGCAATTAACAAGAGCAAAGAATATAAATTCCCATAATAAAAAGAACAGCTTATTTATCAGAAAATACAGCATATAATATATAAGAATATCAGAATATAAGATTGGAAAGGTGTATCTTTGTAGTATACATATTCAAAAGGTGTCCTTCATGCTACATCACATAGATCATTGCTGCACTAATGTGATCCAAGGTCACTGTAAGAGAGAAGTGATCTGTGAGGCAGAGCCCCTAGATCAACAATCACTGGGAGCCAGGCCCCAATGAAGCAAACAACCTGGTAAAGCTTCAGGGGTATAGTCTCTAGAAGTGGCTAAACCCCATGAATGTAAAATACCTTCAGGGGCAGTCCTGATACCTGGATGATCTAAGCTGAGATGGTAGAGTAACAATAACAGTAGCAAAAGACAGACAAATGTACATGGTTAGGCTCATAAGGTATTATTTGCTCATGCTAGAGCATAAATATGGATTACTAAAACCATTATAAATAAATAGTGCACTTTCCAAATAGTTACAGATGTCAGAACATCAACAGCTGACATTTTTAATGTTGGAGGAGAAGTTACACCAGAAATTTTCAACTGCAGGTGCATCCTATCAAGCAGATGAAATTGTAATAACTAATTTAGGTTCAAAACACATGATTTTACCTTCGTCACCAAGATTTGCATCCACAGAAAAGACATGCAGAAGTACCAATGGTGCAATGAATGACAGTTTAACCAAAAGGCTGCTGCTCCTGTAACAACTGAATCAATTATTGACAAATGATAAGACAAATAACATAGAAGTTATTGCAATTTATGTGATGTGACAACAGTTATTACCCAAAAAAAAGAAATCCACTGAGAGTTGTAAATTGAGTGAATGCAATTATTGCTCTGTTGCCATTTAGCTTTAGGTAAGCACAGCAAGGAGCTACTTGGAAAGTGTTATTAGAACACTCCTGAACATTAAATATTGCAGTTACACTTCAACTGACATTCTATTTAAAAAAAATATAACAATATTTTAGAAGGCCAGTGGTTCATAGAACCAACTGGTAAGATACAGTTATAAATGTAATATTTAAGTCAATCTCTCATTAAAATTACATGCTGTGTACCATATGATGGTATGTGAAATAATCTCATTTCACTAAATTCTTGATCATGACTTATTATTAACCCATTGATTTTATCATGTCCAAAACCCTCATAGTCTATCGTACGTGATACACTGGAGTGTTTTCTAGGAATAAGCCATAGCAGTTGCCACTTTAAAAACCAGTGAGCACAGCATTCATATATCAACATCTTATGATCTGACATAGTGACACAATAAGCTACATGTACCATTCAACATTCTAAAATACCAAACAGCTACAGTCTGTAGCTCCTTTAATGGTTCTGTATCAAATGCAATAGTCATTTAGTGTTGAGTAAGATGAGAGGATGATTATGTAAGATTTACCAAAACATTTTACTATGCACATTTTTCAAACTTGTATAACAAGAATTTTTAATGCAAAATTGTCTACTTTTCTCAATTCAGAATTTTAGATTCACACAGTAATGAAAATTTAGGTTCGATAAAAGGTGGGGGATGTCTTGACTTGCTGAGTGACTCAAGTACCCTGCTCTGTACAATTATTTAATAAAAGAAGAGTGGATTGTAAAATAATATAGTTTTGTCCACTTAGAATTTCAATAAATAATAATTTTTAATTCTGGATATTGCTGACTTACTGAGGATGTGATATCTTCATTGTGGTTTCTGCCTAACTGGACCTATCACTCCAACACAGGCACTGTTATATACTCAGCATCATATCTTCAGAGCAGCACTACACTAGGATCTTTGCACATCCCAAAGTGAAAGTGAATTAAGTGCACACAGGCAGCAGAGCACTCCCACAGACCAGGAAATCCCAGGTGAGCACTGAAGTTCACTGATGTTTCTCTGGGGTTGTAAAGTGTAAATTCAAACGTTTTCATATTCTACTGATATAATATTTAAATATAAGTATGTAAACACAAGAAAAACGGTAGGTTGACAGTCTGTCTACACAACTTTTTATTGTAGTTTCAATGTTTATTAAGAATTCACCATGTGTTTCAACCTAATTGGTTATCTTCTGGTGATTCTCAGTAAGTGTTCAAAACTAACAGATAAAACTGCTAATTTGTATACATATTTACTGTTGCTGTCTTCACATGTAATGGACTGTGTCTTAAGCACCATGTAGATGTAATTACTGGTGAAAAGATGTAGTTGAACTAAAGGGGTTGGTTGATGATGAGGAGTAGATAGGGAGGGGGCAGGTAGGCTGGTAACAGTGGTGGAGGGAAAGTACAGTCTTTAGGTATTACTGGAGTTTTATTAGGATTTCAAAAGTGGGGTTGTTGCTATCTGGATTTGTTTAACTGAAATTAACACCTTTTTTAATGCTACATATACAAGGAATTTTTCTTGTGTGCTCATGCTTAAAACTCTTAAAAAATAGGAAAAAAAGTCTCAGTACTGGAATGTTATAATACTTTCAAGGACAAATTTAAATCAGATATATATGTTACTATAAATACATACACAGGGTATACCATTCAAGATGCAACCCAACAACAATCATATTGTACGGTACAAATAATTAAATCAGAAGCATGTCCACATCATTGGCACTGACAATATTCTGTGTGACACTCAAAACATGCATTCATTCTCAAGTATTTCTTCACACCAAAATTAATTTGCTACTGTTTTCAAAGCATTTAGTAACATGTCAAGAAAGTACTGAATAAGACAACAATATATCACCTGGAAACAAAACTTTGGGACACAGTGTTTGTGTGTGGCAAGTGGACACTGAGCAAAAGAACAGCTGTAATTATGGCCATAATAATCTCAAGCAGTGAATCAACTGCAAAAATAGGATATGGTTGCTAGAATTCAATATTGGCATTGGTATTGTCATTAGTGTGAGTGAAGGGGCTGTGTTTTAAATTGAACACCTTGTTATTAATATGTGGTCCCCCTTGGTGGACTAGTGGTTAGCATGCTCGCCACTGGACCCAAGCTTCAAACCCAGCCAAGGTGAATGGATTTTTAAGGGTGATAAAAATCAGTAGCAACTTCCTTTGGAGGGGAAGTAAAGCCAGTGGTCCCATGTCGTAGATTTATGGCATGTAAAAGAACCTTACGAGCATGATACAAGATGTTTCATAATCAAGATTCAGCAGCCATTTCTCACCAAAGTCTCTCCTGATTCACTACTAGATGGTTCTAGCAGACAAATCAGGATTGAGTAGAAACTGTGCAGAGGGAGTGTGCTTGTCACTCATTACTCAAATGCACTCTTCAAGACTAATAAGGACAAGTTGCCAGAGCGACTGTCCCAGAACGGGTCAATAGGCCCAATCCTTGTAGTAGTTGATGATGATGATGAGTTATTAATATGTTCTACTTGATACTTTGTTCTGCATGGCTCACACAAATAAAAGTAATCAAGCATAAGTGTCCACAATAAAATTGTTTTTTTCCAATGACTTGTAAGGACAAATGTTTATGCTGAAAAACAAACTTTTCTGTAATAATATATAGTGAATTACTAATTTACAATTACATCTCAGAATGCATACATGAATTATCCTAAAAAAAATTCCTATTTGCTTCACACTGCCACATTAATCAGTTCACTAGTACACTATAGTGCAGTTTTGCTGTAAATCAGTGCTTTACATGATAAACAGAAACACACATCATTTACAAAAAAAAAGTACAGCAGGGGAGATATGGGATGTGACAATGGAAGGCTAAATAAGTGTAGTCATTTACTATAATGACAGGAAGTAATACACAGATATACAAAATCGTGTTGACATTATCACAAGGTTATCATTGCTCTCTGATAGATACATGCTGTATGTCACAGCAAGCTTCCTGTATAGCAACATTATTGTTTTAAAAACTGTGCACATGATAACAGAAAATGGCATCTGTCCAAAAATGCTTCCAGGTACTGCTATTAGAAGAAGTCACATTGTCACATTTAATTTTTCTTTCACACTGAACTATTTTTTTTCCTGCTTCATATTTTATAAGTTTAAGATAAAAACCCCAGTTCAAATACTGGTTGTTATGAGATGTCAGAGGGAATAGATGCAGTATGCCTGTTAACAAGTTTCAAGATTACTTACAATCATTCTAAAATATTAGAATTAATTTACAGAAATTCTGAGTGCATGAATTAGTATGCCTATAGGTTGACATACATGTTTTATGTTATCCTGTCAAATCGATTTAATTTAAATTTTCCATACAACACAACAGACATGTTAATGTTAATCTGCTGTAGTTTATGATATTTACAATTCAGATCAAATTCAGTGAATATAATCATCATATGGGAACTTACCAATTATTAGAACAAAAAGCCACAAAGGATATAATTTCCTGACTGAGATTATGATGCATGTCAATAACCAATTTCAAAATAATTTTGTTCATATTATAAAAGCTTAATAACAGCTGTTCCATACTCCTTGGGAATAATGAACAGTGTGGAATGGCCATTAAACTATTAGTGTGTAAACAGATAAGGAACAATAAAAGTTTGGATATATTCAAGCATGTGGAATTAGTGACACTAAATTAAAGTCACAAAAAATGTATATGTGAGAAAAGTATAGTTGGTATTCATACAAACTAAAATTGAATGAACACATGATGGTCAGAAATAGTGTTCTGAAAACGTACAAAATAAAACTTGTTTGTTCTTTCTGACAAGGCACATCTGTGTAATTTTAGTATAACATTAACTTAAGAGACACAAAGAAACGTAGAACAGTGATAAATAATATCATTCTCATTATTTTAGACATGGTGTTTATTCACATGCATTGTAAATAGTTTGGGAAGTTGGGATGGCATCTGCTAGTCTTATTCTTCTACCTTATAATAAACACTTAGTGGTCAGATTCATGCCTCAACCATTTTACTCCTGAAGAAAGGGCCTCAATTGTATCATTCGATACTGTAAATCTAATTTCATACCACATAATATCCAAGGAAAAGATGTTTTGTAAAATTACAGTTTATTTTCAAACACATTTTATATTTCCTTTCGCTTCTTTTTGTCTAGCATATTAAGAGAAGTTTTCTTTGATTTTACTCTTACACTACCACTTACTTAAAAAAAATACATCCCCCACTGGAAAAAATATATATTCACATAATTTATTAGTACAGTCTGATAAATTTTAATGTTATTACAAATTCTTCATAATTATACATAAAATAATATACACAAGAAAATACAACAGTGGATTGTAGTCTTCTTGGTTAACACACTATGTGGTCCTATATGTTATTATTACCAATGCTTTGGACAGCCAACTGCCTCCATCTTCAGGGTACCATCGGTAACCACCCACAAGATTACATGATGCCATAGCCCAAAAGACCACATTTCTACCATTATAAGAACCTACAATATCAAATAAAATTGTTTTCTAAAGTATATAGATAAATATCTGCTTCTACAGACACTTTAACTCCAGCAGACAGTCTTTCTTTGCACTGCAAAACAGAAACACAGCAGCCATTGCAGTTTCAGCTAGGAGCAGAAACACATTTTCTTTTAATGCGTTCATAAATTATATAGCAGGAGTTACTTATATCCCAGTCAATGGATGAGAATCATGACTAAGATTTATAAAATTATATTCATACCAGCACAAGGGAACAGTCATTATAAACTGTGTACAAACAACAACATAGTCCACACTGGATACACAAACGGCCCAATTCTTTTCTCCACTTAAAAAGGGAAACATGTCAGTACTCTAGTGATAAATGGTGTGTGATGAGTTTTTGACAAAAAGAAACCCTTCAAAACATTTAAAACAATGTATACTCTTATGAAAATGAACAACAAAAATGAATGTAATAGAGAAAACTTTCCTCCAGTCCAAGTTTCATACGAGATTCTGTTTTCCTATATTTCGTATGAAAAGTGACTGAATCAGATTTTTGTTACTACTATTGAATGTGTTTATAAGAAGAGGCTACTTGCAACCCTACTATACACTTTAACTTTAATAGCTTAAAGTTTGCAATGCTCACCTCTAAATGATGTCCATAGTCAGTAAGTCCACTATAAAAACATTCTATGTGAATTTGTTAATATTCCAACTGAATACAAACCATAATATAAAAAAATACATATGTTGGTCAAAACATTCTTATTGGTCCAATTCCTCCAACTGTGCAGAATAAGTAATGAAAAATACTTGAGATTCTAGTAATACACACACCAGTTAAACAGCCAAAAAAATTTACACAGAAATGAAAATTCAGTTCCTTAGTGTCAAAGAATTTAAAACATTTCAGCTTCCAAATGTGGCTACTCACATCAGATTTAATGATACTCTACCAATGAGGCCATGATCATATAGTAAAATCTTGAACAAGTCTATTTCAATGACAATGATCACTGGCTGACCTTCAAGTACAAGTACACTAACATACACACTAATTTTGTGTAAACACTGGCAGAAAGTGGGGAGTTGTTCCAACGTATAACAGGCAGTAAATAGTACCTCATATTTAGGTAAGTGTAAATGGTAGTGCTAACACACTTTTCATATTAGCAGCTTCATGTCTACAACTTGAAAAGTGTCTTGAGTAATACAAAATATCTCATACCTTGTATATCTGTTTTTTATATGAAAATCTAGCAGCTGCAAATTCTAAAATGTAAGAGACACTAAATTATGTAAGCATAAGCCATAAACTCAAGACTAATAAGGACAAGTTGCCTTGATCAACTGTACTGGAATGGGCCAATGGCCTGATCCTTGTAACAGAGAAAATGAATGAATGAAGCCATAACCAGCTGGCTTAGGGAATACAAAGGTTCATCACCGAATTAACTGAAGCCCTCCACTGGTCCCTGTCCTGGGCCAACAAAATCCAATCGCCTTCAACTCCTATCTCCCACAGATCCTGCCTGACATTATCCTCCCATCTACATCTAGGTCTCCCCAGCGGTCTCTTCCCCTCAGGCTTCCCAACCAATACCTTGTGCCCGCCTCTCACTCTATCCACTCGTGCCACATGCCCTGCCAATCTCATTTTTCTTGACTCAAATCACCCTGGCAATATTGGAGGAGTACAAATTTTTAGGGTCTTCATTATGCAGTTTTCTCCATGCCCCATCTTCTTCTCTCCTAGGCCCAAAAATGAATGGAGCACAAACTCCAAAATCAACAACCAAGAGCTGCAGTGTATTCAAAACTATTTATAGCGAATAAATTATAACATGAATGATAAGAATTCTCATCACATTTAAAGAAAATTATTACTAGTGAACACTTTTGGAAAGATACAACCAATTACAAAATCAGGTATTATGCAACTGAAGGTTCATCCATGCTGCAATAATATTATACATTATTGTTAACAAAATCTATTAATGTATTCATTTAAATTTATTTTGTAACATTTCTAAACACACTCCATGATTCACAATGGACAAAGTGGAAAGGTCTCATACAAAAGGATTAATATAGCTCTTTATATATCACTTATTGGAAGGATAAATTATTACGGAGGAACAGAATTTACTGCTGTCTAGTGGCAAGAGTCTATATTATGAAAGAGTACTTGTACGTACCATCAGGATATAAGCTTGCACAGAGAAACTCCACACATTATTACTGTGTGGATAGAAAATATTAACAGAATAAATGTGTGCACAGCAAAACACACGTTTGCACATAGATCAACTACCTCCACATATCTGCCATTACAGAAACCTCTATATGATAATAAACGTACCTTATGTAGATTCATAGGTAAATGAACAAAGTGACTTTTCATCTTATTCATTTATGGTTTTTAAGATAAAATAATATTTTTAATATATCATACAATATGTAGATGGCTCCCTTGTTATCTGTGCTTGTAACAAAAATATAACACAACAGGATACATAATGACAAGACTGGCTCTACACATGCAATGTCAGGTAAGTGGATAACTATATATTTACCATTTCTAGCAAATTATTTCTTTACTTCTGTGACGAGTACACACTGAAAATGAAAATTAGCAATTAAAATGACATTTGATTTACGGGAATAAGTGTATAGTCAGACAAACTCAAATAATCCACTGGAAATAAAGATGTATACATAATAATTGTCTAGAAGTTGGTTTACAAAGGATAATGTACTCGTAAACTTATTAAAATATAGTATTTATTATCTGTGTCTGTGGAGTACATTATGCTTGCTGTGCTTTATGTCCCTCATGCATTTCAGAGACTACCATACTTCTAAGTTATACAAACCTTTTCAGCTTAGTCATTTAGATTTTAAAGTGCTTACAATTATCAAAAAATATGAAGTAACACATAAACAAAAATACCAATTATGCTTTATATAAACAAAAACTGGTATACTGATCTATGATGCTTACCTTAAAACAAGTTTTGATTACATTCATAACCTTAAAAAGTGTTCATTTTGGTAAAAGAATTAGGTAAAATAACTTTAACTATCATATATTTCCTCTTTATTATCAACTGGTTGATTATACATCCTATGTTGACTAAATCTGGATCTGAGGTATCAATACATTTCAACAAATTGTACAAATTCAAATATACTGTATAGATTTTGACACAGTCCATCACAGAGTCCTAATGTTCCATCCCATGCAATCAAAATAATTGACTTACAGTCAACTGGAAACACATTACTTATTCACTCTCATAATAATATTATCAAAAAACCATATTAATAGCCATAATGGTGAATCAGACAAAATTATTTAATTTCGCCTCAGATATTAGAAAGCTCTTATGAAAAACAGTGTGATACACATGATTTGACACTGGTCGCATAAGGACACATGACAAGAAAACAGTCTCTCACTAATTTACAAATACAGAATGACAGAATATAGTCTTCTTTTATATTAAACAGATGTCATGTAAATACAGTGAATTCCCAAACATTGTAAGCCATAAAAGCCTTAACTTCGATGATCCATCTACTGACGAGCCTACACAGTGTCAAAACCCAGAACATCATCCATCTCACAGCCGTGAAAACCTCAAATCTCACACAGTCAAAGTTTGTGAGAAGCAACACACAGTTCAGAAAAAGAGGAGAAACATGTGTAATTATTAAGCTAATGTTAATATTTATTATTGGTAATTATCACATACCTACGATCTCAGAAATATTTTTATTTCATGCTTCATTGATGTGCATTTCCAGTATGTTGAGTAAATGTTGCATTACATATTCACCAAAATATTAATTTCTAAACATATACTTCTGAAATCATGGTGTGTCTTACACAGTGAACTCTGCATTTAAGATTTCTCTGGAGGACAATAGATCTGAATATTAAACTGAGAAAACCAACAGATGGAGGAAATTTAACATTGAGATTACTGCTTCTGCAATCCACGACCTACCAATTACTGTGCAGCAAAGTTACCTCTCCATTTTAATTGTTGACATTAAAAAATAAATAATATGCAAACTGGGTCATTCCATAAAAGATTAATGAAACATCTGGAAACTATCAAAACATTAAATTACAGAAAGAAAGTATCACTTAGAACACTGAATGTCTACAAACAATAACATCCCATCCCTAGCATAAGATGTTAGTTAGCTATTAGGTATGTATAATACATACCTACATCTTCTGAACATATAGAATATTCTAAATCCTCTGGTAGAAGATTCAATAGTTTCAGCAAACATCCCATCCAACAAAATGGAATGAAACGTTCTATGAGTTGTCCCAACGACTTTTCTTGGCTCTTCTTTCTGTCTTTACTGTTCCAGTATCAGTTGGTGGTGGTAATGGTGGTTGAGGTTGTTCCCGTGTCTGCTCCCAGGTATGATCAGAGGATGCTGTAAACTAAGGGAATCACCCCATTCAACACTTGTAACATCAACGTACAGATCAATTAAGTTTAAGCCTACATATTGGATTCTCACCTGACTCATATATTGGCTTCTAAATGCTGCCTTCATCGCGGAGAGCCTGTCCGTACCTGGACCAGTGCGAACTGGTTTTGGTACCATTTCTGTAATGCTATTAGGAACCATTCCACTGCCTGTATTAGCAAGACTATCTGATGCCCCAAGTCCAGGTCTCTCTCGG
>NW_019060737.1:480565-502538 GCF_000696155.1 Zootermopsis nevadensis | reverse complement strand
CCACTCTTAAAACGAGATTTGCGGAACCATGCACTCTGCATGGCCAAATCAAGAAGACTTTGGGGAACATCTTGATTTGCACCTTCCAAGTTACGCACCAGATGTCCCGCAAATTCTTTGTCTTTGTCAGTAACTAGAGTATATGCAGTACCTTTCTCTCCAGCTCGACCTAAGAAATGAAATCACATTTTAAGTTTCAATTTTAAAACCTTATTACTGAATTTCAATTGTACTTTGCTCTACTTTAAAAAACTGTACTACTAGAAGACAGTCTGAATGTTTATTTCTTTGTCAACAACAAAGACTATACAATGTTGAATTACAGTATTATTAGTGAACAATGATGATGACATTTTTTAGAAGGTAAAATGGTAGCAGTCATGATGTAATTTAATTTGTTATCTCGAATTTTGCCTGGTGGGACTAAGGACAACCAGAAAAAAACACACAGTAATGACAGTTGGTCTCTGGGCTAAAATTTGAACCTGAAACCTCAGAGACATGATGCAGGAATTCTAACCAATTGGCCACATCATTCTGTAATTCCGAATGTTAATGTGAGATCAGTTTATATAATAATAACAAGAGAAGCACTTGCCAAAGCACTGGTTTATGGAGATTAACAGAGCAGGGCATTTCACCAACCACCCTCTAGACAGAGTTGACAGAATGTTTCAAGTGCTTTTCCCTTTCTCATTAACTATATAACAGAAGCACAGTCCTTCTCACAAAGAAGATACAGTATTCACTCAGCTAGTTAAGAAATTACATACCAGTGAGACACAAGGTTCATTTCCATGAACACAAAATTCAACCACTGCACCTTATCTTGCACCTGATAGACTCAGTTCACACCTTCAAATCATACTTCTTTACGATCAGCAATAAAAATATTTATTCAATAAAAATATCAATAACAACTCTAAACCACACTTTATGTAACAATAAAACATACTGCTTGTGTCACATACTTTTAAATTCAAGGTTTCATTAAACCTACCTGTTCTTCCAATTCTGTGTGTATGCGTATCAATATCTCTTGCCACATCAAAATTCACCACTGTTTTGATGTGAGGAAAGTCCAATCCACGAGCTAATTAAAAGAACATAAAAAATCAACATACTAAAGTAAAATAATGCATACAGATTAAACATGATATAATACAACTGGAAATCTCAATTGCTATAATAAAAAAATTACTCAGAACTGAACTGTGAAGGAAAAATATTGCCATATGATAAACACATATGTCACCAGTTTTGACTGTATGTAATGGAAGCTGCAAGTTCATAAGACTTAAGCAGCCCATCCACGTGCGAGTCTGGCTCAACAAGCATGACTCGTGAGCAGGGCTCGGATATTTTTCACCACACATGCATAGCAGACTCAGCTTGTGACACCCCACCCACAAACTAGTTTGGCTCAATGGAACCCGAGCCAAGCCGGACTCGCAAGCCAGACTCGTACGTGGATGGGCCGCTTTAGACATTTATCAGATATCAAATATGCTTTACAAAAAATGATCACTCCTGAAGGAGAGAAACATCTGTTCAACAGTATTACTTCAACACACACCATTTGTGGGTATAATTTAATTTATCAAACAACACTGTTGTGTAATAAAGCACTTGTATGATCTCATGCTGTTACGTTATCAGAACTTATCCTTACATGACTCAGAATGCAAATGTTTACTTGCCTGAAATTGATGTGTGCAATGTGGTTAACAGCTGTAAGTAATCCTGTCACCAAAATGTGAAAGGGAACTCACAAAAAAATACATGTAGTTTGCAAGGCACATATAGATAATGATATTCTGCTGATGATTATATGCTCTGATGGCAAATTATGAGCAGTAGTAACATATTCTACATTCCAATTACTCACCTGCAACATCTGTGGCCACAAGGAGGTTCACTTCCTTCTTCTTGAACTGTGTAATGACTTTGTTCCTCTCAGTCTGATCCATGTCTCCGTGAAGTAGAAGTACATCAAACTCTTTCAGTTTCAGGTTGTTAGCAAGTTCCTCAGCGTTCGCCTTCCAACCAAACGGCAAAAACGAGAATGCTTATTCATTGATATGTCATCTTACGTTGGAATAAGGTAAGTTGGAGACCAATAGATATGGAAACAAGCATCTACCTGCAACATTGCAGGCAGAGAATGTGGAAACAACCCACACAAGGAAAACTGTTTTAGCTAATAATGAGTAGCTGCATACACCAAGCACTTACGTATGTAAACAAATCTGTCAATGCTGTATAATCTATTTCCTTCAATTACTAATCTGAAAACTAATGAGTATGTAATCCTCCTTCCATCATGTTAGTTTTAGTATAATTAGAACTATAAAGTCAGAGTTCAATTCATCAGAGGAAAATGTACTTCGAATGCTGAACAGAAATTTTCCTTTGGAACATTTATAAGATTGGATAAAATAAAAGTGTTAAATACTTCACAGACATCCATATTCAATTTCCTTTTACTGTGCTAAGTGAACTCAAAAATACAGCTTTAAATATGATGTACAACTTTCAACATTTCATTCCCCCCCCTGCAAATGAAACATAAACTACTTCTGTTAACAAGCATGACTCCTCTTCCAAAGACGAGACTAGAAGATGAGAAGCAGCTTACCTTTGCAGTACATATGAGTACTTACTCTAGCAAACGTTTCACAAATGTAATGTTCTTCAACATTCTGTAACTTCAATGTTTTTAATGTTATAGTACACGTGTATTATACAGAGCAGATAAAAATAAATGCTAGTATTTCAAACATGAAATACTTATTCCCTGCTTTAGGCACAGCTACAAAACTACACTGTTGTCCCCACCTTTCAAAGTTCCGTTTCTCCTCTTTAATCATTCCCCTACTAGCAATTTCACGGCCCGAGTCATGTATGCAGTTTACAAATGTCCTTGAGGTCAGATGGCAGTAATACAACAATAAGTTCAGTGTTTTTTGTGGTTCAACAAGTTCAATTCAATAACTACAGCATACAATGAGTTCAGACATGTATATGGAATGAATCCGTTGGATAATAAATCAATTAGATAATGGTACAACTTCAGAGAGACTGGTAGTGTTCAAAAGGAGAAGACAGGATGACAGAGGATGATGAGCACATAAGACACTTTTGTAGTGGGGAGCAAACAGAACCACACACATTAAACTTATGTACTGACAGCAGTGTAATTACACGGCTATGTGTCGAGCAGTGAATAAATAATTTATGTAGAATATTACAGATTTATTTTCATCTACCACACATTATTGGCAATATTTAAAATTTTGTATTTATTAATATATCAATATGACAACTGCATTATGCTGCCTCTTTATGACATGGTTAATATGAAAACAATATCGACTCTGCGAAAGGGGACATTAGTTACAAATTTACAACTCACTCAGTTATTCCAAAATATTCCACATAACCATCATATATTCACAGTTTTGACACTACAAAAATAGCACGATAATGGGATTGTTACACATGTAACTACAGTAAGTAAGCATAATATTACATGCACAAAACTAGTAAGACATGAAAAATTACAATGAGATGACTCCCTCATTAACTACATTATAATTCAGCTCTGATTTTAATACCTAAATGAAAACCTAGAACTATGTTAGACTCATTAGCAAACAAACTTTTTTTAACTTTGGTAACACACCTTCTTTGTGACAAAAATAAGAACACTCCCTGAAGTCATAAACTGGACAATGCTATTCAAAAGCCAATTCCATTTCGCTCCTCCAGCTGATAACAGCTTGACAATCTGTGTCACATCTGTATTGGCTTCACCAATATCTCCCTGCAAAATAAAGCGATATTATCATCTTCCTCAGGGAGTGAGCAATCTTGAGACATTTATTTAAAATTAAATGCACACAGACAGTGAACAGTTTTACTAAACAAATTTTGAAAATACTTTCATTTCCACATTTCATCTCCTCCAACAGTCACATTTACAATGTCCAGAAAATTATAGCTGAAAAGCAACAATGTATAAATACATAAATGGAATTATTTTCTGATATAAACACAGAACACAGCCTAGACAAGCCAAACACAAACAGTAATACTTACCTGAACTATCCTGATGGGATCAATCAATACATCTCTTACTAGTCGTTCAATCTTCTTCTTGAATGTCGCACTGAAGAGTAACGTTTGTCGGTCAGGTCTCACATGATTGCAAATCGATCGAACTTGGGGTTCAAAGCCCATATCAAACATCCGATCAGCCTCATCCAACACAAGAAATGTTACTCGCTGAAGGTTGGTAGCCTTCATCTTGACAAGATCAATCATGCGACCAGGGGTCGCTACTACAATCTCTGCTCCATCTTCAAGAGCTTTTGACTGTTCCCACTTGGAACCACCACCATAGCAACAAACTACTTGAATGTTATAAACTTTACCAAATTTCTTAGCTTCAGAATAGATCTGCTGTGATAATTCTCTTGTAGGAGCAAGAATCAGTCCTATAGGTCCATCCCCTGGTTGGAGTTCTTTCTGATCCATTATATGTACCAACATAGGCCAGATGAATGCTGCCGTTTTTCCACTACCGGTCTTTGCAATTCCTATTATGTCTCGACCGCTGAGGGCTGCTGGAACGGCCTGAGCCTGAATTGGAGTTGGCTGAGTATATTCAGACTTCCGAACTGCCTTCATCAGTGCTTCATCAAATCCAAAGTGAGCAAAACTACTAACAGGGTGCGGTGGTAAAGGACCTGTCACTTTAATTCCAAGTTTCTGACGTAACTCATCCATCTGATTCAGTGTAAGGCTAGTTATTTCTTCATGGACATTGTAAAAATTCTTCTCAAATTCAACATAATCTATGTCTGAATGATCAATTGGAGGCAGAGGATCAATTTCTTTGCTCTTCTTTGGAGCAATAGGATTACCATCTTCATCATACTCTATCTCCTGATCTGATTCGTCATTCTGAACACCTGCCAAAGGATTTTCTTCCATGTACCTGCAATCAAGGTAATGAAAAATCATCTCTTGCTGCTGTATACAATGTATACATTTCCATTTGTTTTATTCAGAAGTAACAAAATAAAATGTAATAAACAGTTCTAAAAATCTACCTTAAAATTCATTCTATTATATTATTAATTGATCTTTTTTATGAAAATGCTAATATTAGAGACAATCTCAACAATAATTTGTAGATAAATTATAAAAAAATATACAGTACTCCAACCAGCATATAAAAAAGGACAATATTTATATAGAGTTAAAAATACATAACTACTATACCTTTCCTAAGTCAATGCATGGAACATATTATTAATGGCAGAGAAGAGATCATTGGAGAAATCTATGCATATTTATTAGCTTATCTGTGGAGTTGGTTAATTTTATTTTTCTCTATTAAGGTACAGCACAAACACAGTCATCTTTACCTTTGGCAAACTCCTAGTGCTCTGAAGAATTAATGTGTGCAACAAAAACTGAAGGAAGATCTACGGGAAACAGATTTTGAGAATGGAAAGTTGACACAACTGGCTTAGGATCATGTTCAGTGACAGACTTTCTATTACTATTACCAAAGAATTAGTTTAGTTTTATATTGTTATCCATTCAAATTATTAACATATACATGGGGAATTTCCACTTAAATAGGTTTGAAATGAGGATTAGAGACAGTTTTGTGGCTGTTCTGACTCTTCAAGCTAGTAATAAGAAAATAAGACATATATATTTTTGTAAGACTTGAGGTTCTCACAGCGGTGAGTATGAAGATTTCCGTCTTCTGGGTTGTCTCACTGTGTAGTCTGGTCGATGTTAACCAACGTTTCAGAGGTCATACTGCCTCCGTCATCAGGGCGATGAATTATATATATTTTTATCACTATAGCAAATTGTACTTACCTGTAGTATGATTCTTCTACATCTTCCTCTTCAATATCATCTCTTATTCCTTTTTTCTTATCTTCCTTTTCTTCAATTTTATCAGTTTCTTTCTGAACCTCACGTTCTATACCAGCCATAAAAGCATCCAGAGGATCTTCCTCTGAATCAGAGCTCTGACCTCCTTGTGGCTGATATGATGGGCTGCCCGGTGCTGGTATGTATTCCAGAGTCGATGCTGGTGTCACATGTTCATCATCTTCATCAAAATACCTAGCAAATGGACAAAATTCATAAAAGTAGTTGTGCGACATCTTTGCAATATCTTCATAAATTGTGAACTGTCACACATTACATATTCCTTAGAGCTATGTTCTACCCTGCAGCACACACACACTTGTTCCAGTGCTCCTACTACTGTTGGAAACATTTCTGGAAGTTTCTCATTCCCATGCTATAAACAAGAACATTATTGCCCCATCATCTGTCTCTGACAACACATAAGAGAGTAACAATCGACCAGGTCCTTCTGTTAGTATGAGTGCACCTCAGTATATAGAAGAATGTTTGAATTATATGAGTAACCCATATGATAATACAGTCTTTTAACAGCAGCATTTAAGAGACTGTGTTATTACACCTACATACATATAGCCCTCTTCTAGACAACAGGTGACATCAATGAGTAAATTAGCCACTGGATAAATCTTTGGCTATACACAGACTGTATACTGCACTCAAGATAAACAAATTGCATCATAAGAAACTTTTATGTGGGATATAAGAGTCTGGCTAAATTGTGTACATTAATATAAAGATGATGCTTGGGCAGATCGAGAACAAGTATTGTCTGTATGATTTCAGAAAACAATCTCACACTTACTCCTCCTCAGTCTTTGATCTTTTCCTTGGCAAACCATAACTTGCAGCAAGTGCATTTTGGCTGATAGCCGACATAGTTGAGTAACCATGTTTGCTAATTGCACTTGAAGGCGGAGGTGGCAGCTGGCTTGCCCGATCACGTTTTAGCTGGAATCCTGAAAATCCAAATCCACGCGGCTTCCCGTCACCACCTCGGCTGTAACTCATCCTTGATAACTCCCAAAACGTCTGTGGCTTAAAACTGGACAAAATCAATAACATAAATTTAGTCGTATCCTTTAATGTGCATTAATAAGTGACTGTACATACAGAAGAACGTTTCACATAAACATAATCTGTTCTACTTGAATATCTAGGCTTTAAATTAATTATATTTGTCAGATTTTAACATAAATAAGATCGTAAATCACTCTTCCATAAAGCTTGAATGAAAGTTATTTTTAAGATAAAATAATGTACAGTTTGGTAAGTCACATAACTACCTACATATAATACCTATCTCTCTTAAATTAAAACCAAAAAAGACTATTACGAAACTGGACTACGCCACACTTTAATTATATCATACAAATTCTAACCATATATCGCAATTCCTTCTTCTCAATGCGGCATGATCCTTTAAACAGATAGCAGCACCTAACCACATCTGTGGCAGCACCGTACATAACGCGTATATTCGAATCGGCGGATTAAATTGGCGCAAAATTTAAATAAGTTCCTATTTGCACTGAAAACGACAATTGTTAATACTCACCAATTAATGCGTTGAAATAGTATTTATATTGCCTGTAATTCATTTTGTACTTAAGGAAAGGAAATATATAACGAGTGACAGGATAATGGAGAGTACTGCATGTGTTGTTTTGTGGTTTGTCTTATTGTAGCACCACTGCCACCGGGTATAAACCCAATTGCAGTCAATAATAATAATAATAGTTTCACAATGAGTATAATTTGACTATGGGCAGTTTTACTAAAATTTTTGGCACGTTCCAATAAAGGGCATTTTATATTAAGACCTTCAAACTTTTCTTCAAGCGGAAGTTATTGGATGGGGAATCCCCAGGAGGGGAGCTCCCCCGCGGGAACTGTTACTCCATTCGTAATTTTTTTAGGTTGTTTATGATCATAAGTTACTTTTGCAGACGTGCATTAGAACATTATTATTATTATTATGACTTACTGTGTCCTAAAATGCTTACTTAAGATTGAACGTGAGAAGGATAAACGTAACATCAACCACTTTTCCACCAACTCGCTTACTAGGCTGTACACTACGCTCTACTGATCGATTGGAACTTCCTTTCATATATACCATACACCCAACCAGACTTGCGTATAAGGTACAAGAGGTACAGCTCACAGTGCATCATGATCTGCACAATAGAAGATCTGTCAAGATTTACTCCAAATTAATCTTTCACTTAGGTAAGAAGTGTGGATTTTAGTTTTTGGTTTGAAAAACAAAAGAACTGCAAAACGTTTGCGATACATGTCAGGCGTTTAACTGGAAATGGTGCTTGAAACAGTATAAAATTCTGGCTTCTTCCATTGAAACAACATATGGTACGAATACGTTTCAGTGTAGCTTCTCATTTACGAGTTAATGAACTGATGGTAATTACAAGTTATTTAGGACTACAAAAAGTGCTTGGGAATTCTTGACGTAGGAGATGATAGATGTGTACTCGATTTCTTTTAATTCGTGGATTATTAAGATTATGAACTGAACGAGTTTCCTCGTGATTCGAAATAATGACTCAGAGTGGCAGCATACAATTAAGCTATATTTCAGCAGCAGAAAAAGCTCCACTAAAGATAAGGGTACGCTTATGGTGATACTGACTCCTTATAATAATAATAATAATGTATTATCTTCCGCTAGGTATGACGTAAGTTATTCTGACCCGTCCTTATTCACAAACTGCGGTTGTAAAAATATTTTTGTTGGCCAAATAGTTTCAAACAATTGCGGAATTTAAAACTTCTTTCGATTTTAAGTAACTAGACCAGTTTGTAAAACGCAACCAACCTTACCCTTGAGTAAGAAACTAAACTACCCCCACGAATGGGGGGTAAAAACACTTGACCAACCCCCCCGAAGGAGAGTTGGTTGCGTTTTAAAATCTTAAGTAACACACTAAACTAATCCCCCCTTCGGAAGGGGGAGTTAGTTTAGTGTCTCATTCAAGTGTTTTAACCCTTGAGTAAGAAACTAAACGGGGGTGGTCAAGTTTTTAAAAAGCAACCAACCCCTTCGGGGGGGGGGGGTTGGTTGCGTTTTAAAATCTTGAGTAAGACACTAAACTTGGCATTGTTGTGTTCCACAACAATGCCGAGTTTGTTTATAGTTGACATTGTTGATGACGTCATTTTTTGACGACAACGACTAATCACAAATGTTTATAGTAGATTGTTACGGCCCATGTTTATGTACAAACTGTTGCTAAATTATGCCATAAATTACACGGGAGCATTAGGACGTCAATAAGCGAGAAAGGTTCATTGAACACAGGTCCGAAAATGCTCCTGTAAAAAGTTAAAAAAGGACGTTGGACGTTGGTCGTGGCCACTACGGTAACCAGACCTTAATCTGATACTTATGGGGTTCTGCAATTTACACCAATACTTCTGATATCGGACGGAAATTTTGGTAACGCATATAAAATGCAGCAAAGGACATCCGTACCATAATTGGGGTGTTCGAACCCTTCCAGATATCGTTCCCGCATCGTGCTTATGCGTGTGTTCATGCCCACGGAAGGCACTTCAAACATTTTCTGTTATATTGTAACAAGTAAATCCTCCCTCAGTCAAGAATTTTTCGTTTCAGAGATGTTGGAACAGCATACCCATGAAGTTACAAGTTTTCACAGAATCATTTCTGGGCATTTATTCAATGGGCCTTCTTGACTCACACTAACTTCCTGAAGATCTCCTATAATTTAGAAACACCTGTATGTTATTATATGTTCATTTCACGTACAATATAATGTGTGCTATAAAACAACTTATAAGAATTCGATGTCTTATTTTTCAGGTAGCCAGATTCAGAAACATAAATATGCCAAGTTCCCGGAGAATGATTCTTGGTCATGTGGTGACTGACCTCAGTTCCAAGATGAATCGGACAAAGAAGCTGGGTGCCAACATCATGGAAACACCACTCAATCGTTGCCTTAATACTTTCGATATCACACTTCTTGGTTTGTATCCATCTTCAGTACCCTTTATATTATGTAACTACCACATCAACATTACGACTTCTAAACGTAGGCCTTACATTGTATTACTTGTGCTGTTTAAGTCTCTGTACTGTTGAAGCTGCAATAAAGATCACTAATGCATTTACTTTATAAATTCAAATAAGTATATAACACATATATTAACGAATTTGTTCATGCAGAAATCAGAAAGGAAAAAAATATGCAAATTTGAGCATTTAGAAAGTCAAAACAGTTTGTCTTGTGCTTTCAGTATGCTACAAATAAAAATGTTAGTATGTTTTTGTTAAAATCTAGAATGGATCTTTCAGGTGTGGGCCATATGGTTGGTGCTGGCATCTATGTCCTCACAGGAACTGTAGCAAAAGAGATTGCTGGTCCTGGTATTGTCCTATCCTTCCTTCTTGCGGGAGTGACGTCCCTGCTAGCAGCTCTCTGCTACGCTGAATTTGGTACTAGGATTCCAAAAGCTGGATCTGCATATGTCTACACATATATCAGTGTGGGAGAGTTCTGGGCTTTTGTGATTGGTTGGAATATTATACTAGAACATATGATTGGTAAGAATTACTTTTTATAATATAACTCATCCTGATAATAGAGGAAAAATCCTCTGCTCTCTTTGGGGATCAAACCCCGGTTGTCCAGCCCGTAGCTAGTCACTATACTGACTGAGCTATCCTGGTTCATTGGTGTTAAACATATAAACTGTACTTTAACTGCAAATTTAATTTTTTTTTTGCATTTTTAATTCCAGGAGCTGCGTCAGTGGCTCGTGCATGGAGTGGTTATGTGGATTCATTGATGGGGTTTGCAATTAGCAATGCCACTGTCTCTACAGTCGGTGAAATGCATGAGCAATTATTGGGACGTTATCCGGACTTCCTCGCATTTGCAGTCTGCCTTGTCTATTCTTGTCTCCTCGGTGTTGGAGTGAAGGGATCAGCCATTTTCAATAGCCTCTTCACCATAATCAACCTCGGTGTTATGATACTTGTGATTTGTGCTGGTTTCTACTATGCCCACACTGAGAACTGGACTGTGGGGAAAGGGTTTCTTCCTTTCGGTTTCACAGGAGTCATAGCAGGAGCAGCGACCTGTTTTTATGCATTTGTTGGATTTGACAGCATAGGTAAGTTCACTGGTTTAATTTCGTGATATTATTGTATTAAGCGACTATGGAAACCATCAAATTTATTGCAGTTCCATACGTAATATGCACCTGAATTCTGAAAGTTTATAATGAATGCAAGAACAGTTTCATAAAAATCAGATTTATATCATGCAGTTACTGAATGGAGTAAATAAGTGTAACCATACTGATAACTGTAAGTATTAAGAACAAACCAGCAATTTACCACTACTCATTTTTAATATTTACATATTGCTATTTTGTCTCAGCTTATGGATAAAATATAAATAAAAGAAGTCTTCATTGTCTGGTGCAGACATCTTTAGCACATGCAGCACATTGCACTGGCATTGCAAATGCAAATATAAGTAGAAAAAACATTAAGTGGTCTACCAAAACCCTCAGCTTTTGTCATGACACCCAGTCCCATCTAAGATTTTAAACTTATGTCTAAACATTTGTTAGAGAATAAAATTATATAGAATATCACAACTATTTACTTTGACACATTTTATCATAACAAAACTCAACATCAAAGAATTTAAAACATAAGATTTAACAAATCACTGTAAAAGTCTAAGATTTTGATTGTGGATTAATGTGTTTCAGCTACTTCTAGTGAGGAAGCTCAGAATCCAACAGTGTCCATTCCCATAGCAACAATTGTATCCATGCTTGTGGTAACAGTTGGTTATATCCTTGTGAGTGCAGCACTGACACTGATGGTGCCTTACTGGACCATCAGCACGAGTGCAGCCTTGCCAGAAGCATTCTCCAGTATTGGTCTGAACTGGGCCAAATATGTTGTGTCAATAGGAGCACTATGTGGGATGACAACAACACTTTTTGGCTCCCTCTTTTCACTCCCTCGATGCATGTATGCCATGGCTTCTGATGGACTCCTCTTCAGTTTCTTGGGATCTATCAATCAAAAGACACAAGTTAGTTACATGCTAGAAAATGGTTCAAATAAAAGGTACAGATCTTAATGATGGGGTATAATGTATCTGTGCTGATCACTGTGATTGCATGGTATAGGGTATGAATTTTGGCCACTTGCTGAAAGTGTGGGCTGTGATGCTGTACTTGTCTTTCAGTGTTGTGTTGTCCTGTATAGGTACAGGTCTAACAATGGGGCAACCACCCCAGTCCAATGAATGCTACCATATACCAAAAACAAGATTTTGAAACCTCATATTAGCAGTGAAGTAGATTACTCTAAAATAAATTTTAGTTGAACATTCTATACAAAGTTTTATATAAAATGATTTATCTGTTACCTGTGAATGCAATGAAGATAAAATTATCAAGACATTTATTTAATTTGACCTGTATTAGGCTCACAATCACAAGCGGATATGCAGTGTTTCATCAAAATGCATACTTCTCTGTGTCCATAAATAGGATGAGAGAACAGTAGTATTAGTGGGCTAATGATTTTCTTTTCCCTTCCTTAGGTCCCACTAATTAATGTAGCAATATCAGGAATTTCCAGTGCTATCATTGCTCTAGTGTTTGATCTTCAGAAGTTGGTAGAGTTCATGTCTATTGGAACTCTCTTGGCCTACACTATTGTCAGTGCTTCTGTCATTATTCTCCGGTATCGTCCTCCAGCTCCTGAGGAAACTGTTGTGCCCAGAGTTGGATCTGTGACTACTGATGACAGTTCACAGTCAGGGACTGAGCTTGCCTCTCCTTCATCTGATGTAAATATACATCACTTTTCTTCACAAGTAGTTTCCCTTTTCCACATTTTTTTACCTTTACTGAATTCTTGGCCCTTCAAAAATTACTTTTCTTTGGATTTTAATTCCATTGCCACTTAGGTAATCCTTATTTCTGCTAATTAACAAACAGTGGCAGTGTAAGTATTGTTTCATTTTCATAAAATATATAAATAGTTCAGTAACACCCATAAATATTTATCAGTGAATGAATGAGTCAATCATCATTACTTGCTTGCTACACATCTTATAATATAACTTTGTCTTTTACAGATTGTTGAGTTAGTGACAGCTGGGAGGCTGAAACCAGGCTTCCTGTGGCTTAGTCCATTAATTGGCAACTGTGAACCTGGAGGAGCTGTATCAGGAGCAGTATTTATTTTCACATGCTTTAGTACTGCCCTCTGCATACAGCTGCAGTTATCATCACATGAGTTAAGAGTTGGTGTCTGGTGGACAGTCCTTCTGGCCAGTTTCTTCATTTTTTGCCTAGTAGGATGTAAGTAAACTGCTTTATCTATTTATTGGTGTCATTATATTTCTTTCTTACTTACTTACTCAATGGTGCAGGGTGTTTCTTGTGCCAACAGCACACACCCATTTCAGTATATATTATGTTAATAGTATTGATAGTAAAACATTAACAACTATGAAGACATGGTATCCTTCCTACATTCTTACCACCTTTCATGGAAATCTGGCACATACAGACATATAGGTACTATATAAAAGAAGGTTAAATACTTTAACATTGTTTCATATTGAGAAATATATGTCTTCAATAGTCAGAGATTATGAAGTGGTTTATTGCATTGAACATATGCATTTATTTCACCAGAATAATCCACTTGCATATTATGCACAGTTCTGTCAGAAAACATGCAGAATTAGAAACTGAAACTAACCAAAACTGTGAGGTACATTTCTGCCTTAAGTAAGATGTGTACTTATTAATGTAGGTATTTGCAGCCAAGTTACATTTAAAACAATCTTAACCTAATATCTGTTATTTTAGGTCTGCTGGTCATAATGGCTCACCAGCAGAACACAGTAGGTCTGCGGTTCAAAGTTCCATTTGTTCCATTAATTCCAGCACTCAGCATCTTCTTCAATGTTGAGTTGATGGTTCACTTGCAAGCTCTTACATGGGTGCGATTCATTGTTTGGATGGCACTAGGTGAGGGCACACATGGAGCATTAATGAGAGAGTTCCATTTATTATGATCTACTTAAACATGTTATTGTATTGGTATAACTTCTGTACTGACATTACATAAAAGTTGCAAAATATCTTATACATTATAATTCATACAACATGAAAATTCATTGCTAATAAAATGGAAATGTATGACAAACAAGACAAATTTTAAACAACTTATGTATCTAGCAAGTTTACTTAGCAGTAATGCTTCTGATGTGTACAAACAGGTAGAAGTAGAAGTTAATTTCTTCACCTGTTTTGTAGGTTTGTTGGTATACTTCCTATATGGAATTCATCATAGCAAAGAAAGTGATTCCATTACCTCCTACTCAATCTTAATGACATCATCTGAAGCTGGAAAAGGCAAATGGGGATCAATGCACAGTACAGGCCCTGTACCAGTTCTGTCTCCATCTGAAGAAAAACCTCCACCAACTACGAAAGCACCAAAGGATGTTTCTACTGATGACAAGACACCAATTGTTTATGAAGAAGAAGTAACACAGTAATCAAAAGCTGAGACTAAAACGGAATATGTGCGTAAATACTGTAGTTTTATAGCTAAGCTTTCAATTACCAGAGAAAATACAAACAACTGTATACATGTTAACAGTAATTATCATACACACATATTTAATAATCACTTGTGTGCAGACTCCATACACTTAAGTAATATACTTGATATGGCTTATAGTTTGTGCAGAACTTAAGTGTCAGCAAGTAAAAAAAATGTGTGGCTTATAATGTACATGCAGATGGAGCAACAGGCTTCTGTGGTAATCAATGCTTTTTGTACTTATGAGTCAAAACAGACTGATAGATTTTGAAACAACATATTGACTAATGAAAGTAAGGGCATGAAGTTTTATTTATATATATATATATATATACACATAATACCTTCAACAGTGAAAACTGAATGCATTGTTGTTCGAAATTTAACCAATTTTGGGCAAAATATGTAGACTGACATATAAATTTAAGGCTAAGTATATTCTTGTTTATTAGGGCCTCCTTGTAAAATGGAAACATTAAAAATACACAAGAGATCCTTACTGTAATCCTCCCCCTCCACCCATGCCTAAAGAATGTATAGTGGGACAGCTTTATTTTTTTATGAAGACAATTACTTATTGGTATCAGATCATGCAGATGTATATCTGGCTTCAATACAGAACATCATCTATCCCGTAGCTAGTGTATTGGACTTTTTATCTGTTGCAGAGACCTGATAAATTCACACAGAATTGTGGTGATGAAGCCTACAAAGCCCCAGGTTTCTTGCAGGTTTTCCTATTATTTCTGCCATTTATTTTAACCGCAATATTTGTTATTTTTAAATGTCAATTTACCTTCTGATAGGCATTAAATTACAGCAAATTGCTAATCGCACACCTACTAACCTACTTCCATCACTTAGCTAATCCACATCATAAAACAGTATGTTTTATTTATGTAGTAACAAATGTCATAGAGATGTTTAAAAATTCTGAAATACCCCACAGAACAACCAATTTTTGGATCAAATTTTATCAATAACCTACACCCAAACAGTATTATCTATTATAATTAGTCAGAATAGTCAATTAGTTATGGGACTCAGTTCCCAGCTTCGGATTGCTTCATGTAAAATAAATATCTAAAATATATTTGCAATGAATCTGATTAGCTTTATGTGAGCAGTATAGTACTAATAAAGTGAAATACAAATCATTTAAATGAATATGTTTTAATTATAAAATAATATTGTCCTAGCTGGCGTACATTCGACAGACACGTTTTGCTTTTGCTGTACAAATAGTTGAGACAATCTGCTTAGTCAACCCATCTGGACCACACATTTAACTGGCATCTAAATTCTGACCAATGAATGTAAAGTTGGGAAAAGATGGAACACAGAGATCAACAGAAATAATATAATATTTTGGTGTTTTATTGCATCACAATTATCAGTCACACAGTTTCTCCTCCAAATACTAAAATTAACATTTTTCACACATAAAATTTCTTACTTTGTACAAATGCACAATAAATATGGAGGGCCAGCCCTCAATTTTATAAACTTCTAATTAGAAATACATCTTATAATTCATAACAGTTCTTACACACACATCATGCATTACATTACTGAGTGTACTGTATCATTATCTACTATGGCTTTTCCCACATCTGGAGAGAGATTGCATTAGAAAGTTAGCTGAGAGAGTTCTTCCTACACCAATGGCCAATTTCAAAATCTGAGACCCCCAGGTTAGAAATATTGCACATTACACCATAACAATTAAAAAATTAACAAATCAACAGTCAAAAAACTTTGACCCCATTTCACAGTGAGACATCTTTCCTACACACACACTACTGAATTTCCTGGGGCATAATTTATTCCACTGCCCTCATTTTAAGGATAATACCATGTAAAATTTCACATCATACTTTATATAAATTATGTGCATGCATTGCCTCACCAAAATCTTTTCCCATAAAAATCTATTACACCTCATGAATACCCCCGAACTTCAATTATCAATCACTTCAACTTTTTCTGGTAGGTTCAGGTTGCAGACATTTACATGGCCTTAAAATCTTTCGATGAGTTCTATTTGCTGTATGTAGTCATCCATATAGGTACTCATATTTCATTCACCCATTCATATATGACTCACAACTACATATTTATAAACAGTACAGATACATGATTACAAAATACCATGTTTCTGATGCTGATTCATGGATACTGTGGAACAATTTTATTACACAGAAAAGTCAGTGGGCCATCTTTCTGTGCATGTAGATGAGCACATACATCAGAGGTGATTGGGTTATATACAGCAGCTTTGGAAAGCTATTAAGCGACTCTCTGTCTGAATAGTAAGGATGAGTAGTTTATTTCTGAGGCAGATTCTAATGATGGAATGACAAAACGTTGACTTCATGTAGTCTCTAAGCTATGGATGGGTCTGGTATTCTCCACGTTCCTGAAGTCTCAGCATTGGAAGAGGCGCAGGTTTGATCTCTGCAAGAAAAATCACTATCTTCTGGAAATTAAACTTGGATCTTATGAAGAAGAGTTTTATGTCTTACCTGGCCATAAAGAATCCTCATTAAAATACTGGTAACCTAATTTGATATAACAAAACTAACTGCAAAATGCTTACTTGCCAATAAATGACTAATGCAAACCATGTAAAAATGAGGCATAACTCGCCAAAAATATATTCATTAAACCCTGCTCTATAACCAGTGCATTAATAAATACCATGTTACAGACAGAGATTTTCAAGATAAAAATGTCACACGTACACAAAATGAAAAATACATACTACATGAAAACATGTAATTGAAAGATGGAGAAAATATTGTGGAACATAATGGAGATAATTGTTTTACACAATTAATAAAATGAAGAAAAAAAAACATGAAAACATAAGAGTATCTGTAATATGCCCTCAGTGTCTTACTGTGGTAGTATTCTTTTATGTCTTAATTGTAGAGAACTTACCACATTTGAGATTTTCATGTGTATTTACAAGCATTATAAATACTAACAAATGATAAAATTATGTTCATTCGGAACTTCCTTCATAGGGAAATGAACAAATAAATTCTGGTCATGCTATTGTATCTAATTAAACATATTTTGAAACATTTTTATGCGACAATTGACAACTGATTACTACAATACAATATACTCCAAACATGGGAATATGCCTTTTGAACAGAGATCAAATTACCAACTACTGATGCAAGTAGTGGATCCATAATTTGAGGGTACACTGATAGACCAAATTCTACTTTCAATATTATGATAATATTAAAACAATACAACACCATTATATCATCAACCAGCTGTTGCTTAAGGGTATAAAAACTCTTATTTAATAAGAAAACAGTGAGAATAAATAAGAAACAACATATATTACTAACTACATATAGCAGAGTCCTCCCTGAGAAGCAGATATTTGCTCAGGTACCAAAAAAGTTCCCTGGCTTTCATGGAATCTGTAGGTTCATTACCATATTGATAAAAGCCCATAAATAAAATATGTACTCCTACAAAAACACAAACTGTGATTATAACTTTCATATAACACACTTCTGGCATATACCTACTACTTATATAATTCACAAGAACAGAAAAATAGCTGTTGATTATTCTACTAAGTTTTTATTTTTCTTATATGCATTTTTTTTTCAGTTTCTGGAGGACTCTTCACCAAGATATAAATTGTAACATATATTTATTTTTAACGGTAACAAAATCAAATGAGAAATCCATACACAAATGTTGTTCAGTACATGCAGAAACTTAGAAAGTAAGGTAAGTAAAGCAAGCATATACATAGATGGATCCCCATTTTCTACTTAGTATACTCTATTCCCTTTTAATGAGTACAAATACTTTATAAGTTCAGTACCAAGAATGTATTTATTTTATAAAGTGAGTCCTATAAACCTTAAAGTCTTTCAAAATCGTGTTTATTTTAAATCTGAAATGAAGACAAAACCCAGAGTAACTGAAACAGTTTGTGTTACAAAACTCTGCAATCTATAACACTTCTTCAGTGTCAGTAGATAATCTACTGCTATATTTTATATTCACACCAAAAGTTTATTAACTTCAAAATATATGAAGGGAAACACACACGTGCTGATGCCCATTTCATGCGTATATGTGTGTGCACCCATAAACACACACACATGCAACTGCATAGGAAACAATATATCATGAGCACATAATGATGAAAGTTCCCCAATTTTGAGCAGCATGGGTCTACTTCTCCACAAATAAATCTTGTACACTTCTGTGTTTCTGACTGATAGATATGCTATCTGCTGTATATAAAGTTCATACCTGTTTCAGTTTGGCAACATTTTAACTTCTCGTTGTTTAGGTATTCTATACTAACAACTCAAAATTAGCTTAACATGAGCTACAATATGCTGCCAAATTCTTCTAATCAACTTTCAAGAGGATTCAGTTCATTCTAATGGCTTTACAGTTCTTTGCAATATTACATGGCACATTGACCATGCATTATGAAAATAGAATTTAGTGCTTTTCACAAATCAATAGGCTTTCAACTTATTGAAGGTGCAAGGTTACTGAAGGATAATTGTTCAAGACGAGCAACAAATCATCATTGGTCATGGTGCTTAGGCAGTTGGACATGCATGCCTTTCAATCCTAGTCTCTTGCACTAGTTTCACTCTCAAAATATTTAATAAAAATATATTACCATTCTGAAAACTGTAGTATACAAACACTAGGTCACTACTTTGAAATACAGTCTAATCTATTGAGTAGCTAGCAACAAAGGTGTATCGATTCCCAGCTACTCAACTACATTATTTTGATGATTTAATTGCAACTGTGTACTTCCCCAGGTTCAAAACAACTTAAATTATGTTCCTGACAAGAACTACACAAGCATATGCAAGTTTCCATTAACTCAAACAATGTTTGAGCCATTCCTTCATCATTATGAAACCAACACTGATACTACACAAAATATGGCAAAACAGCAAATTCCAGTGGGCTGTGGACACAAAATAGCTTTCATGGCTAAATTCAGAACTGTGGCAGCTAGAGTGATTAATCATAAAACAAAATTCAGGCTATCATTTAAAACATAGACATGTATCTGTGACATATAATGACTCAGATAATTAAAACAAATAATAAAAAAAGCAGAGTTCAAATTTGTTTGTTTCAAAATGCTGGACATATGCACAATCCTGGTTTTAAGGCATGAAAAGAAAAAGCATCCGACTGACAGTCTGCATATCTGGAGGTCCCCTTTTCAGAAGCAGGTCACAAGATAGTTATGTGCCACAGCTTTTCATCCTTCCTGTATGTAAATAAGAAAATCCTTTTTAAAATTCTAATTGGCAGACATGGCAAAACATGTCAATTAGTCTTTCATTACTCATGAAATATGCACTACACAAATACAATAATTTAAAATCAAATTATTAAATGCATTCATAAATATATAGAACCAGTACCCCACACAAAACACAAACAACACTACATGATGATTCATAAAGATATATAAGAATTGTAAATTATGTGAAGGGGTTAAGTTTATATTAAAGGCTAAACTCATGTTAATACTTCTACTTATAAAACTACATTAGAATAATTTTAAAAGGTACAACTATGCCACAACCAAATATTAAAGATGATTGTGTTCTGGGATGTTGCACTGTGCAGTCTGGTAGAAAATTACATTTCAGCATACTGTCTTTTTCATCAGGGCATCATCTGTCAGTTTCAACAAGACTACATAACATCCCAGAAGACAGCTATTTATTTTCACACATGTCATTGTGACAACCTGAAATCTCAACCAGATATATATGTAAACCATTCTCTGTAAAATGATGGTGTATGCGAATAAAGAGTACTACCAATAACCAGTCAGAATCACATTCATAGAAAGGAAATTTATTTCATGGTAAAACCACAAATATCATGTTGCACACAGACTAAAATACCTAACGTTATACAATAGGTAAAATAACGACGAGGAAAAATCTGAAATTTTCTATGAGCTGGACAACCAAGGTTAAATTTCTAGCAACGACGGATTCATCTCATCACCACAGTGTCCAAACCAGCTCCAGGGCTCACCCAGCCTCCTATCCATTGGGTACCAGGGTTCTTCTTTTCGGGGTAAAGCGGCTGGGGCATGAAGCTGAGCACTCACTGCCATCTAGTGCTGAAGTTAAGAATGTATGGAGTAATGTCTCCACTCCCCTGTGTCTACATGGACTAGTGCTTAAACACCAGGGACAAATTTACCTTTCTTTCCTATTTTATTCAGCAAACAACAGAATAAAAATGTTAAAAAGAGTCTAAACCAATTAAATAAGCAATTCATGTTATGTATCTTTTAAATAAAATAAATGCAAAACTTGAAAAAAATAAATAAATTTAAACTTTATAAATCCTGGTAATGGTACTCACATAAACAATATATGATTTGTGACTTTCAATATTATGTCATACTCATATTATTCAAGTTAAGAATAGTAACATGTGATTTAATACTGGTCCATTAACAGTTTTTTTAAAATGCAACAAATCAATGATCACAACCGCATCTGATTTATCTCACATAACCTCAATTAGACTATATTACTGCCACACTATGCAGAAACCATGTTTGTTCCAATGCCCATATTAACACTTTCTAAGTATGAATTCCAGAAGCTTTTAAATGCACATCTTTCTTTTGTAAATTAGGAGCAAACTATCATTTCCACATGTTTAATAATATGTAACTAGAATTTATTATACCAGCATTTCTTTCTGGTTGTTGTGAACTCCAATTATAATGGATTTCTATTTTATATACACATATTAATATATGTTATAAACTGTTTTAATACAAAATCAATGTTACATGTAGGTAAAATTATGACACAAACCTGTAACTAAACATTGCAGTATTGGCAATATAGTGGCATAAATTCTCTTATGCTCTGTTAATCATATCTGACACAAATTATGATTTTATTTCAATTACATGTAATGACAGCATAACTACAGTGATAAGTAATGTCGAGTAAATGCAGAGCAGTTCATTATCTTCTTTCCAGCCGTATTAATACCTGTTCATCCAGTGAGATTCCAACCAGTACGTAGATTCTCTCATATAAGAAAATCACATATTACTGTTCAGTCAAACTGCAAGCTGCTTAAAAAATGCTTTCAGAATACAATTCTACTCACCTTATATTAAAATAGTCACTGAAAGTAATGTCCTATAACATTCTAACATATTTTGAACCAACATACATTTTGTGACATACGTTGAAGTGAACCTTCCCTGATTTCTAGAATAACATTCCAGATTTTGATCTACAAAGCCTTCAAAGTGTGGATTACTTTCAAGTCTCCTTAGCAAAAACATCAGACAAT
>NW_019060737.1:467801-480540 GCF_000696155.1 Zootermopsis nevadensis | reverse complement strand
CACTCCCAACTCATATTTTGAACATGAAACCCAAGCTGTTCAGTACTGTCTAACCATGGTCTAACACAAATACAAAGAATACTCACATATGACTGATCCTAAGGATAAACATGCAATTACTTATGGAAATGAACTGTGCACCTTTTATCATAGTGACAGTCTTGTGGCAGACTGTTTATGTTAACCCATGAATAACCAAGTGACTCTCACATGTATAAACTCTGCATATTTCATTGTTTTAATGTGAATCATGACATTAAAATATATTTCTGATATGTGAAACCAAACCCATTCATGAGATTTTGAAAACAAGCATGTATCTCTGTGCTTTATTATTCATATTATGTGTACAGTGAATAAGTGTTTGTCAAACTACCGGGTCTACAATTTATGCTGTAACGGCCTTGCTTGCGTTGCGTGGTCGGCTGGCGATCTGGTGACGTCGGCCGGACTGGTCCGTGTTCTTCCCGTGAACACAGGCGAATCAGTTTCATTGCGTCTCTCGTCGCGGATTGACGTTGATAATATGGTGTACAGTATTAAGCAACGTGTGTTCTTAGTCGAAACATATGCCAAATATTCATCCTACGGAAGATGCCGCCGTAAATATCGCAGACATTTTCCCGGTGAAAGTGTTCCTAGCAGGCCCACGATAGAGAGATTAATAAAAAAAATTTGTAGTACGGGATCAGTTTTGGATAAAAAGAAGAACAGGAAACCACAATTCATTTCGGCAATTTCCCAAGAAGAGCTTCGTCAAGTATTTCGAAACATGTTAACGAGATGTGAAGCTTGCCTGCAAGCACAAGGAAGTCACTTTGAACATCTTTTGTGATTTAAGGTAAGAAAATTAATGTAATAACATGTGTTAGTGACGAGAAATATTCGTAGTTCGCTGTTACTAGCGGCACTGAAACTGATTCGCCTGTGACTCACGGGAATAACACGCGCCAGCCTGCCGACGTCAACAGTGCACTCGGTCGAGCACGCAATGCAAGCAAGGCCGTTACAGCATAAATTGTAGACCCGGTATATGTGTTAAAATATGCAATGACAACAACTGCATACTTATGCCCAATCACTCAACAAATTATTTAATACTATATTTCAAGATAGGGTTAACTTGCTTCCCTCCGTTGGACGACTTGCCATTCCCGATGGTCTTTCACCTGTAGTTCATTTATCTTGCGTCTCCCCCACTGGAACCACAACCAACCAATCACAGTACATAGTGTGGTCTCCACAAAGTAGCCATCTACAAAAGTAGTGCATGAGCCTCCAGCTTTCAAACATGCCTGAAGTAAATTAAAATACGAAGTTCCTTGTTAGAAACAAAGAAAGTATAACACAATATCCGAAAACTATACTACACCTGTGACATATCAGATTCTTATGGTGTCAAAAAGCAGAAGAGCAACATCAATATAGAACATGCTTACTTTCTATCAGATCAAGTTCACTGCATGAATAAACATATAAAATACTAATTATACGAATCATTCTCTATTTGCCTTCTTTAAAACTGATGTGTATAACAAATGAAAAAGCTATACCTCTGTCTCTTGTGTTGTTATGCATGTGTTGTTTTGAATGCTGGGTGCAGAGCACTGTTTAAATGTAAGACTGTCTACCATCCAGAGTGCAAGTGTACCAGGCCAATTTCCTCCGAGGTTTGATAAGGTATTCAGAAGAGTCATATATGTTCCTCCTACCGCAGGGTCACTTATTCTTGCAAAGAAAGCCATCACAGCCACAAACATACTATAAAGCGTAACCTGTTGAAATAGAAATAAACATCACCAATCATGTTCTGAAATAACATGTAAAGATCTCACTACAAAATTACTGTTCTACAGTAATTTCAGACTGCTTTCAAATCCATTACTTCAACATCCCTTTCATGAATACCATCCAGAGAGTAAAGAAGACTATTTCAATCTAATACCAAGGTTAAGAGGTTAAGAGTATCTGCAGCTTTGTTTAAAAATCCTAAATACATAACACAAACTGGAGCTACAGCAACCTGTCCTGTAACTTTTATCTATGAGCACGGTGCAAGAAGTGGCTGGTATAGATACCCACATTACTAAACAACAGAAACGTTTATAGACAGACAGAGTGATAACTGATTACACTTGTATTTACCTGGTGTAGTGAGTAAATGAGGATGAGAGCTACATAATAGTATATTGGAATGTTACCATTTTGTATTACAAATGGAGTTATCCATACTAAACCTGCTGCTACGATGCTAAATAATAACCTGCAATGAGAAAAATAAATGATAATCACATAAATTACCTGTTATGTGTAGACACTTACAAGATTCAATAGGGTAATAAACCAACACAAGGCTTTCTCAGATAGTTTTTTTGCAGTAGGGGTAATATGAAGGCAGAAAATAAAACTATGATGAGGAACAACATCTTGCCCAATGTGAGTAGAAATGCGAGCCATAACAACAATGAATACCACAACATAATTAATAATGATAAAATATAAGGATACAATTCTAGAATATGTATTTCTTTATATTACTTACCTATAAGGAAATGCAGATATATAAATATTCATAGGCCTTGGGCCAACAGTATATTTACTAATAGCAAGAGGCAGTATTATTTGTAATGGAACTAGGGGCACAGCCATCAATGCTAACTTCTCTTTTGGAAAGCCTGCATCAATCATCTTCAAACTAGTCACTGCATCACAAGCACTGAATCCAACCTAAATAAAACAGTAAACAAATAACAAGTAATGCATTATTATTTAGACAAATATATCTTGTTTTGATCACAATAAGTGAACTATAACTACTACACCAAACATCAGGAAACAACAAAAATAACAAAGATGCTGAAAACATGCTACAAGTTGTAATTATAGAGATGGAAAAGTGGAAAAAGTAAATCCATTTTATTCTATAAACAGTTTAATAAGTATGTTCTTACTTTGCTTGTAAGAAGTATTATCGCAGTTGTACGTATAGAAGGCAATCGTGTAATGTTCCATAACAAGCGATATGTTTGTGCAACTCCCAAGTAGGGTTCTGCTTCTATGAGTCTCTCTGTAGAGGAATATTCTTTCTTGAAGACTGCTATTAAAGTTGTTGAAAGCAGGAAAACAATACCCCAAAAATACAAGAAACCTACAACGCAAGAATAAGATACACTAAATGTTACATCTCTATACTGCAGATAGAAAAATCATTAAAACACACATACTCAATGTGTATGCACAATAAAAATATGAAACTGATATAGCATACATGCATATTTGCATTGACACGTATTTTCAAGTGTTTAGTCATAAATGCTCACAATAGGGAAATTATTGGTTCATGCACAGTCCACAGAAAAATATACTTTCACTTACAGTCAAACGGTTAAGAGTATGTGATGAAATGAAGTTGATAAAAATAAGCAAATGTACTATACAATGACATGACTTACACATAATGTGGTCTACATTACATTAAAAATACTTGACCAATATTAATAATTTTGTTTCATACATATCCCTACATCTAAAATGAAGATCATCAACTCTACCTGGTAAAGTGACAATTCCATGTGGCAATGGATCTTTTCGCAAGTATGCATTGCAAAATTCAGCTGACTCCAGTCCCACAAAAATTACATAACCCAGGAAGTACCCTGCAGTCTGACCAACACTGTTACATGTTGATGCGTGACCCACATTGCGCCTTAAAACAGGAAACATAATTGACAGTATTAGTAAAGAAGTCATATAACTAACTAGATGGCTTACAGAACCCAAAGGTTCATCACTGAACTCACAAATGCCCTCCGCTGGACCCTGTCCTGGGCCAACAAAATCCATTCTCCTTCTACCCCTATCACCCATAGATCCTGCTTGAGATTATCCTCCCATCTACGTCTAGGTCTCCCCAGTGTTCTCTTCCCCTCAGGCTTCCCAACCAATACCCGGTGCACACCTCTTGTCACATCCATGCGTGCCACATGCCCTGCCCATCTCATTATTCTTTCTTAATCACCCTGACAGTATTGGGGGAGGAGTACAGATTTTTAAGTTCATCATTATGCAGTTTTCTCCATGCCCCATCGTCTTCTCTCCTAGGCCCAAATATCCTCCTAAACGCCCTATTCTCAAACACCTGCAATCTATGTTCCTCCCTCAGAGTGAGAGACCAAAAGAAGTCATATACCATACCCAAAATGTTATAAAATAAATAGCAGGGGCAAGACATTTTTATTCTACACTGTGACAAAACCAAGTCTGTGGTCCACCAAGGCTCCTAGCCAATGGCTTTCCCCCACATGCTACCTTCTTTGACAACTCTAGTCTGGATGAGAATAATTTCAAGTGCTACGAAAATTTCTTGTTTCTAAATTTTATTAATCTTACCTTTGGAGCATTGTGAGTGCCCACCCATCAACAGCAATATCTTGTGTTGCTGCCAGAAAGTTCAGGCAAAAGAAGCAGAAAGTAAGGATAGCAATGTTCGGTGTATGTGTGATGGAATGATCAATACCCAACCAATCTTCAACTTTTCCAGATAGGAAAATCATAAAAAATCCAATAAGATATTGTGCTGGAATTAACCATGATTTTCTTCGTCCAAACCGAGCTGAAAATAATGAATCCACTACTGGTGCCCAAAGAAGTTTTACACTGAATGGCCAGTGAACAAAGCTGAACTGTGCCTGAAAAAAAATTTGTATTATAATATTTTAATAAGATGTACTGTCTCCTCATTGTGGCTTTCCAAAATCTTGTATGCATTTATCATTGCCCACATGCTACATGACCCACACATCTCCCAGATTTGATCATCATAATAAAACATGGTGAAGAATACAAACAATGGAGCTCCCCATTTTCAGTTTTCTCTAGTCTCCCATCAAATCATCCCTCTTATGTCAAAACATTCTCCGAAGCACCCCATTCTCAAACACCTACAATCTGGATTTTTTATGGCAAAGTTCACTACTCTAATTCAATTATTAATAATTTCATGTACACTCTCATTCTAAATTTTTCAGTTTGAAAATCTTCCCTAACAAAATTTTTGTGTGGTACCTACGGAATTGATTGAATATATGCTCTAGTTCCTAATAAAAGTTGTCCTTTGTATTATCACATTTATCTCTGGTTGGTGCATGAACATTCAGAACAATAACATTATATTAGTACAATATATGACATGATATATATTATGAACATTTTTGCATAAAGTAATCAGTTTTATATTCCAGCTGCTTTACCTCAAGTATCCAAAGAACATGAGACTTGCTGAATTCCAGAACTGGTGTTGATAAGGTGGCAAAGACAGAAGTCCTTATAGATAAAATACATGTTTATGCAGGTGAACAGATGCTTTATTTCAACTTGTTTGCCACACGGAAACTGAACTGTTCACAAGATATGTTGATGAAGAATTTACAAGCTTCTTGATTGGAAAACATAACAAAGAAATAAGAATAAACATATGTTTAAAAATTGAAATGCATGATAATAAATGTGAATGTGAATGGATGGTAGATGATTCACATAATTATTGCTTAAACTGGAGTACTCACTTGTTGTCTGTAGCTAACACCTCTGTTTTGTAAGTACATAGGAATCGCTGAGCTAAGACCCAGTGGTATGCCTTGTAATACATACAAGAAAAATAAAATTGCAATATTCCATTCATCTCCTTTCATATCACTAATTTCTTCAACTCTTGGCGTTCCTGTTCTATGTGAATCTTCTAATGTTATAGAACTATCACGCACATCCCCTCCTGTACGCTTACGAGTGCTCATGACTTAAAAAATTCGGATCACTCTTCCAAATTACACATACAAAGAAAGGAAACATACGGCATTCAAAACAGTTATGCTATTAGAATAGGTTATGTGTACGTCATGCTTCCAATATTTGTAATGACCTTGACATTCGATTTAAAGTATGAGAGTGATGTATTTGTTTTATTTATTGAATTCAGTATGAAACTTGTTCCTCATTAAGGTAAAAGAAAACTCAATTTTAAAGTAACTTCAAGTGTCATTTGTCATCATATGAATGATTATTCCCACTTAAGTAATTCGAGCCACGTTGACCGACAAGCAGAGTACCCAACAAGAACAACAAGGTTAGAATTCGTTAGCATCATAACACAAAGATAAAACTATTTTGTTACGCTTTCTACAAAGAAATGTAGTTTGGTCTCAGTTTACTGTAAATACGTACTATTTATCTTAAGTCATGGAATAACTATAATGCACACAAATTACATACATTTCACCAACATAATTTGGTAGCACTGAGGCTTATGAGCACGCCCTGGCAAACACACATACTACCATCCGTGATTATCTCCATCTAATAGAGACATCTATTAGACATTGACAGCGAGATTCCTTTATAGTTTTATGGATGGCAGCACCAAAGTTAACCTAATCCAGCAAATTTAATTTTTTAAAAATTGAATACATTTCTACCTTATTGATTTTTTTGGGGGAATGGAACAATTTTGGACACACCCCTTGAGTGCTCCACTTTCAAATTTGTTGCTTTGAACAAAACACACCCCTCAGAAAATATTAGGATAGTCTTAAAAGTGGGTTATAATTGCTTCCTTTTATAATGTTCCCAAACCTTTATTAATTCTTTATCCCGTTATTTATTGATGCTATATAGTATGAGAAACTGACAACACCATTAAATAAATTGTAACTATAACTAACTGACTAGATGGCTGAAGGAACCTGAAGGTTCATCATCGAATTAGCCAAAGCTCTCCACCAGCCCCTGTCGTGGGCAAATTGTAAACATATAAAAACATAAAACACGTTGGCTTCAATGTTTATTTAATTGTAAATATTGTAGAGGAACGTTTATACTTTTTTTACTGCTTCCCATCACTATATATACAATCTCACATATTTTGTTATTGACCCAGTCACTTAAAGTGACATAATTTATAAACTATCTTGATTGGTTAGAAAACTAAAATGGACAGGTAGAGTACATGAAGTTAGGGACAAAATGGATTTTTTTACATAATTTAAGCAACGTTGACAGTGTTATCATAATCCAGTGTTCTGTTGAAGTCATCCAGAGCTTGATGTAAATCAATGTACATGTTTCACATAGATACAGCGTGCTCAATAATTGTTTGTAATTTTAAATTTGGTGTTTGAAAATTACTGAGTTCAAATGATTAGCCCAAACTCTAAAAGATATTCGTTATCTAAAAATAGACAAATAATATATTTTTGTAAATTTGATTTATCTTCCAATACCATTTTTGTTCTGATTTACTAATTATATATATATATATATATAGAACAGTGATGTAATACATAAATTCATGCAGCAAAAAGGAAATAATAATAATAATAATTCAATATCTCTCTGTTGGCTGTCATATTTAAATTCAAATAAATTAGTTAAAGAAGCAGTAGATAAATTCTTACCTCACTTCAAATATTGCCCACTAATGCTACTGGAATACATGCAAAATACAGAAAACACTGAGATGCCTTATGTACAACAATTAAGCATCTTCTAATTATAATTAGTAACTATGCATTTTGGGCATAGAGTGAACTTTTCGCGTGCTATATCAGAATATATGGCAATTGTTTGCGTAGACATAATTAACCGATTATCTTTGTGTATAGAACTGAGTTTTTGGAGTAGTGCGACGTTTAGACTGATAGAAATTAACTGACGTTTCAGGGGTGCTTACTGCTTCCATCATCTCCCTGATAATGTAGGCGGTAGGAACCTATCTGTTGCCATTTATATATGTGAGTCACTTCATTTAAAAACGGCATCTGAATGTTAGTGGATGTGATCAAAATGTAATGTTTTACTAAATGAAATTGTACGTGGTGAACTTACCATGGTGGCCACGCCATATTAAGGTCCTCATTGCATAAACATCTTAAGTTATTTGTTGGCAATGTGTAAAATTTTACTTCCCAATCGAAAGGAAAATGTTTTCTTTGTTTCCAGGGAGAACAAAGTAACAGAATATGAGCAATCGTACATTGCAATTTATGTAATTCTTACAAGATAATATTTCTCTATAGCATTACATCGACGATATAATATTATGCTTATGAATTCGAATATTACGTGTCCGATTGTCATCTGCGGATTTCGAGTAACCTTCTAAATACCAACCCTTGCAAATATGGCTGTATTATTTTATATTTGCCTTGTCGATCTGAAATTTCTTGCTATATAGTTCCGTATATTTACACTAACACAGGCAGGTCCGTATATTTCCATTCAGACCATTACTTTTTCAGTGTTTACTCAACTTGCGGGTAGCCTACGTTAAATAATGCCATTGTAGACGTCAGTCTATTAGATAACAAGACAGACATACGGTCTCCCAGCGTGATATGCAGTTAACAGCAGGATATGGGGAGTCACAGTAAAGGATTGGACAGGATAGCAGTGACTATGATATTTTATTATATACAGAAAACATTCTTAATAACACACAAACAAATTAAGAAACTTGCATAAATCATTAAAGTTTTAAGGTTGTTTCTGAGTTAAATAACTTGTTTTCGGTAAGGAGAACTCAAAGTGTTCATATTTAGTTGGACCACTCCTGTGTTATTCCAGCGAAGTATATACAACTTGCTCTAATTTTTGTTCAACGAGAAAACTAACTTCATGTAACAGAGCCCTTCTTAAGGAGCTGATACTAGTTGAATCACGATATTCCCCGTCTTTTACGGAACAAAAAGTTACATTAAAATTCACAAGATCCTGCTAAAGTCGTCTGTCTTGTACCAGTTGAAACCAGTTCACACTATTTTTGTAAGATTAATTTAAATATTATTTTCCTATTTACGCTGAGAATTCCCCATATTACTTATTGTTAAAAGCAAGCGGTACATATGTTTACTACTTGACTTTGTAGGGATAAACTACAAACTCGTTTATTTTTTTATTTTTTACATTTTTATTTCTCTCTTTTAATATTTTAATGACATATCTTCATCAGAAACTTATGGGCTAAATAAAGGTTAACGACTGAGGAATGATGTCTCATCATACACAGATTTAATGTAATGTTTTTCACACATATCTGAGTACAAGAAAAGGTCTTTGGAAAACGCAGGACAGGCGAGAACCGAAGTACGTCAAGGGACTGCCTTCTCTGACTTTTACATGTCATTAATTTTACTGCCTTATTAAGATTCCGAAGAGACACCGTCAGTCTTCGAAGTCTTGAACTTCCTCCCCCAGATATCTGCCCGACGTCTGCTTAAGTGACGGGTTCCAATGCGATAAAACACAGATATATCGATTTTCACTGTAATTGGTATGAACAGGATGACACTGTAGGCCAGGATGATATTTATTAAGTGTGAGTAGGACGATCAAATGAAGGAATATGAGATGGACGAGACATGTATGTCGCATTGAGGGACGAAACATGAGTGAAACCTGTAGGTAACAGACTGCTTGGAAGACATAGGAGTTGATGAAAAGACAATGTTTAAAGGGATCTTAAGGAAGTAGATAGGAATCTGTGGACTAGATTTATCTGTCTCAGTACAGCGTCCAGTGGTGAGCTGTTTTGGTCATGGTAATTAAACTTCAGTTTCTGTAAAGGGAAATAAATTTATTGACTAGCTGAGCGACTATTATCTTCTCAATAAGGATAGCTGCATGGAGATCGACAAGATTTTATTAGTTGTAACTATTTCTACAATAAACATTTTATCCGGTGTGTCTGTTCTTACTATTATTATAATGTAGAAGCTCTTTTAATATGTAAGTATAAAGTAGGTATCAGATGTTACGTCTGCTCTGGTCTCATAAAATGAACTGCAATCCTAGGCACTGCCTTTCTTTATTCAAGTTCTTCGTTTCGTTTTGAAATAATTCTTCTATTACAATTTTTACATTTAATGTTAAACATTTCTTCTATACGTAATACCGTGTATATAAATTTGTACTGGTAAAAAAAACGATAGCTTTGCTTAGGTTAGGAATGTGACAAAGATTTAGATAAATATTATTGTAGTATTATTACGTAGTGTACATCATGACGTACTTTGAAACTGAGTGTACATACAGTGGAGCACTCGTATGCTTCAGCATCGGTCATGCGGAAATAAAAGAATTATAACAATAGAATATTTATAGAAAGATATCTTCTAAGTTTTGTTGGCAGAGTGTGGAGGGTATGAAAGTCCAGCAACCACGCATAAAATATAATTCTGGGGTAAATATACCTGTTTTGATCTTTCTTTTTCATAAATAGAACACAAATTTCTCGACTGAAACACCTGATATGTTAGTTGAAAGGCTTGAATCTTTGCGTCCCATATCTAATAACGTGACGATTAAAATACGAATACTGTGGGGTTACCTGTTGTTTTGTACAGAGGGTTAATATCATAAGAATACATTGTTATCTCTAAGGTATAATGTCTCATGTAGTGATAGCCTCCTTAAACAAATTATAAATAAATAAGTAATATTATTATCTATGCCTAATCTGATGCACCTCTACTGCCTTGACTGATCGAGACAGTGCACAAGTTAAAACTGTTTCGGTATTTGTTAGTTACGAATTTGAATTTCGTGTTGGGGACCGGTTGTCTTGACTGAGGTCGTCAGACTCATTATTCCCCCTGTCACATTCTGAGTCAGTCCTTAAAATAACCTACTCAATTGAGTTGAGCCCCTCTGAAAAAACTAACAGTTTCTCAGCTAGTCGCATTTTCCCGCCGTTTTGTAAAATCCGTAGTTTTATTTCTAAGAGCTCGCCACAAAACCATTAGCTCAGCCAGTTTACATGCTCAGACAATATTTAAGAACCATTTTAATATTATCCTCCCATTTAAGTATAAGTCTCCCACGTGATATTTTCCTTTCATGTTAACTCCTTTCTACTTGTGGTACGTCAGACGACCGCCTAATCCTTTATGATCTGATTGTCTGGTCATATTTAGCGAGGACTACAAATTATGAAAGCCACTATTATGCAAAGTTCTCCAACGTTGTTACCCCTCTCTCTCAAATGTTCTTCTCTTGGGAAAAGGGACTAAGTTTCACCTCCATACAAACAACAGGTGAGATTATAGTTCTGTGTAGTTTAGACAGTTGCTACTCTGCGGAGAATCGCTTTGGTCTGCGTCACTTGAATATAATAGTGGTTGAAGTAGGATTTTTATTTTTCGAATAGGGCGGATCAACTTTTATTTTCTTTTTGTTTTCGTCAAATAAAATTAGTGTCGAAGACTCCGATATTGTCTGTGGGTAAGGAGAGATGGGTATGTTCCAAGGGATGAAAGAGGTTGGGGCTGGAATTGGGAGGCGGCTGTGGGGGTGGATGACGGAGTTCTGTGAGGGGTGAAGTGGGAGAGGAGTTTATTGGATGGTTGTCCCTAGCAACCTCGGGCTGAGCAGACGCGGCTGGTTGTAGAGGGAGGCAGTGGCGTTAGATCTGGGAGGGCAACGGAACCAGGGACCTGCCGGTATAAGGGTAGGATGGGCCGGCCAGAAAACTAGCCCGGGAGCAAGAAACACGCACGAAACGACGGAATTTCTTTTCACTTTTTCTAGGATACTCGGATTGTTACTCCTACCCAGCGATTTCCCATCGTCTGTAACTTTCTTCCTCTGCCCTCTTCTTTTTGTTTTTGTTTCTTGGGGCCGCATAATTTTATCGGGTCTCATGTTTATCACTGGTTGATCTAAAATCCGTACGTATATATTAAAGTAAACGTTTGATCCGGTCTGCAACATTCAAGCTGCCATCAATCTCCTCTGCTTATACTTCTCTCTCTTGAACTGCCAGGATTACCACCAAAATGAAGACATCATCCTTTTCACTCCGGGTTATGCGCAGGGTAAGTATCACATCGGTGTTTGTAAACAGCCACCATGTTGTTCTGTACTCGACGAGTGACCACAATGCAGCTATGTCGTTGTGTTTTTGTTATGTAATTGTTTTATGTGAAGACCTTCTTAATGGCAGTTTTGTGTAACTGTACTTTCTGATGTTTGAATGTGTGAAACAGGTTAGGTTAGTGTACGGATATGAAGTGCAGGGAAGTATGGGTTCCTGAAAGGGGGCGGGGCGTCTACTTTCAAATTTCGTATCTTGAACCCTCCTTAGTTTATGACAATAATTTAGCATTTCGTCATGAAAGAATGTTGTTGGTTTGTGCTAATGTTTAGATATTTATCTAACTGCATTAATTTATGTCTACCAATGTCTATCTTTTAAGTCAGCAGATTATGCAAAACACAAGCCACTGGTCATAAGAATTTGCGAAACGTTGTAGTCTCATCTGACAGAAGATTTTAATAGTGAAAGTTTTCTATTTATTTTTATTTTTTTCATTTAGTAAGTCAAGGCCTTGGGCTCGAATAACATAAATGTCAAATATAGAAATTTATTTATGTGTAAAATTATTTCGATCACATATTAACACAAGTCGTGGAAATAATGAAATTCTCGTCAAGACGGAATTAGATAAAACGTAATACAAAAACATTTGCTCAAAACTGAGAACCTCCGAGAAGATTGCTTCATGCCTCTGCTTGGTTATTGATGTTTCTTTGCTCAGTATATTAAACACTAGATCTTATAACTTTGTACCGCACATATCACACTTTTAGTGTTTATTCTGCTAGGTTATACATTTGTATGTTTCGTTACGAACTTTTGTGCACTTATGTAAAAACGCTTGGTCGATTTCTGTTATCTGTAGTTTGTTTA
>NW_019060737.1:445000-467326 GCF_000696155.1 Zootermopsis nevadensis | reverse complement strand
AGAGAAAATAATTAATAAATGACGAAATAGGAAGCATGTAAAAGGAAGAGATTCTGACCTAATTTGAGTTATTATCCCAGCATTTTTGGAGGAACTTATTATACCATGATAAACCGCAGACATGGTAGTCAATCAGCCGGAGGTGATTTAAACCAAAGACCTTCAGAAATGAAAGCAGAATTGTTAACCACTCAGCAGTGACGTCCATTTGGTTAATTTCGTGATCAAATTGTGTGACTGTCTGAAAATAATATAAACTGGCAGCAGTTAACAGATGCAAGTGTAAAACAAACCCATACAAAAATGAACAATTTATAAGCATATTTAATGATAAGAAACGTAATTGATTAGTTGATTTATAGTACACATAAGATGTTATGTTTATTTCTGCTCGGAATTCTTAGATTCATTTGTAAGCAGCGGTATGCTACGTTTAAAATGATCTGTCAGTAAATGTACCCACAGATAAATTCGCTCGCAGTTTCATATGGTGTTCACCAAATATGACGACTCCTGTATGTACTTGCATTTTCTTGTTTTCCGATGCATCACCTACCCACGCTTTGGTGCAGAATCTGCAATGAACTAGAAACCATGTTAATCAAAATTTTGGATCCACGAAACTGAAAAAAAACACTACAATTTATGTGTTGTGTATGACAATGAATTTTTTATGTTGATGTTTAGGGATAAGGCAGAGAGTAGGCAGATATAACACGCGCTGTTTTTTTTTACAGATTGTTGTTTTGGAATTACGCCAGTTTCTTCACGGCTGTTGAATTCCATGTCTTAGCTTTGACAGTCTTGATTTAGATAACTGTATCATCAGTTCTGTGTTTTGTTTTGCGTATAAAATATGGGACTGCATACTAGCAGAATACACACAAAGATATGCAAATTAACAGGCCCAAATAATATTCTGTCCTAAGTTTATTACTCAATGATGCATACGAAACGTTCCTCACTTATACTATTTTATATTTATGGTTTATAGAGCTGCGGAAGTTAAGTCAGAAATGGATTAAGGGCTGGAAAACCAGACATCGATTCCTGGTAGGGGCAACCTTTTATTTTCAGCACAGCGTTGAAACCGGTTCTTTAATCCCGTCACCTTCACTCCCAGGCCTTTTTTAACCTAGAGGCATGAGAAGAACATCCTGTACTAATTAGCTGTGAGGCTGGGTGGGACCTGAATCTAGTCCGGAAGTGATGGCAAAGAGAACAAAGTTGGGAAATGTACGCACAGCGTAACAATCTTGTCACGTTCGTCTGAATTTAACAATGAGACAAAGGCATCAGTGTTCAGTGAGTTTTCCGTGGGCAGAGTGTCTGAATGGGCCATGACGTCATCACGAGGGAGTCTCCATGTAATAGTGCGGCTATCTCAGAATTCCCCATGAACGTATTCCTCAGGACACACATAACACAAGGAAAAGTTACATTTTTGTAACTGTTAGTTGCAAAATCACATATAAATAACTGTCACTGCCGGGAATCGAACCTCCGTTATTCAGTTCTAGCTAGTCGCTATACTGACTGAGTTATTACAGCTCCGGGTTTTTATCTTAAAATTGAGTATTGATGAGCTGTCACCTATTGGTCAGGGTTTAAAACGAATTACGAAACACTAAATCCTTTCGGCATCTGGTCTGAACCACTGTAAGAACATCGGCCTGTAACAAGGTAGTTAGTATAAAGGGTAATTCATGAGAATGCCTACGTAACATTCATACCCAACGGGTTTCAAACCTGAGATCCATATGTACGAATAATCTAAAACATATTATGCAAAAGGAGTTACATCATCTGTTACGAACCATAATCAAATTCATCCCAGAGGATTTGGTATGGACCTTGCAGCAACAAATTTATTTAAATTCATTGTGTAATTTAGGAAATAAAACATGCGGACTGATTAACAGACCGACGGATACTACATTCTAATTATATGAGTTTATTTTATGCTGTTAGTGCAAAGAACGCGTACAAATAAACGTGACCGACTCGGCTCTCAATTCGACGTGAAAAAGAGACATGGTTACGTGAATATTTTACAGAATATCCATCCAGTCTCAGATCAATTGTACAATAGCATTTCTTCGTTTATCAGCGGCCTGGAAAAATGTTCTGCATTATGGTGACGAGACACGAACATGTGATTTTTGCTTATAATTCTGCACCAGTCTCTTTACCAGCATCCGATAAATTTTTGCAGTTCTATTTATTATATTAATGTTTCCGCCCCACTAAATTTCAAGTGTGCTTTTCAAGGAACTGACACTATTTCTTTTAAATATATAACTATTCACATAATATTAGAATAAATGTTCCGTTTCCACGGCCTTCAAGCAATGACATTTAATATTATCACACTACCTCTTGAAATGTAAACATATCCGCATTATATTTAAAGGCAATGCTGCAGAGACACTAGCTTTCTGGCTAAGAATACACACTGAAGGTTAAAGAATATAGAAGCTCGTATCTCAAAATGTATTTTTATAAACTTAATATGAGAACAGACAATGACAAATAATTCGATACACGGAAGTTAATTGACGTAGTCTGTAATTTCAGAGCATTAGAGGGATTGTCTGTAGTAGAACTGAATCTGTTATTTCACTCAAACACTCCATCACGCTAAATCGTGTTAATCTGCTAATACTGATTAAGGTTCTTTCCATCTAATAAAATGTACGTCGATTAATGGGACCAATGAAAAGGCTTCACTTGAAGAACGTCAATACACACGTAATTCAGTTATTTTCTGTGACATGTCAGATGACAAATCAGTGTATTTGTGTGTGTAATGTGAATAAATATTTGCACCCTCTCGTGAGATAACTTTGAAAATACGCAACAACAATTAGTCCTTGTACGTAATAAAATTTTTATGTTTACTCTATTACTAACAGCTTTACATAGTTAAATAATGAAAATTATTACGTACGATAATATTCTAAAACTCGTAAGATATTTTACTATTTTTAATCGCCTCTTTATGCAGTTTCTCGTTACTACTTATTCGCGCATTCGCTAACACTACTGCTTCCTCTGCTGAGTTGGTTATATCCAGACCACACCCTCACACCAGTTTTTATAATCAGTTTTAATATTATTATTCTCTCTATGTATAAGTCTCCATCTTTCAGGTATCTCGACTAATAAATTTTGTGTATTTCGGATGCCACATTGCGTCCATCGCAACCTTCTTGACCTTATAACATTCATGGTGTTAATGAAGGGGCAAATTGTTAACCTATAATTTTCTACACAATCCTGTTCCTGCAACTGCCTTATTCCTTAATATTCTATTTAATACTGTGTTCTTAAACATCGTCATTCAAACACTGAGTTTCACACCCTTTATATGTCACTCTTGCTTCCGTCCGTGTGTTTAAGTCTTACATTACGAATATTAAAAGAAAACCAACATGACTGCGGTGGTCTTCTGGGTTGTGGTGTCATGTGACCCTGTGGATGACTGCCAATAGTTCGAAGAAACGTGTCACACCCGTCCTTTTACCCCGAGGCTGTTTATGTCCAGAATATACTACTGAGGTGTAACTGAAATGCGCCTGTTAATGTACGAAACATATATAATAATGTGTGATCTAAAGCCTTCACGGCGACTAACATTAATAGTGTATTATCTGGCTATCAGCCGTGTCAGTTTGTTAAATTTCACCGACGTTTTAGGGACCATCTCTGTCCCCATTTTGAAGGATAGAATGTAATCTAGAAGTAGATTCACAATTTAAAACCTTTTAAATACAGAGGTAACTATATGTACCATCTGATGTAACAATAAATAACTGGATTTGTTTACTTGTAAACCATTTTCTACTCTATGTTTCATTAATCAAATAAACAACTGAGTTTTAAATCATGATTTTCATAGGATAAATATAATAAAAATTGTTGTCGCTGGTAGAAAAAAAGTGATTGGCGGGACATTATAGAGTTGTGCACATGTAGATCCTTGATTGAAATAGGGCGGTTGCATTGTCTGACGCAAAATAAATCGATGTTTGGTTCAGCGGTTTTGAATCTTATTGACATAGCTGGTCAGCATTTTGTAGTGGTGTTGTTTTTGTCGCAGAATTGTAGGGCAAAACTCTACGCAGTAAACGAAAAGAGTGAGAGTCTGAACTGGGGACTGAATACAAAGGTCAGCACTACACTTTAGCTTCAATTTCATTTCTAAATAATATTTACATACACTTTTTTTTAAGGAAATCAATAAATCTGATTCGTGAGGATGTTTTGGAAACTGTTTTTTCGTTTCCTGAAACTTTAGCACTTGTAAAATTTTACCCTGGCACAATGAGCATCCGATGTCTAAAAATATTTACTAACTCTCACTTTAACGTCTAAGAGGTATTATGAATACTATGCATTAATTTTTAAAAATGGTTACAACTGAAACTCCATAACATTGAGTAACACCGACCGGAGAATATCAGGATATAAACAATGAGTGGAACATAATCGCTTAGAAAACACATGTCAATTCTATATACTCCAAAATAGAATACGTATTTTAAATATTTTGAAGGTGAGCGTGAGATTTGTCTGCAGTTAATCTAGGTCTGTCATTTCTTCGATTTTGGTTTTAAGAGTTCAGTTTATACGCTACATAAAATGTGGATTACTGGTATTGTTATAAAGTCAGTTATAGCCTGATGTGAGTTCGTGAACTGCGCATTATAATGCCCATACCCTTTCATGCACTTTTAAATATGATTGATATGTGTTGAGTAATATGAGATACCGGTATGCCTGTCAGTGTCTGTTGAGCTGCTGCGGGAATTCTAACATGCATATGGCAATAACTCTCTAACACCGTGCAATGGAATGTAAAATGAGCAGGCAGCCGTTATGAAATTTTGTTTTCGTAGTTTTACTCAGTCTGTGCAAGGAAATACAGATAGGACACACTCGCTTCCTCCCACATCCCTTAAAATTCATTTATAACCAACATCCCTTTCGACTACGTAAAACATGTAATTGTGAAAGCGTCGTTAAATAACGCAAGGAATAAACGTAACTATCATAAACGAATCCTTAAATTGAAGCAGAGAGTTGATGTATATTTTACTTTGTAGGCCCAGTGACAAATGACTGACTTTGAATTAGCAACTATCAAGCACTGCTTTGTAACAAATGTCAAAAACAAGTACAAGTAACTGATAATTTCCTAAACAAACTGTAGTATATATGTAGTATATATATATATATACGTACAGTTACAAAGTTACTGGTACATTAACTTACCTGGGCATGTTCCATACAAAGTAAGATATGCCTAATAGCTTAAGTGAGTCTCTTCGTCAGTACGCATGCACCAGTTTAATTTCACAGCATTACTAATCTGTGTCTATATTCAATTGAAATGAGTCCGAGTTATATTGTATTGTAGAGATTCAAAACACTGGTGTAATTTCTTTCAGAACTAAGCTCTACTAGGACCAAAAACCGTTGGATCGCTAGCAAAAATTAATACAGTCAGAACGGAATAGAACATTACGTATTCATGACGTGGAAATCTGAGCTCCGGACAAAAATATAAGAATTACGTGACTGAATTAAAGTAAAAGTTAAATTTAAAACCGATTTATAGAAATGCAATCAGTGTATTCTTTATTTCAGGAATTACAATAAATGGTTTTAAAAGCGTGGGCCCACTTTGCCTCAAAAATGTTCTATTACCGAACACGTTGATGTATCGATACATTTCTATGCCTGCAACCTGTAGGTACCGGGTTTGAAAATAGCTTGCCGGAGATTCTGAAGACAAATCCTGCAGTAATGCGTTAAAATAAAATAATTTTTTTGGGAACTTGCATTTCATGTTATAAAATAAATTTTGCACATACACTCTTTGTGCTTCCAGGCATTTTGAACGCTCATAGCTGTGTGTTTATAGTTTACATTACATGGAATGAAATGGAAATATAACCATAAACAATGGATTCTACACTTTGACAGGCACTGAAAACGGGTTCAAATTTGACACTTGACATTTGGAGCTTGTCCGTTAAAAATGAGTTCGATATGTACGTAATTAGCTGCCAACTTATTAAAACAATTAATATCAACACTCAAACAAACGAGCTCAAAGAAGGCTATAAGTTTGAGTTTAAATATGCAGCTATAGTAAAAAATTCAATTTTTTAGTTTTATGACAGACTAGCAATAGGCTAATTGAGCAAATTGCTGTCTACTTTTGTTGTGACGCTGTTTATCTAACGAAAATCATACTGCAGGATGGTAAAATACAATATTCAATTATTAATCCGTTTATTTTCTCTGGATTTACAGTTTAATTACTACTCTGGATCTACACGGCTTAATAATCTTGGAGTAATTCCACAAATCTTGCCCTTAGAAGCTGATGACATTTATAGTTTTATTAAGCAATTTGTAAGTGAAAATTAATTCGAAGCTAATTTGTACTTAAAATTTATATACTGTAGGTAAATAAGAGGGAAAACAGAAACAACTAAAATGTTACATTTTGTTGGGGTGGTGGGGGGTGTCTGTAAGAAAGGCAAATGACCTCTTAAACGTGTGACATTAACTGCAAGACTCTTTTAAATAATGCTAAAGAATGTTATCACCGGAAGATCAACTCGGGGGAGGTGCATGAAAGAACACAAATTTGCACTGATGAACACGTTTCGTGGAATAAATATGAATTTTTAAAATAAAAGTAGAACACTCAGTACGTTAGTTAGAGTTATTTAATATTAAAGCAGGTGGCAAGTATAGTTACCACTGAGCTTAAAGCGCTAAGATTTAAGAAATAAGGATAGAAAGTGTCTGATTTTTGATACTATCGAAACGTTCATCTTGAAGGAATGCCAAATGGAGCGTAAGAATTATTTTATATTCTCTAGGAAGGTCTAGACACTTCTTGTAACCCCCTAATATATCAACTTGGACAGCCGATAAATCACTAAGCGGATCTGAGGTTGATATCCGGTGTATGCTGGAACCACTGTCGATAAATTTGTTCTTTAATTGTTCGTGTTTATTTTTATATTCACCTTCTGTTCGTTACCGACAGACTCTTTATCGATAACAGACGAATATCTCGAAGCAGTGCGATTCTGATTCGTATGTGAAAAGTTCTTAAATCTGATCCCGTGAATTGCTTGGCTGTGTGTATTTATTTCTTAATGTGGTATCTATTTCTTTACTGACGTACTTTAGTTGTTGTAAACCTAGAAGACTTAGGCGGTTTTCGGGGAGCTATTGTATATTGTTAGAACTCTTCACTAAATATTACTGGGATGATTAAATCAAGGAGTGTGAGATGAACAGGGAATGTAGTACGCGTGAGAGAAATGGAAATTTCGTACAACATTCTAGTAAAGAAACCTGATCGGTAGAAATCTTTTTAGATATAGTTATAAAGAGAATTAAAGTATTAAAATGGGTAATAAAGAAACAGCTTGTAAGAATATACGTTGCAAACGAGTAGTGTCATCGTGAAAAGAGACCCGTAATACATAGAGGACATAAAGCTATGTTGGACTCATTCATGTTAAAACCATGTCATTTTATCCACATGTCTCTCTCATTTGTGTTTTACTTTAACAAGTAATTATTATAATTCATAATTTTTATAATTTTAAATTTTTAGGGTAATTTAATCACACCAGAGTCAATAATATAAAGAATACTTATTTTTAGTAAATAAACGAGGAACTGAACCTAACTCCATACATGCACCAAACTTCGCAGCAGAATGATTAACACTTATCATAATCGGGAGAACCTGAGTTCGAATCATAGTCTGAAGACAGCTTCTTCTCATGTCAATCGTTTGGCCTCCAAGGAAAATTCTGGGATAATCTAAAATTAAGTCAAAACCGCTTCCTTCTATATTTTTTCCAGCTTATTATTCATTAATCATTCCATCTTTCGACGCTGTCACTTATAGCCCGAGCTACTGACAGCGTTGTTGTTAATTAAACTAAAATAAACCAATAAAGTACATGCATTGCATTTGCTATGTATATGGAAATACACGTGCAGTCCTACACCAGCCAAGCGAGAAAAGCTGTTTGAATAGTCGCTAATGACGAATCTATGGCCTGAGGGTCACGCGCAATCTGTGATGGTATTTCGTGAGTTTTAGGATGTTTTATTGGATTTCGTGAATACTGGAAAGACAATCTGGCAAATTCCACCCGGGGAATGGTTCGGCAACATGGATCTAACACAGTGCTCCAATGAATTACATGCGTGGGACACTTCGTGTCTGAGTGAAATATCTCTTAAAGGCTGATTTTACCTACTAATGCACCTCTATTCAGTCAATACATTCTGACTAACATTTGGAACTCTTTTTCAAGTTTAATACCTGTCTCGTGGTTATAGACATTTATGCTAGAAATAAAGTTTGGGATTATTGTAGATCTATAGAACGCCAGTAGTGAGGAAATTGTTAGGTATTTTGAAAAAAATAAGTTGAATATACTTGTAAATATTAAGACCATTTGAACTTAGACAGAAAGTGATAGGAATTGAAAAAATGTTTTGCTTGGACACGTGTTAATATTTCAAATTTATTTAGCCTCAGGATGAATGTAAATGTTTAAGTTGTCAAAGAGGATAAAATGACGGTAATCACTAATTTAAGTTATTATGATTGATACTTGATGTACAAGTATTAATACTAAAGTATTATTTTAGTCATTTAATGGTTATATAAAATTTTATGAGAAAGTTTAATTATTTATAAAATATATGCACTACAGTTAAGTGTTCAAGCGTAACACTTTAGAATATAATATATGTTGTAGGTCTGAAGGTTAAGCTGTGAAAGTTTAAATTCGCCATAATGATGAACCTGAGCACAAGAATATCTCACAAGAAACTTATATGAGTTTCTCTCCGTTCCGCATTTGAGAAGTTCATGGCTCGTTTGGCTCGGCTAACATCGAGGTAGGTGCGGAAGGATGTATCCAGTTTGGTACAGGATATGTATAAGTAGCATAATTTTTACATAAAGAACAATGTAATACCATAGAGAATAATGTTTCTTGAGAAGTTCAGTTGGTTAAGAAATTCCTCTTCAGTCATAAAGACCTAAGTTTCGTCAGCGTGTTCACAAGAATAGATCACTTAATCTTGTCCAGATTAAACAAGTGTTGCGCTCCAAAGTAAAAATACGCCAGGTTTGTCCCACATATCTTCAAATTGATATGTTTTTAGTGACTAAATTTGTGATTAATTTGCGAAAATGACTAGCTACAGTTTCTGGCGAATGTCTTTAAAAATGTGCACAGAAGCAACTGCCCTCTTATTTTAAATTAAATTCCTCGAAATTTTTACGAGTTAGTAATAGTATTCACTACCCTCAGAACCTGTACCTAACATACCCGATGTTCTCCATTTCACACGCAAGACCGATCGATGACAAAGACACTGGCCTCTCCTTTACCGTGAGAAAAGAGATTGTCAATGCCGAAAGATGGAGGGAGTCGTGTCTGCGTGTCTCGGCGTCTGTATATTCCATCTCTGAAACGACTCGACAAACTTTAATTACGTTTAGTGTCTGGAATGACAGTGCACATTGTCGTGATAATTTGTAACTTGTCTCACAAAAATTATTCCTTGCACGTATTTTTGATTAAGATTTACATATTTTATTTGACAGAATTTGGTAAGTAAATATTTAATGAATTGCAAATAAAAGTAACTTCCTATTCCATGTTGGGGTGCGTACAGTGTGAATAACTTAGATAAGTTTTTTGGTACGTATATGAGGTATGCAAAATCTCTAAGGATAAGAAAACTAAAGTTGCCCGTAGTATTTATTAAGCACCGTGGAGGTACGACTCCACTTATTCTTGACGGCGGTACAGGATGGAGATCATTAGTGAGCTGCACGCTCCGGCTAATATGCCCGAGGTGCTTATTGGGTGGGCCCCAGAGCAGGTCTACACGTGGAAGCCTGTTAGGAATCAAACCTAGGTATTCCAGGCTGTCCTCAGACGCTATTCTGAGTTAGTTATGGCGGATGCATATCGCTAATAATGTATTTAAAAAACAAGAGTCTGAGGTCACCTCTCACCCTTCAGCTTTTGCGTTTGATGATGACGAATAGTTATGAATCTGAAGACGAAACAGCTTTTAACTGCGCCCTGCTAATGTCAACAACGTCTAGAGCAGTGGTATTCAACCTGGGGTACGCGTACCCCCGGGGGTACGCTAAGACATTTTAGGGGGCACGTGAAATTTAAAAAAATATGTTATTTTATGATAAAAACTATATAATCAGTAATGTAATTTATTTAATTTATTTTAGATGTAGATTATATACTATGTATAACTTGAATTATACACCAACAACTTTGGGGGTACAAAGTTGAAGAGAAATTATATCTGGGGGTACGCGAACAAAAAAGGTTGAATACCACTGATCTAGAGTATGTTGAGAAATCAGTTTTGTGTTGAAAGAGACTGTCGTTTGTAACAAACTGCAATTTCGGTAACGTATTCATTAATCACGGATGAAACAAAGATCTTACAGTGAATACCCTGAGGTGAACTGATGGTTCCTGCTACTCGTTCTAAGCGAAGAGTAAGAAAAAATTGTGAAGTTCTTTGTTATGTAATTTTCTCCGCCGTCTGTTTTTGTCGTTCTCTGGCTCAGATGTTCTCCTCCAAACTATTTTATTACACTCTGTCCTCTGTCATCCATCAGGACAATATATCAGATTTTGTCTTTCATGTTCTGGTATAATCTAAATGATAATCTAGTTTCAGGCAGTAATACCCAAAGGATGAACATTGATAACACCAGGTCCGCCCCTGAAGACGATATTGATATATTTACATGCAAGTTACAATTTTTTCGACTTTTCCTTCTGGGTTCTGATGTATTAAAGTATCGGAAAAAAATTCCGACATATTGTGGAAACATATTTCTTCCATATCCAATGTCGGAGCGATGAAAATGGATAAGAAATGTTTTATGTAGTAAATGGTTTCCTATATAAACCACATATTGTCCATTTTCATCATGTCTTCCTTGTTGATGGCTGTAGTGAAGCCCTAAAAATTCCCTTTCACTTCTACGCTGCGTCTGAGCTGAACAGTAAGTACCACGCTGGTTTAGACCAGTTCTTGCCAATTGCGTCATCTTTGTTTCCTTCATTTTGCTTTCCATTCAGTGGTGCCGCATTACAGGCGTGCTCTGATCCGATACGAGGTCAGTGCGATAACATTTCCGCCATGTGAAATATCGGCTCTCTGCTTTAGTCGGACCGCTACAATTCAGGGTGGCTATTGTCATGGATCAACATCAGAGCCACTTCAGTTGTCACACAGCAGACTGATTCATAATCTGGAGACCGTATCTGTATTTCGCTTCGTCAACATGCTTCAAGTCAGAACGTTTACACCACGTCATTATCTCTCACGACTTTTTAAAACGCCTGTAGAATTCCGTTTAGACTACACGCTGAACAGTGCAGCCGGAGAAGTTGCCGCGCTCTCACGGGGAACCGTAAATTTAACAGACACCATGCTGAGAGGAATGTACAACGCCGGCAATATGAAAATATATATGTGTCTGTAATAAAGTCATAGAGATATGTGTTAGGACGACTAATTGATTATACTTTTGAAAGAATTTCCACCTTTTCAAACTTAAAGGTGGCAGAGGAATTACTTAGTTATATGGGGTAGTGATTGCTTTACCGCGGGCCAGACGAGTGTTAGTAATTTTATTAACGCACTGGAAACGAGAAAGTATTTGAAGTCCTGATGAAATGTCAGTTTTGAATGCAAATTTCAGCTTCCAACATCTGAATCACAATATTCTTGCCTTGCCTTACGATTAACTTTGTATAATTGATTCTGTTTATTTTCATAATTAGTTTTAAACTTCTACTTCTTTGCTGAGGATTATTCTTGAGGCTTTCTTCTTGAAGATTAAACAACGTTGCCAGCTCACAATATTTTGTTAGGGGACTCTGTTCTGTTTTTCCGAGCCACAAGCATTCTGTCAAGTTCGGAAAAATTAATTGGCCTGCTGGTAGGGTTCGATCTCCGACGGAGGCAGAGAATTTTTACTCTAGCCTCTGCGTCCAGACTGGTTCTGGGGCCCACTCAGCCTCGTATCCAATGGGTACCGGGGTCCTTTCCCGGGGGTAAAACGCGGTCGGGGCGTGATGCTAACCACTCATCCCGATCTAGTGCCGAGGTCAAAAACGAGTAGGAGCTATACATCCTCTCCCTCCAAGTGCCTGCATGGCGTATAGTGGGACAGCTTTACTTTACTTGCAGTTAGTAAAGTCTTCAGTACGGCCCAGATTCGAACCTGTTACTTTCCGAATACAAATATACACCAACCTGTTCGATTGTATTCAATGCACTATTCTACAAAATCCAGAATTAAACTAAAAATTAAAAAGTTAGGGTGTTAGTGACGTCACAGCTACTAACTGTGAAATAATCCACAGATTTATCAGGATTATTTATTTTGTGTCCATTTTACATAGATTCACAATTAAGGGATTGCAGTTATTTTAATAAGTATAAGAATTTCATTCAAGAAGTCCTTGTAATGGCTGAGTCATGCTACAAAATCTCATCCGTCAGATTTCTATAGTCCGTTTGAAGTTCAGCTATGCATATACTTTTTATTCGAAATGTAATACTAGTAAAAAGTCGGAATGGAACACTTTTTATTCAAACCCGTGATGAATTCACAAAAAAATCACGTACCCGAACACACAAGCATCTACCCGTCTCGTGTCACAGCCACGTAATATGGTCACATAAATTTTTTTGTTTCATCCCCAAAGTCTTCTTTTTCGATATCCGTTGTTTAATTCTACAGAGGCGTGGAAGCTGAACGTGATTCAATCAAACTGGACCAACAGCTAGATGAAGCGATACAACCAGAAGTTCATATCTTGTTAGAATATCTGTTGTAGGAAAGCCAGAAAAAGTGTTACACGATCTGTCTGTATATATGTCAGTCAGATAGAGTCACAGACTTCGACGCCACTCGATATTTTACTACCTATGATTAGTACAAATTCAACAGAAAGCTTACATCGCTCAGAAAAGAAGCCGTTTGTTCAGAGACATTATTTTTTAAAGAATTGACCGCCACCATAGTGATGGTGTCTTTGGGATTGGAGTAACGAACAATAAATTCTATTTGCATTATGACTGTACTTACCAGATACCGCTTTGTTGTAATATTACTTAACGACAAGTTTGCTAAAGAGGTAAAACGTACAATTTTTATTTTTATGCTACTCGTCATGGATCACTGCAATCCTGGCTAACTTTGATTTCCTTCAGTTATACACGGTATAAGTTGATGTGTAAGATTTGAGGTTTTCACAGCGGTGAGATTGAAGATTTCTGTCTTCTGGGTTGTTGCGCTATGTAGTCTGGTCGATGTTAACCAACGTTTCAGGGGTCATACTGCCCCCGTCATCAGGGCGATGAATCGACCAGACTACACAGCGCAACAACCCAGAAGACAGAAATATTTATAAGTTGATGTGTTACATTTTACCATATCAATTTCCAAGTATGCTCAGTTTTTTGAAAAAAATATTGAAAAAGGCGTGTTATTTTTGTTACGCAAGTCACTCAGTCTACACACAAGTTTTCATAAATTTATACAGTTTTTATCAAATTAGATAGCCGTATGTCCATTATGGTCTTCTGGGTTGTTACACCGTGATATTGTAGGTTATTACCAGAATTTCTGAGGAAAGCATTACTTGCCCTGAAGACAGAGAAGGACTGTAAAGTGTGCAGTGTAATGGGTTTAGACTTTCAGATATTTTACGTTGTCACAGCCCGTGGTTATTCTTACACTTCTCTCAGCTTCTCACTCACCTATTGTCCGAATGGGTTGCTTTTCGTATGCGTTGCTTTCAGTTCAACCGCCCTGTAGCATAGAATGATGATGAGCTGTTTGTTCCTATAGCAACCTCGTGTCCTGTCGCGACAGAATCCAAACCAATTACACTAGCCAGCCATCCAACAAGACTCTGAACATCTAGCTACACTCTGTCACAAAATAAATTCCCCTTTTGATAAAAAAAATTTCAAGTCTGAGTAATCAGCGTCGTAATGTCTCCAGTGTTTTTAGGTTCTGTTGTTTCCATTATAACCCACATGTTATATTAACTGACATCTTAGAATGGTCATTTCATTCGAGTTTCTAATTGGCATAAGTTGTGACTTTGTAATATACGGCTATATGGAACGCACATAAATCGTGGTACATTTTTTACTGTCGTTGTGTTGTTCTACTACACTTGCTGTTTCTGTGAGATTACCGGTCATTTGATAAATGTTGCTGCCACAGCTATGTTGTTAAATTAATGTTTGTTGAGGGACCGTTAACAGACGGTGGAGTTTTGCCAGAATCTGTTACCTACAAAGACTAAAGAGGAATGTTGCTACTGTTTTATTAGCAGCATTCGAATCCCTCCTCTTATTTGATTTAAAGTGTTACTAATTGCGTTTGAAGCGAGGAATTGTTTTATATTACTTCCTATCTCGTATGTTTATATATTTAAGCAATTCTTATTAAATATCCCACATAAAATAAATTATTTTCCTCTTCTTGATATAAATAATTCTAAGAATCTCTTCGCTAGCGGAGACATTTCTTTCCGATTTGATAAACTTGATAAAGAGTAAAGAATCGCTTGGATGTATTTATTTATCACAGTCAGTTATAGACCTAACCGGCTAAGTTATTTGTGTACACATGCAAGCTTATGGGGAGTAAACGAAAGATGAATACAAACTCCTGGTCGGAAAATCTCAAGGAAGAAATTAGAAGGTTTGGGCGTAGATGGTTGGATACTATTAAATTGGATCAAAATAAAGAGGGCTTGTGTGAATATACTGGATTAAAATATTTCTAGAAATGTTATTAAGTTAATCACTTTCAAATATTCTATCATGAAAGCAGCTAAATTTTCTTGATATAACCTCGAACCTGTCTAAACGAATAAATATACTCTTTCATATTCAAAGAACTATAACCAAACTCTACTATTTAAGAGAGTGAATTACTTTTTCGTAATAAGACTACACTGATGTGTGCTATTTAAGAGAGTGAATTACTTTTTCGAAATAAGACTACACTGATATGTGTATAGGTCTTTTATCTCTCCTTGTCTGTATTCGCACAAAAAGTAGTAGCCTTTGTATTCGTCCACAGTGAAGCATTGTGACGGCTTCAAGTCTTTGTGTCTTTACACAAATGGAGCTATGTTTTATTCCAGTTGCAGGAAATGCTGCTGCTTTTCCTACAAGTCCGGTAACATGTCAGTGGCAAGCTCTGGTAACTATTCGTCTACAAAATAACACTCTTCACATTAAATAATTACGAATTCTTTTAAGTTTATTATGCATAAATTATTCCAGCGTTTACACTGATAGTAAATGCCTGGAAACATCTGTTTATATGCAAAAAATAAGGCACGCACACACTAAATACACTGGATTTAAAACTGAGCCAGTTCATTTAAGCTCACATTACAAAATATTTTTCTTTCATTTTCTGTTACTACGAGTAATTTCGTTGCGTGAAATACTCTATAATATATGTCTATGCAAAGCTCAGACTGGTCATAGATACACTGAATCAACATAATATACGCAACTGAGCTTTGGAAACTTTCTGAAATAACAGCACCTTTCTATTTTTGAATATACTTCCGACTTCTAGCAGTCGCTTTATAACTGATTCTCAGGCATTGAACTTTGTTTCAAAATATATAAGCTTGTTAAAAATTCCAAGCCTTATGGTTGATGTAAGAGAGAGAGAAATAGGCAGGGTTACTGACATTTATTGACTGAATCCTGTGGCCCTTAAACAAGCTAATAAAAGAAATTCTTCATTTTTTGTGACTCTGGTAGCTGTATTTTGTTTGCCTCTCTCACGATCAAATCGTTGTTTACTGTACTAAGGCTGTTATTACACAACACCGCTCTTAAATTAAACAACGTACTGACTAATGGCTGACAAATTGCTGTGTTCCGAATAAGGAAGCCAATCTATTCAAAATTGATCGAATACGTGATATCCTTACAGGTGGTAGCCATAATCGTGATTTAAGGTTTATCAACAGCGTATTATATAAATAAATTCGCTCAAAGACTCCTTGGTTCTATAAATACTAGATTCTAAAATTCAGTCATGAACTAACTAACTAGATGACTTAGGGAACCCGAAGGTCATCATCGAATCAACCAATGCCCTCCACCAGTCCCAGTTGCCCTCAACTCCTGTCTCCCATAAAATTCTGTCATGAATGAAATCTTAATTAAGGGATTGGAGTATTTGAGAATCCCATGGATTTTTCTGCTCTGGAAGACTGCAATTGGCGCTAGGCTGAATAGAGGAGGAATGTAGCAAGAATTTCCCCAGGGCGATGACTTAAGAGCCGACAGTCGATAATTAATTTGCGGACCATAAAGCGAAAACGTTCCAGTTTCTGTCATCTAGAGCGTTACAGCTTTTCAACTTCATTTGAATCGTTGCGCAATCTTTTGCCCGCATGTGGCGAAGCATCAAATGATGCAAACATTGTGGCTGAATGAAGCTAAAGAGAAACAAGATATATCGCAAAATAATTGTTTAACATTGTGAAAAAAATCACTCATTTACAAAAGGTCTATCTCCTGTCCAGAAGAAATATGAGATATTCGAGTGGAACCAGATCGACCAAAAGCTAACTAACTAGATTTTGTAAAAGAATAATTATTTTAAATTAACGGTCGCTTAGCTGATCAAGATGGGTTCATTACCGAGCTTACAGGAGCCTCCAGCCTTTTACTACCATATTGTATAACGCTGAGTTTTAAGGTGAGGTTTATTAGAACCTCTCCCATTCTAAAGTACAAAGACCGCCTCTTGTCGGCTCTCCATACTGCTTACTCAACACATTCGTACCTAAATCCCATACCTAGAGGCCGTTTCCTTCATCCAAAACCTGATGATGTAATTAACCTTTAGGTTCAAATTATGTGGGGAATTTTTTGACCAGATAAGTGACTATTAGCTTCCCAAGAAGAACTCTGATCTAGAGAATGAATTATAGTGAGAACACCGCACAAGAGACTGTGTGTGGTAATATCAGTGTATATGTTTATAAACTTAGTCTTTGTTCATAAAATGTTATAAAGCTACTGCAGTTGACACAGAGATGAATTAACTGTAGGTCATAAATTCCCTTTTCAGTTTTGATTGTTTCCCATTCATGTGCGTTGAGGGTAACATGTTATTAACATTTATGCCAGCAATTTTTATTGTCATGTACACCACTAAAACCAGTTGCACTCAGTCTGATCCAAACTGATGATGATAATGACGTATCCCCCCCCCCCCCCCCATCACTACATTTTATTGGAAAATACAGAGGCCAATTTTGTGGCTACAGCAGATTCAGGGAAAAGTCTGACATTGATAAAAACAAGGATATTAAGATGGATTGAATATACACTGACTGAAACACATGGACGATGGAAGAAGACTACATAGGGATATTACAAAGTAGATACTTATTTCATATGGGTTCAGATTGTTCAGGAAGGAGTTAGTTAATTTTAATCAGAACCTGCAGAATTGATAAGTATACCATAGAAGTACAATATTGTAGTATATGTTGTTTTAATGTTGTTACATTTAATTATTTTCAATTTTTATTTCTTATCAGAAAACTGTTGCACTATAACTTGTATTGAATTCCGTCATATAAAAATACAGAACAAACTCTTCGCACGAAATAAACCAAATTATGCATTAAACTCCTGAACTTTGGGTTAACGAACATCGACAATGCGACCATTTATCTAGTGCCGAGGCTAAGAAAAGTGGAGCTTCAGTCCCTAACAAGACTTCACGGCGTGGTGCTTACCAGAGTACCAGGGATAATTTTGATCCGCTTGGTGAAAAATCTTACGTAGTAGCGTACTTCATTTGTCTTCTGCAGAAAATAAGCAGTGGACGGTGAGGGCGGAACTTAATGATGTTGTCCGGCGACGTTCGACTGCGGATCGTGAACTCCTGAAACAGCTGTTTTCTTAATAGGGTGGGGCACGTCCTTGCGATTTATAGTTACAAGGTAAATACAATAAGTGATTCCCTGCTCTTAGAGTAGATATTAATCTTCACCAAGCAAAATGACTTTGATTATCATCCATCTTCAGGGCATCCTAATTGCTGGGAAGAAACTAAAAACTGGTGGTGTGATGAGACCTGAGCTTTATCCCACATACATTCGATTGTACTGCTTCTGTTTTCCATTATTTCTGCACGGCAGCCATTCTTAAAGTGCAAAGAGCGATGACATTATATATAAATATAAACTGAGCTTTAGAGATACGTTATATCACCATTATCAACTCTTACAACCTGTATAAATGTAACTAATCATAACGAGGTAATTCATAAATTCTGCTCGTAACAAAATAGCATTAGGGCGATATAATCAATAGAATGGGCGTAACGGGTCGATGATACAATATCGGATGTTAGAGGAATAAGGTGTTAAAATGTGGATTAAATTTATCTCGCTCAGGGTAGAAAATGGTGACGGGCTATTGTGAACACGGTAATGAACTCTCGAGTTCCATTAAGGGCGGGGAATTTCTTGACTAACCGAGCGTACTATTAGCTTCTCAAGGACTCTGCCCCATGGAGTCAGTTAAGCATCACACTTTTTTTTTCCAACTATACACAAACTGGTAAGTACGTTAATCAGACATCAATACGATATCTCTTACACAAAGATTTGCCATTCGTAAGTTATTTTTTGTATCATATCGGTCATAAGTTGAATGAGGACCCACACAGGGAGTGACAACCACCAGTATTGTTTCTGTAATCGCATGGGTCAATAAATTAATAAATTAATCATATTGATTGACGGAATGGAATCAGTTATAGAACCGACGAACACCTGGTGTGAAGTTAACGAGATTTTGCCAGAACTTTGTCATTGGTCAAGCGTATTAACAGCGTAGTTTCTTTGCTGCTTTTTCAGAAAAACAGAATACATAATTGATTTGTTTGTAGCGTCGTTTTCTCCACCACGGGAAAGGAATTACAACATGGAATAACCCCAGTGCGGATGTCTGGATTACGAGGTATGAATTAAACGGTTAGCCTTTCATTATTTTAAAAATTAGACAGGCCTGTAAAAGAAAATCCGAATTTTCCAGGTACGAAAATCGGAAACCTAAATAACGAAAGGATAATTGTATATCGCCCTTTAGATTATGTAAGTATTTTCAATTCGTACTGCATTCTCTTTCAAATTCCTGAAAACTTTTTATACATTTTTTACGCTAATATGGGTTATTGTAGAGTTATTTAATGTTTAAGTGGGCGGTAAATATGACAAACACATCGTCTGAAAGAATTAAACGTTGAAATAAGAGGGCCAAAATGTTATTATATGTATTATTTATTGATAATTATCGTTTTCTAATCGAAGTTTATTCAACCGTAACAGAAGGCAGGCGAAGGTAAATCCAAAGCTTACAGAATGAAACGGTACAGACCGATTACAAGATGAGTGCCTACGGCAGGATTGGAATCTGCAGCGCACCAGAACACTGCCTACACACAATGAATAAAATATAAGTGAATACGCTCAATTGGACCTCGTGCTTTGATGACGTTGGTTTATGGATGGCAGAATATGAAATTCTTCGATTTGCGTTCTGTTTAGAGAACATAGCGTCTGGTGATTTTGAATCAATGTTATCTCATGCATTAAAACATCGTCATACGAACTGTATAGTGGAATTTAAATATAATTTTACATAGGAGATACTGATAACACTTCTTGATTAAATACATTGAAATTAAATATGTTGAAATCCATATTAATTATACGTATTTTGTCTTTACTGCGTGGTGAATACTCAGGCTGAGAATAGAGCACGTATTCTCCATGTATATAAGGTGGCTGTGAATATATTGCATATCCAGTAGCTAACAGCCGACAAGGCGTGGTACCCTAGACTGAGAATTTGGCATAACCTCTATTAGAGAACCGGGTACTAAGGGACATATTCGAATTTGAACCCAAGAGGCAGGAAGTAGAGGGGGCTAGACAGAACTAAATAATAAACAGCTTTATAGCTCTTATATTTCATAATATATTTTTATGATGAAAAATTCAAGAAGTAACAGATGGGTGGGACGTGTACAAACTATGGGATGGGTGAGAAATGCATGCAAAATACTGTAGAGACTACTTCTGAGAACTAAGCTTAGTCTACAAGGAATGATTGTGTTATCAGTGTGGGTTGAATGCGCAGAAATACAACAGAATGAAGCACTAGTGTGGTCAAGAGGATAATATGGTGTCGGGCGGCTTACGTTCTCCCAAGAGAGTTCACCATATTTAGATACGACTGGCTGTTACATTCAGTTGAAGTTTGTTGTATACTCAGTTAGTGGAATTTAACATACAGCGACTGAAACCTTATTCCAAGTAAAGTTAAAGTTGTCCCCAAGGTCAATTATGCACTACGCCGTGAATACGTACTGGGGTCTGCATATATAGCTACACGTATTCTTACCAATGCACTGAATGGAGTTTGGTGATCAGTTTCCGGGAATCCAGTTTCTCTTGCCAAGGAAAAATAAATTTTCAAACGAATTTATCCTGAAGCAGATTTGCCACAGTGCGAAGAATTTTTGGCAAAGCACTGTGGCGAAATATAAAAGAGAAATGAGGTTTTGGAGGAACTTGCCATTTCCTAGACTCTACAATGAATGTGCATCGCTACGGAAATCTCAGGTCTCCTAAATAAAGATCAGAAGCTAAATTTGTTTGTATATGGGGATGTATTTTCCTTGTATAAGAGTGTCTCTTTAGCTACTTTTGATAGTATAAACGTTCTGGCATATTTTCGAAGAGTATTTTTCGAAGACTTGAAAAAGGTAAAAGGTGAAAAAGGTACTACACAAGGTGTGTGAAATTGTGTCCTAGATCAGACACCAGCGGCGGGGTATTGTGCATATTAATGAAATTTTGTTTCGAACGATACTGGTCATTTCTTAACTGGCTAAGCAATTATTAGATTCACGAACAGAAGTTAATTGGCGACATATGTTTGTTTTTGGTTTTACGAAATTACACAGTTTTAATAAAAATATTGCATATATATATAATTGTTTACATTGAAGCGAATCCTAACTACAAGACAATTTGATGGCATTTTCCCGTACGTCTATTAATATTTTCTTTTCAGCCCTAGCTCCGGGCAGTCGGAGCAGAAAGAAATTCCGAAGATAACAACTGCAGTAAATTGCGAGGTATCACAATCACAAAGAAATTATGAATTATTTTATTTATGAATAGAGTATTCCTAAAAGATTATTGACACCATCGTGTTTCCAGAGTTATGTTTACATTCTAATTAAAATATGAACTTTAATCTCTATATATTTATTTTGTACAGTCTATACATGTATAGACTGTACAAAATAAATATATTTAATCAAACACAAACATGACGCATATAAGATACAAATTTAATCTCTATGTTTCCAAGAAATATTTTGAACAGTGGTAAATCTTGTGTTGATGCTATTTAATCCAACCTTATTTTAAAGTTTCATTCTGTGCATTTTACCTCAAAGAGAACATTTCTTCCTATGTAATTAGACCAGTAGGGAATGCTATATCAACGCTAAATTTCTCTAAATGATAAACTCGTCAGGGCGGATAGTTCTGTGGTCACATGTAAAATTTCATGCAGTCTAGAGGTTACAAGATGGATGATGCTGTTCCTGAGATGAATTCCACAGAAAGCAGTCTCTTGTGTCTTTGTGTATATACAAACGAGTCTGTTTGTTTCACAGACATTTCATGCACTGCTAAGATTAACTAATTGGATTTCTGTCTTCAGAACCGTAGAAATCCATTACAGGAAATTACATTTGAACTTGCAGTGTCAGTAGCCTGTCTCTACAAGACACATTCATTTAGTAAAGTAGTCAGATTTGTTGCTAGAACAAGAGGTAATATGGGACAAGACTGGTAGCAGACGGAAAAAATAATCTTAAAGGAAGAGACCACTTGAAAGACTTAGTCGAAAATGGAGGAATAATATTGCATTGGATCCTAGACATGGTTTGAGGGCGTGTACTGGATTCATCTGGCTTTGAATAAGGATCAATGGCAGGTTCTTCTGAACACGAAAATGACCATTTTGGTCCCATAGAAGGCAGACAGTTTATTAGAGTATAAAATGACACTGTGAGATGCGACACAGAGAAAAATAGATACAGCA
>NW_019060737.1:379138-442456 GCF_000696155.1 Zootermopsis nevadensis | reverse complement strand
ATCACTTGATGAAAATGATTAACAACAGTTGTTAGAGACCAAACGTTGTTGCCGAGTGGTTGGCACTGCTGATTCTCGTTCTGGAGGCCCTGACTTTAAATCTTGGCTCAGGGAGCGACTAACTTTACTGAGAGTTTTTGTAGTTTTCTCAGTCCCTACAGATAAGTGCTAGACTAGCAGCTTATATCGTGACCACTTCCTTCCATAGCTCTTATAAATTGTTATTCGTTAATCATCCATTTACTCGACTCTGTGTAGACTGATATACGGAAAGTGTTTTTAAGCAAAAACAAAGAATTAGGTCTAAATAAGAAAAAACCCAATAGTTACACGATATATATATCCATAAACTTTGTGCACATCATAAATATTTCAGATGCGACCTATAAACATTTTTCGTATAATTTGTATTAGTAAGTACTGTAGTATACATTATTTCGTAAAGCGTCTGTATGTGAGTCTCGCCTGTATGGGGCACGGTGGGGCGCTTAGCCCATCATATTGCAAATTAATTGTATATTTGTATTAAACTTATATTTTATTACTACGAACTTAGAGATGTTCCATCCTCGTGCTTTGCGACTTAAAGGTCAGAAAAACTGTTTCCCTCAGGAACTTTATTACTTTTTCATTATTTCCACTCATGCTACGTGCGCTTTGCCGAGAAATTTGTATGGAGTTTGAGATATCTAGAGTAACCTGTAGCAGCATGTTGAAGCATTTCACTCGAGAGACTATAAATCTGATACGCTTGTTACAGTAACAGAGGAACACCTCTACCAATATCTGGGAAGTTCCTGTTCACTGAGTGCAATCTTATTTTATTTAATCCAATTCTTCTTACTCGAGTGCAACAGTTTTCAGCATATAATATATTTATATCAAAGTTTCCTTAGCCTCGCCACTAGATGGAGGATGGAGGTGAGTAGTAAATTTCACGCATCAGCCATTTTACCCCCAAGGAAAGAACCCCTGTGTACATGGCACCGGGGTGGGGTGGGGGGTTGAGATTCTTCTGTTCTTTCTGCAGTTTATTGTGGAGGAGTTTTGCTTACTCCAAGCAAACCTTCAAGCTCTTTGTAAATGATTTTGTAGACTTAACTTCGTTATACAATAAACAAATGCTCAGAGATTCTAATTAACAAAGCGGAAAGTTGTTTTTGAAAGAGATTAAATAAATGTAATGTTTAAATTAAATTGTATAAAAGTTAACGGAATTTAAACGCAATTCAATAATCGTAAATAAATTTACTTCACTAATACTTTTCTAGTCGATTACAGTAGCCGTGAGGTTTAAGTTGCAGACGGACATAAACCGCTAGAATTCTGTAATCGCGGGATTTAATCCCGCTCGAGGCATATATGTGTTCCCTGTTTTTCTGTATTGTGATTTCAAGTGTAAGTAGAGGCTGTGATGGATAGATTTCCCGTCTAAGATATCCTACCAGATGTTAAAAATACTCCCGAGTCTCAGAAGTTAATTCTGAGCTATAACAGGTCAGAAAGCCTAACCCGCAAGATCTGAGAAAGGGCCGATGATGGAGAGAGTACTCCACCCTCAAAAGACGCAACAACCCAGAGGATCGTTGGTATTTGCATCGATAAGAGACAACTATAACTTTTGTATCCAGGACACGGGCGGTGTTCAAGATCTGTTCGCATTTTGGTTAAAACTATCTTGTGTTATTATATTGGATATGGGAAAACTATTTCAGCGCGTCAGAGACCGTTACGAGCTGCTCGTAACGCTCACATTGCTGAAACATTTATATCAGCCTTAAGTTCTGGAAATCAGTTTAAGTCGTATACTTGGGTCCACAGTTTGAGTTACAGTAACGTTCTGATTATGTTTTAAGATTTCATTTCATTTACAACGTGTCATATATTTATTTAAATGGTTTACGTATTGAAGCGAAATGCGTTTATGAATAACTAATAAAATCTCTATAATTTTTTTAGAATTGTGGCATCAATTCCATGTCTGTATTGTAAATGGTCAGAAGACGGTAACGTGCTGTTGATGGCTGGTGGCATCTGCCGGCAAAAAGTTTAATCATCAAAAATGACTGTCGTATATACACAAGTGTTTGAGGGGGAGGGGAGAAACGTAGCGTGAGAATGAAAGCCAGGTATCGCCCCTCCCCAGTTGAGAAGGTCAGAGAAGTGGAGTGGAACGTGTGTGTTAATTATTAAATCATCCAGTTTATTGTGTCAGTGTAACAAAGTGGTTATTCCTTTTAACGTATTCAAGACATATTGCCTTTTAACCTGTGATGTTGTTCTTTGTAGTAGCAAAGTGAATATTGAGAAGTGACGATGATGGGTGTAAATAGGTTAGAGTTGCGGAATAAGTGTGCTCGTCTTGGACTTACTTCTGTTGAGCGCTGGGAAATGTTAAAACATGTCAATTGGAGTAAAATGTTCCAGGAGTCAATCAACTTTCTTCAAAGGTAAGCTGAATGCTTTAGACGCTTAGAGAATTATCTTATGGACATTGAAAACATGAAATAAGAAAGCATGGCGATTCATAGGAAATTAAGATGGCGTCATTGATTACACCGTCAGTTTTCAGCAACATTGTAACTTTAATAATGCATGTCACACAGTTGACTGTCAAATACAAAGCGTTCCTGGGTTCAACACCAGGACAAGAAATATGTGAATATGGAAATTCCAGCAACGTCACACATTCTAGAACAGTGTTACCCAAAGCGTGAGCCGCGGCCCCCCTAAGGGCCGTGATATTTTTTTTCAGGAGCATCCCATAATTTTAAGATGTTGCTGTGAACACTTCTTTAGGCATAATTCCATTTGCAAGAATGCGATTTTGATATAAGGAGTATTTTTAAAGAGCCTTAGTGTTATGAAACGCCTTGCTACTGCTTTTTACCTTCAATCTTAAGCATTTCATGTAATTATAACATATTACCGCACTTTATATCCCATTTGTCTGCTTTAAACAACAGATTTAGGCCTATGAGATCCTCCCTTTGAGATTTTTGAACCAGCCAAAATGTGGCGTGTACGTTTTTGTGTTCTCAGTCTCGTATTATTTAATTTCCCTCAGTCCGTAATTACATCATGGCTGACGCACGAATTTTATCGGTGGGAGTGATAGTGACAATAAACCTTTCAGGTGTTTGCTTTTGTAGAACGTAATACACAAAGATATGGCTTCCAGTTTGACATCAATAACTAACGTGTCATTTTAACTAGCATTATGTAATTCTATGTAAATATAGATTATAAATTTCTTAGAAATTGTGCTTGAATATTAATTATAAATCAAACGTGTTAGGCATAGTAACTGTGAAAAATGTTGACGTGTTATCTGACAAATTTAATATAGACAGGGCTATACTTAAGTAATGGGTTCTCTTCTAAGAAGACTGTACAACAGTGACAATTACTACTACTACTACTACTACTACTACTACTACTACTACTACTACTACTACTACTACTACTACTACTACTACTACTACTACCGCTGCTGCTGATAATAATTAAATTCAATTATTTTTTTAATAATAATAATAATAATAATAATTCAGTTCTGTATTTTAACGAGCTAATTTAATAAGTACAGGTGGGTGGGAAGTAATTAGGCATTGAGAATTGGTTATAACTCCTATATTGCGCGTGCTGCCTCTCTCTGGCCACTGCCCACACCACCGACGCGCGAATTATGAAATCCTATTTCGTGACGTATATTTTTACATTATTTTCATTATGATTGCATTAATATTACGAAACCTATAGCGATTATTTAATGCCTACTTATACTTCCCACCAACCCTGTAGATCGGGAGACATTAACAACAACAACAATATTAATCGTAATAATAATGTGCTTAATGGGAATAACAAGGACTACATGTAACATATTTGCAACTGAAAACAGTAAAAATAGTCTGGAACGTGAGTAGAATTCGATTTAAATTGTATTTATTGTTTAATTTTAAACTTAATTTGCGCAAATATTAACAAAGAATAATATTTGTAGGACTGGAATTCTGCAATAGGAAAATAAGCCTCAAGAGCTTTGTCCAAAACACCTTGGTTTATGGAAATTTCCAGCTTTAAACTTTTTCATCCAGTTATGCTGCAGTTCTATTCACGAACATTCTTAGAAAAGGGCTGTTTTTGTCATTGTAATTTGATCAATCCCGTTATTATTATTGGAGAAAAGTTGGAGGATAACGTTTTGCGTTGAAAAGATTCTGCTCTTCAATCTACAACTAGCTTGCAGGAAGATGCGAACAGGCTCTCCTTGACAAGCTGTCAGTGGCTGTTTCCATAGCGACCATGCTCCATCAGCCTTTCCTTGCTTGCATCTAGCCCAGTTCCAATTCAACTTCAATCATCTGCATTCCCACGACTTCCGTCCCTTGGTGGAATCCCTTTTTTACATCCGTTGGAAGTTACCTAATTTGCATTTTGAGACTACGCCCCTCGTAGTACAATGAGGCATTAATTTGAAAGATTTTATTAGGAGTTAAACTATGAGTGTAATGGGTGTATTTTGTACAGGAAAAAAATAATTTTATGTGGGACATAAATGAAAATATAGAATTTTAATTAAAACTTTTATAATTACGTGCTCTTGACATTTAAATTTGTCATGAAACTGTTTTGATACCATGTTTATTTCTTGACATCCTTGGGTTACATACACTTAGGAATTGCAGAGGATCGAAGCAGGCTACTGTACTGTCCATTGAAGTAGTGTTAATCACGGTTAGTCTTATGGTACTGCTGTGGTTCCAAGGTTCAACTCCGATATGACCGTTCCATCGTCTGTGTGGTTTACATCTTTTTCTACTGCCCTTCACCAAATAATTATTTTAATATTTACTTCTTTAGCTTTTGAGGATTAGGTCGAATGACCTGTTAAAATTTAGAATTGACTTCTGAAACTATAAGTTATTTTATACGTTAGTTAGGATTCTTCAGACGAGGAATCGGTTCATCGTAAGGTTTCTACATGCACAGGACAATACAATAAAAATTTCTTCTACCCGTTCAAGATCCTTCGATCTGTAATAGCGTTCATACGATCGTATGATGCAGTGACACAGTTCGATAATTTGAATAATTTGATTGTCTGCTGGTTAGAACCAGAGAACTGAAGGTTCAGTGATCTTATTCCAGCTTTTAGCGACATCCAGCGTTGCTCGTTCAATTTAAAAGTCCATGGTCGAAATTCAGTAGGGAGTAAAGTTCAGAGGTCATGGCTCTGCCCCAGTTAGAACTCCATTGTGAAGCAGTCGCAGAATGAATCCGTTAAGGCAATTTTCGGTGGCCAGCTTTAGTAAAATAAGGGCTCAAACAAACAACGTATGTTCATTAGACAATAATATCTCTTTTGTATGATTTGGAATTGAATCTAATAGACACAATGTTGCTAATTTTATTCGGGAATGCGCTTGAAAAGGAAATGAAGTTAAACATGTTTTATAGTATTTAGCGATATAGCCCAGTTTTGTGACCACTTTATGTGTCAAACGGTAGTCAAGCAAAGATCCTGAATTTTAAATTAATAATCTTATTAATTATATAAAATGCGTATGGAATTAACAATACGACAGGAAGAAAACTGTGAATGTACAAGGATTTCATGTAATAAATAATTTTCTGAATCATTTCTAGATTTATTTTAGAGTTTTAAAAATAATTTTATTGTAATCAGTGTCAGATATTTATTTTCTCTTATGCTGAGTAACAAGCAAATTAGTAGACACAGGAGAAATTGGAAAGTTTTTCGTCTTATTTGTTTTTGATTTCTGAGGAAGGAGGATTTGTGTCTGAATTGGTATTAATCGTGATACAAATAGGACAAATAATTTGTTTCGTCGTTGACGTCATTTTAAACATTTCCAGTAGGAAAGTCTCTCATGAAATACACGTCATAAGCAAATGTTATTTTTTTCTTAATCCTGGATTTTTGCTTAATAGAAAACTGGTCTACACCAGCAAAATTCTTAAATACAGCTGCAAAATAAGATTTTTTGATTGCTGTTCTTCACGATTTCATGAAGTGCGTTATCAGTTTTAATTAGAACCCAGTAACGTCAAAAACAGAAAAAAAGAGGAAAGGAATTTGATCTCTACGAGACCTGACTTCACTTCAAAAGTCGTGAGTTCCGTGTTCATCCGCCGTGGACGGAGAAGCTCGCAGTGCAATTTAATTTGACAATAGAACCCTCTCGCCATCAAAGCGGATGCTGTGGATGGTATTTGAGTGCCAAGGAATGAAAGAACTGCGTGACCCGGTCCGTTCAAAATGTTCTTGAGGGACTACACTTTATGAATATCCGCTTAATTACGAAATGCTTATAAAGTTTTCATGGGCATTTTGAGTGTGTTTTAAGAAGGGCGTCAGGATGTGAATAAAGACTGAAAATACAAGGTTCCGTTGGAATAAACTTTGAGACCAGGCAGGTCGTCGCGAAACCTTGTAATTTTTTGCGTCTTCTGTGACGATTTTACGACATCATGTTGCAGGATCTGTAAGGATCCTTGTTCTGTGTCATGGCGGTTGTTTGCTAATGTGGATTCTATTTCTGGGTGATGTCACCTTGTTTATGTATGCTGAATCATGTAGATGAAAAAATGAATATAAAATGTCGGTCGGGAAATCTGAAGATAGGAGAAGCCTAGGAGTAGGTAGCAGGCAAAGATCCTGAATTTTAAATTAATAATCTTATTAATTATATAAAATGCGTATGGAATTAACAATACGACAGGAAGAAAACTGTGAATGTACAAGGATTTCATGTAATAAATAATTTTCTGAATCATTTCTAGATTTATTTTAGAGTTTTAAAAATAATTTTATTGTAATCAGTGTCAGATATTTATTTTCTCTTATGCTGAGTAACAAGCAAATTAGTAGACACAGGAGAAATTGGAAAGTTTTTCGTCTTATTTGTTTTTGATTTCTGAGGAAGGAGGATTTGTGTCTGAATTGGTATTAATCGTGATACAAATAGGACAAATAATTTGTTTCGTCGTTGACGTCATTTTAAACATTTCCAGTAGGAAAGTCTCTCATGAAATACACGTCATAAGCAAATGTTATTTTTTTCTTAATCCTGGATTTTTGCTTAATAGAAAACTGGTCTACACCAGCAAAATTCTTAAATACAGCTGCAAAATAAGATTTTTTGATTGCTGTTCTTCACGATTTCATGAAGTGCGTTATCAGTTTTAATTAGAACCCAGTAACGTCAAAAACAGAAAAAAAGAGGAAAGGAATTTGATCTCTACGAGACCTGACTTCACTTCAAAAGTCGTGAGTTCCGTGTTCATCCGCCGTGGACGGAGAAGCTCGCAGTGCAATTTAATTTGACAATAGAACCCTCTCGCCATCAAAGCGGATGCTGTGGATGGTATTTGAGTGCCAAGGAATGAAAGAACTGCGTGACCCGGTCCGTTCAAAATGTTCTTGAGGGACTACACTTTATGAATATCCGCTTAATTACGAAATGCTTATAAAGTTTTCATGGGCATTTTGAGTGTGTTTTAAGAAGGGCGTCAGGATGTGAATAAAGACTGAAAATACAAGGTTCCGTTGGAATAAACTTTGAGACCAGGCAGGTCGTCGCGAAACCTTGTAATTTTTTGCGTCTTCTGTGACGATTTTACGACATCATGTTGCAGGATCTGTAAGGATCCTTGTTCTGTGTCATGGCGGTTGTTTGCTAATGTGGATTCTATTTCTGGGTGATGTCACCTTGTTTATGTATGCTGAATCATGTAGATGAAAAAATGAATATAAAATGTCGGTCGGGAAATCTGAAGATAGGAGAAGCCTAGGAGTAGGTAGCAGGATAATATTAAAATGTGTCTTAAAAGAAATGCAATATAAGTGCGAAAGTTGGATTAAAGTGACTCTTGATAGAAAACTTAGTGTCCGGCTGATGCAAACGTGACCAAATTCATTAAAAATTATTCTTTCATAAATTGACTTATGGGATTAAAACAGTGACACATTTTTGTATTTGAGGCAAGAATACAATTTCTATACCACGCCGAATTTTATAAGGACTGGTGACGTCGTTTTTCCTTATTAATGAACTTTATTAATTTCGAGACAAGCACTTACGGCTTACGCTCATGCTGCTTCAGTGTCCAGCGGGATTACCTACTTACACGGCGTTCGTAAGTTTCAGCGATCGAGTAGGATTCAGACGCTGTAAACGATACACGGGAAACGACAAAGAGAGAATCAAAGTTGCAGGCAGGTGTTTCGAATCCACTGACAGCACGCAGTCATAGCACCCCTACAAAAAATGTGTTTCACAGTGACCAGGACACATACACTATTAAAACCGTGCATTGAATTACGTTGCTGTACTGTATCGTCATTTTATGTTTCATTAGACTAGAATTGTATGTTCTTGTTATTTCCACGGCAAATATAAATAGCAAAGTAAAATATTTACTACAAATTCAGATACATAAGTTGTGTGATTCATCTAACTTTATTACGAAATCAACAAGAGTATGGTACAAAAATATTGCTCCTTCATCTGTAAGATTTATGTGAAATCCTTAAAAAATATTAACACTGTAAGTAGGCCCAACTGGAATAAATTATTTTGTTATTAACACAAATCATCCTATGTGTAGTCCTAAAATCAGTAGCATAGTGTTGAATTTATTTGTATATGGCTAATGGTTTAATTACAACAATCATTTAGCTGCTTATACGTTTAATGACAGATTTATGCATTTAATTGGTGAAAGAAGCGATTATGATATTAATTATAGCGGTATCTTAGAACTTTCATGGAGATACTGAAAGAAATCACATCTCTCAATCAAAATATTTGACCTTCCCTTCGATGTTTGAAGCCGGTGTCTTCCAAATACGAAGCATGATTCCAAACATTCAACGCGATGTTTGGTTGGATAAAGTTTATATCTCGATAAACTACACAAATGTTTATAAAGGAAGCGAGATTTTAATGTCTGTCAGTTTTAATTTCATGAAGTGTTTATAATGCAGTCATTAAACTGTCCTACTGATAATCACAGGCATTATAAAGGACATTATCAGCGTCATACGTGACATTTCAATCTGAATAGAGACAAAAACTCACTCAAGTGCTCAGTACTGGTGAGTATGCGTACCATTGTCGGATGAGATGCTCTGAACGAAAACTGCATAACTATTCACTCACTTTATATGATTGGTGAGACGGTGAATCAGTGTAAGAAGGACTCAACTCAATCTAGGTTTTGGCTACTCTCTGACCCCTGTACGAATATTCTCAGTAGTTCCTCTACTCCGTCATTTTTACTGGTCTCATCAAGTCTATTCAACATGCAGTGAAATAAAAGGGCTTTATAGTGTGTGAGGGTATAAGGCAAAAGCCTCCCACTTTGCGCCGAAAGGACTGTCAGCTGTACCATCTCATTCTAGCACCTTTGAGTAATCTTCCATAAACCAGAAAAGCCAACAACCGGTAGGATCCAGTAGAAACTCCATAGCAGATTCCAGAAAACGTGCAATGATTCGAGACAGGTTACTTTCGGTGACAGACTGACTGACTTGGTGTATGTGGGTCTGGTTGGCTGAATGAGCAGTGCGCTAAGACGTAATCCTTTAGCTAGGTGTGGCTTTCCTGAAAATTATTTATGCAGATTTTTGGACACTTCTAAAAGAATAACTTCTTTGCGGGCAATTTCTCTATACGGCAATGTTTTAAGATTTATCCGTTGATAGTTATTTTTTTCATGTTTTTAAATTATATTTGTTAGTATTTGTTTGTCATAGGCTTCGTTTTATTGGAAGAAACTTCAATAAAGAGATTAAATTGAGTTATTATTATTAAATTCAATTATTACATCCAGCACCGTTAAAATACAATTTGTGGGTTTGATCTATTCCTGCATATTTTGATTACTCATATATTTATTGCGTTAAATTTATTATACACGAAGATAAATCGGCACATTTTATTGATATTGTGTATTTGTTGGGTACAATTAATTTGATTAACACAACAAGTTAATTATTCAGAATCCTATATCCTTACTAATACGAAAGTTCTCTTCTTAATGCGCTCTTTTTACATGTATCAGAATTTAGTTATTTATGGTTCAGTTGATCTTATAACATTTTTAAAGATGTGATGTTGGTGGTTACCCAGGCATTAATCTGGAAAGGCTGAGAAAAAGTACAACAGCTCACTCTCGTGGTAAAAAGTCCTGGTTTCGAAATAGACGAAATCATTCATCACATTACGAATCCAAGTCACGTTGTCGCCGAAGCAGGTTGTTCGGCAATGAAAACTTGTGATACTAAAGAACGCCATTGTTATTCGCTGCAGGTATTTGAAACTCAAGGAGGTGGTATATATAGAACAAATACACAACTTTCATTAAGATAAACTTTTAGAAAAAGTTGGAAAATAACATCAGATCAGAGCAAAACCTTGTGGTTTGTTGTAGTTACTGATAAAGCATTGCATTGCATGTTGTTGTATTTTATGACAACATATTTAAGCACACCTGTTGGTACTAGTTTTGTTAAAATCTCTGTTTGTTTAGTTCTTCAGAACCCCTAAATGTACAGTACCAAATCCATTGTTCCAAGGATTACTTCGTATTCCAGATCTCAACTTCTAGTTGTTGTATTCTGACTAGAAGTGTTTTTGCATATCCAGCAAAATCTGTACTCGCGCGGCTTGCGTTAATCAGACATATATACCACGTACTTTGTTAAATTAGATAGCTTATCTTTTAATACTGGCACACCAAACTATGTTTATATTTTGTTCAAATAGACGCAAGTTTTACATGCATTTTTGAATGAAACGAGAGTCATTGTATTTCTGATACTGAAACATTGGTTGAAATATGGATCTAAAGCGGTCAGGTTAATGGTATTAGTCAGATGCTCATACGTTACTGAAATTCATTCTAAACAAAGAAGCCAGTAACCGTCATGTGCATACGGATAGGCACTTACATTACTTGAATTACCATTTCTTTTCTATTAAATTATACTGTTTTCTCGTGGCTTCTGTAGATCATACGCTGATTTAATTGACTGTTGCTAGAATAATTAGAGATTTACGAGAACAACAGTGAATTAAATATAGTTCAATGTTATATTAACACTTCGAAGCCGAAGCTCGTCTAAATAATCTGAAAGACCAGTTCTTACCTCAAATATCACTGAAGTTGAAGGTGATTTTGATTCAAATTGCAAAGAAAAACTAGGGAAATATGAATAGTAACCTACAATATACGCAGTATTTGATAAAGAATATGATTGTTTACAGAATTTCATTACATTATGTTCAAATATCTCTAAGATAAATTCTAGTACTCTATGTGAAAAATAACTATAAAGGGGCAGTTAAGGACGCATTGACAGATTGGAAAGACCTGTAAAAAAACATGCCTGCAAAACGTTTATTAACTGAAAACTGATTCAAAATTTATTGTATTGTTTGTAACTGTGTTACGTCATGGGATTTGTTGTTGTAAAGGTTAAATATAACAAGCTGATCGTGCTCCAAAGTCCCATAAAAAGAATATAAACAGTAGGAAAGACATATGTTTAAAAATGTAGCCATTGCAGTTTATTTATTTTTTCAAGTTTTTAAGATGTCCATCTTGAATCAAATTTCATGCTTTTAATTCAGCGGACGTTTGTATTTATTCTGTCATCCTGGAGCCGTCTGTTCACACAGAGGTTTCCCATACCTATATATATATATATATATATAAAGAATTGTGTTGCGTGTACCCACATCCATCCGCCTCTAATTTCATCGTGTTACCTGGTTCGCGCTAAGTGTACGTTATTTATAATTGAATTATAAACCGCAGCTAATGCGCTAAAAGCTGTGAATTTTCTAATTAATTAACCTACAGACGTGGCGCAAGTTTAGTAAGAAAAGAATTCCTTCAAGAAGATTGAGTGGTGTGAATCTTCGTGCCCAATGGCACACACGGCCTAAGTGCATACTTAACTAATACCTGGAACTTCCATCATCTCTTATCTTGCGTCTCAGCATCATTGGAGCAATTCTCATTTTACACGATGTTGTATAGACTACAGAAATTATGTAGTGTAAATATATAATGTACTTTATATTGATATAACTCACCTAGGATTCTTACATGACCTACTCGTTAAAAGATGTGTCATCATTGTAGTTCAAATGATAATGCGCCAGTTTAACCTATTAAATATATATTTTATTCTTCTTCTATGGCTCTCCGGTCCGTATTCGGTCCATGGCCTCCTCAATTCTCCTCTTCCATTCGGTCCTTCTGTTAGGTCCGTCTGTCCGAGGTTGAGGTTTTGAAACATCTTTCTTTTTACGGTGCAAGGTTGTTAGCCTTGCGACCAACCCCCAACCTGGAGGACCAGGGTACCTGTCTTAGTCTGACCTCTGCCCCTCGATCAATATATATAATAGATTAAAACGAGTTTAAATTTTGCAAAATATGCAATTAAGATCCTATAAAATAATGGCAGTTCCCACGTTGACCTATGCTAGCGAAAACTGGACGATAAATCGATCAGGTGAAAGAAACATAGTCAGCTGTCAGCCGTCAACAGCTGGATATACCTAGACAGAAAAAAGTACAGAAACAGTCATGTAATCTATGTCCTTGAAGCAGAAGAAGAGTTTAAAGGTGTCTTAATATTTCAGTTAAAGTTCTGTCGCTTTAACGTATTACTTGAACAGCGTATGAGTTAAAAGATCTGTCCACATTGCAGTTCAGTGTAATAATTTGCTAGTTTAATCTATTGCCTGTTTTTAATATTTATTTCGTAAGCTATGAATGGGCTTTAAGCTCTCTTTTAGTGTTACATAAGTCTTGTAGGCGTGACATTATATGAGGTGACAAATGTCACATGCTCTCTTCATATTACTCTTTATCTCTGCTTACGTGGGCTTGACATTTATTTGGTGGAAAATGACATCTAAAATATTTATACCACTTCGATATTAAATGGGGCGTTACTCGCAGCGAATTGTTTGTATTATAATTGTTGCTTTATGTTATGCAGGTTGTTTAACAGTGTTTACAGCTACTTGCTTCTGACTACAAATTCAATTAACTTTTAATATGAACAGTACGTCATGCAACTGCAGAACCATTCTTCCGAGTTCCCACAGTAATTTTAAACTTGTTTTAAATAATGAGAGTTGGAGAGCGCGTGAGAGCCTTGGTTGACCCGTAACTGTCGCAAAATATGAGGTTAAGTGGCCTCTGGTAATTGTCATTAATGATGTACTTGCCACCTCCATGACATTGTACATAGTTGTCGCAGTGTTGTTTATAAATGAATTAAGAACCATAGCAAATGTGAAAAGTCCACTGGTTTGGCTAAATAGACACACGGAACACATTTTTGAAACAAACTTTACTTTAAACAAAATCAAAGCAGTTACGTAGAAGCTTTTTTGTGCCGAGTGTTACAAATACCTCCAGTGTAAAAATGTCCACGAATTTAATGAAAAATACTTTTTAGAATTTATAATCATATCGTTCTGTGTAATACGAATTTAATAGCCATTCATGTCGAATTTGTTCTTGTATGTTAGTAGATTGACACTGAATGTTTTATAAATTGCCACAAAATAATTGCTATTAGTTTCTCAACAAGCACTCTTTTCCATGGAATTAGTTTATAAATTCCATGTTTTAATTCAATTATTTTTCACGATAATCGGCATTAGTTTAAGATGAAAAATGGCGCACACATTGTAATGGTGATGATTTTGGTAACTGAAGGATTTAGTAAATTGTTTGAATATTAATAGTAGGAACGGCAAACCTCAAAATAATAGTACGCAGAAATTTTTGTTCACAAACTATAAACTTGTTTCAGTGACTGAGGTGTAATTACACTAAACACCAGGTCGAATCATAATCACTTTGCCTGTGAGATACTGCAGTGAGTTCTAGAACACCCAGACTAATAGGGAAAATTTAATTATATTTGTCGCCTTTTGGAAATACAGTATGCCTCAGTGTAACCTTTATACATTGAAACATTATTAACTAAATAGCCGAGTAACTGAATGACTAACTGGTAACTTAACGAAACTGAATTCTCCTTAGTATTTGTCAAAATAGATAAAATATGAATTTCTTGAATATGTAATTTTCCTTTTTCTCTCTCGCTGATCGAAATGTTCTGTTGAGCGCTTCGTTGACAAACAATCTCAGTCTGTTTTTTTTTCCATTTGGGCGAGAAAACAAAATGTCACGCGCATATAAAAAATAAAAATAAAATAAAATGAATAAATAAAAACAGATAGAATTATGAAGTTTTAATCTTTACGTTTTTCAGATTGGATACAGGAGTTGAAAGGTAACAAACACTTTCCGAATTTATCCTGTTTTTAATTTCGTTGTAACTTTGATTTGTATTTGTGTTTACAAAATATTTACAATTTTCTACATTTCACTACAACGTCCACAATGGCTCTGGGGCGCAACCAGCCTCCTATCTAGTGGCGACCTGGGGCTCTTTCCCCGGTGGTACAGCTAAGTGTAAAAGCAACCACTTCATATCCCCATTCGCCTTCATGGCGTGTTGTTTTCCTTACCTTAATGGCTTGAAATTTGTTTGTTGCCGAAATAGATAAAACATTCAAATTAATTGTTCCTCAGATAATAACATTTCTGACACCATATTGCATAAGATCAATAAATCGTTTTTCCTTGTATCTTGTTACTTATAACTAAGAAAGCTGAAGGTCAATAAATGGTGGACGGTCACTAAGGACAGGGAATCGTGGGAGAAGATTCTAAGGGAGGCCGAGGCCCACATTGGGCCGTAGAGCTACTGATGATAATGATGATGATGATGATGGTTTTGTTATATGTAAAGCAATTTTTAGGTCTTAATGCGGTACATTTATTTACCAGGCTTTCAGTTAGCATTTTCATGAAAAATTATAACATTTCGAATATAGTTGTATGTAAGATGTTGTTATATTTACCCGATTTGGATTAAATTACGACATTTGGTTTACAGACTCTCGGTAGATAATTTAATCAATAACTGTACAGTAGTTTCGAAGACGAAACACCGGGAACAGCAAACAGACGGATTAACACCACGTGTCCACCATGCCCTTGATATGACCTTAATGCAAATAAAGTATAAGAATACACAACGAAAAAAAATAACGCTATTTTAGGAGCAGTATTTTGTTATTATATAAACACGCTCAATTCCTGTTATTTTTACATACGAGTAGATTTCAACAGCCATGTCTTCTGATATTGATTGCGTACTTCTATTATGGGATTTCTCGTAATTGAGGAAATTCTTGGCGTACCAAAACATTTATGTGGAATAAGTGAAATGCATTAATTATGTCCGTGACTGAATAGTTATTTGATAAGTCTGTGGAAACTATCACTGGATTTCTTTATTATAACATCCTCATATAATATAGGCCTAAGTTAAAAATGTCACTAGTGGAACTTAAATTTCAGTATCTAGTTATGTAAATAAACAACATTGAGTTTAGTATGGTATGTAGTTTTGACCAGCACTGAGACGCTAAAGGAAAATGTTCGGGTTTGATATCTGGATATTAGATATGTGTGAAGTTTATTCTGTCTTATTGATTCCCTCATTATACTTTATTTTACGATATGTTCCCAGCGAATATGTCAGGAAAGAACTGGATTACAAACATTACAAAATAAAACAGATGAGCATAGAAAATGTTAAATAAATTGCTTGGATGGAATGACAGATAAAAGGAAACCAAAAGAAAATCTGCAGAACTTGGAAAAAAGGAATGATTATGTAAAGCAGTCGTCAGCGGCAATGCCTAGTTAGCATCTGCTGTTTCATTAAAATTCGTCCACTTGTCTGATTTTATTAGGATATGCCATCTCAAATGAATATTTTGCATAGATGCTAAGATTAATTTTTAGTACGTAATGTTCCAGTAGAAATAGTAGACGAAAACTGAAACTCCCAGTGGAAGTTTTCGCCTAGATTTGTCCACCGAAATACCATAAGAATGAAGTGGAAACTGAACTTCCATACTCTGTAAGGTGAAGAGGCTGTCCCAAACGTACTTAGATTAATGTGGTTGTGAAAGTGAGCACGCTGGCTTAGATTTATAGCTTATTTAACGACGCTTTTTAAGTAGCTAGGACTATATAGCGTCGATCGATGTCCGTTATATTTGTGTGGGCTGTTATTTTAAGTTGCCTTGTTTAAGCTATGCTGTTTTAGACATTATGGGATGATTGTAGGACTATATGTGTTTATTATACAGTCGTAGTTGTAATCGTTTTAGGGTTCTCTGCCTTGTTACGTGCATTTATGAAAGTTTATTAATTACTTTAGAGGCTAAAATGTAAACTTACAGACATTCGACCGGTTCGCAGTTTAATGTTTGTATAATACGTTTCAGAATTCAACAAATATAGAGAGCAACTAACTTGAGGAGGGAGATCGGACCCAAATGCTATTTAGATTTATTGTGAAGGAGTGGGTAAAATTATAACGAATATATATAAAGCAAATTGTTGTCGATGTTATTTTTACTATGGTATTTAAAGGTGTCAAATTATCAAGCCTATGATGGCCTTTCGGACAAGAAAGTTTCATAAGGACGTAAGCACTTGTCGAATTTACCTACAATAACAAGAGTGGACGCTCTGCTAGCATGATGTATGACACACGTTCTCATAGCAAACAATTTTAAGATATGGTAAAATATTACGTCCTCGTGGTGCTTTGGATCGAAACGCCTACTACTCCCTGTTGTTACACAAAATTTGTTGGATTTTCCAGTATGACTCTGACATAAAAATTAAGTTTACATGATCACCCAAAGCTACTGTCCACAGCAGGATTTTATTTTAATCTTCAGGTAAAGATTCAAGCGTCTGCAAGTAATCAATTAGACTAATCGCCTTACAACGGTGTAGGAGAAGTTGACGCTTGAGTCCGGGTACAGGAGTTGAACGACTTCATGTAGGTCAACCTTGCTTGTGTGTGTGTGTGAATTACACAATTGAAATTAATGGATCTAGATCAAGAAGATAATAAAAACTGAAGTCTAATAACTTAACTGCATAGGGTCAACATATTTTAGATAAAATCAATACGTGTTGTTATTACCCGGCCAGATGTTAAACGATATGTAAATGCTGAATATTTTGCAGAAAAACAGAAAATCCACAATGAATCCGGCTAATTTCGAACCAGACATCAACTGCACGCATGGCTACCGTCTTAATTCTAAATTATCAGCCTCCATATACAAAACTATTTCTTTATATCTGAAGTATATTAATAATAATAATAACATTTAAACTTGTAATGTTCAGTATCTGCTAACACTTGCTTTGTTTCACACCATTGGCATTTCCACGTCCACTCCACAGTCTGTAGAGGTGCGACGCATTATTTGGAGGATAACTGAGTGTAATCCGTCACTGTCAGTGCCTATTAATTGCGTACTGCAGTTGTGTTGAGTGTGGAGAGGTCAAAGCATCACACAAACAGAACACCCGCTTAGGCGTGCACAAAACAAATATAATGAGACAGTCGATGATGGTCTTCTGGGTTATAACGCCATATGGAGTTGTAGGTAGAAACACATATTCCAGAGGCACATACTGCCTCCATCTTCAGGACTGAAGGTGCAGGAATGATGACCTGAAATCGCAAGGAAAGAAGAGACGGTGCGGGTTTCGTAGTATTAATAGTTAGGTTATCTGGTTCGTATTTTACAAGTTTCCAGTACCTACACAGATCACAGGTTTCCTCATTTACTCCACAGAAATTTCTTAAAATAGACCATAGGCGTTTTCTTCCAAATTACTTCTGATTTATTATCGTATTGTAGCTTATTCGACCCTACATACCGGTCAACCCAGCATCATAAAACACAGATTTGCTTTAATTAGAGAAATAGTGCTACTTCGCTCAAACAATAAAAAGTATGGTGCACATACTCGTAATTTAAGAACTGCAAAAAACTGTGTGCTGAGGCAGATATATGGACTTTAGCTTGAGAAAGTAGCAGGATGACAGGAAATTAAATTATGAGTAGCTTTTAATTTAAAGTGGTCAGTAAATTATTATCAGTGTGATGAAATCTATATGGATGAGATTGATAAGATATTTGACGCGCATAGAAGAGATGAGAAATGCATACAGAATATTTGTGAGGAAACTGTAAGTGAAGAAACCACTTATGATAGTAGGCCTAGGTGGGAGAATATTATTGAAATGGATTTTAAAGGAAAGGGATATGAAGGCATAGACTGGATTCATCTAGATCAGAGTGTAGACCAATGATGGGTTCTTATGAAGACGGTATGACTTTTCGAATTTATTAAAGAGCCAGGAATTTTTTAACATATGGCCAATTGTTGCTTTCTGTAGAAGTGTCTTAGATGGTAGGATATGGTATCAACAAAGGAACGAAAATGGATGATGAATATTAAAAGTCTCAGTGCTGTGGAGCAATAAGAAGGAGACATAGGGGACATTAGTGCCATTACCTCTGTGTTGAGCCAGAGCTATCCACAATCTGTAAGTTCATAATTAGAAACGTCTACTCGAAGAGAGATGTGTATTTTTCATGTTACGTCTGCCTTTCTGCTAGGAAACTTATGGAGTACTAATGGCTGTCGCGTTACCCCTTGATACAGTATGAAAAATGTAGCGTCTTCTTAGAAGAAGTTCGCCATTATTCTTGATTACTTCACATAGGATGAAAATAAACCGTGACAGATCTGTGCTAAATATGACATTTGTGTTCTTATAAATACACGTCATTATTTTATTATAACAAATGGGATTCCAGTTCCGTCCAGATATCTGTTGCATTCTGAATGTAGCCCGGATATCGTCTGTTAAGATTGAGATTCTTGTCATATTCTTCTTTCCAAGTTATCGTTCACATTCAAGTGTTATTCGACGCAAACTTACACTGTTGATAAATCACCGTCGAGTGTTCAACAATCTGTTGTCATCATACCTCTTGTACAATATTAAATTAAGACAAAATAATCAAAACAAAGTAATTATATTCGAAATATATTAATATTATCAAACAACAGCCGATCAAGATAGCACAGTGGTAACGTCATTCACACATTCCTGGAGATAGTATACTACTCAGATCCTTTTGAGGGTTACTATATTGTGACTCAGATATTTATTAATCTTCCACAGTTTCTACAGGTGGGTGGGTATAATGGAATTTTATTTTTAATATATTATGTGTACATACTTCATACGACGGTTTCGATAATGTCTTATGTAGTTACACGTCGTATTAGATTAGATAACACGTAAATACTGTTTCTTGATTGCTACTAAAGTTATTTCCCCTGTCCCAGTAGAACATCTAATCTTCCAAGACCAAGAAAACCACATCAGGCGTCACGCTTCGTCAGCAGGTGATTAGACGACACTCATTACGAAGGTGTCTGTTAATTTAACGCAGTAAGTAACGCGAAATACACGGCTTATGAGAGAATTGCGTTTTACTCTAGAACGGAGACCGGTGGTGGAGCTATGAAGTGACAAGATTACAAAATATCGTCCGAAGAATTCATTCCTGGCAGGGGTGATGGGATTTTCTCATGTCATCATAACCACACCGACTTTGCTTTTCCATCTAAACAAGGCTCTTATCCTATTTTATCACAGTCAGCAAATGCGGGCCGAGTTTAGAGATAATGTTCGCCTCTCCCCAGAACCTACATTAAAAGTTTCGAAGCTCTAACCTCTAAGGTCCCATACGCCTCATTGGCTTTGCTCTTAGGTAATTGGAATTTTTGTTAAAGAATGCTTTGGTATGATGAAGTGATAGCTTAAAGGATCTTCTTGCTGAAATGAGGATCAATGCATTGTTTCAGTTTTATAGTTTGCCCTCCAAATTATGTACAAAATTGTGATCTCACGTGTGCGCACGCACGCTCGGAACACACAACTAGACGGCAATATGTTAAACAATCGTAATCAGAAATAAACATTAAATACTTTTCATTCATGCAATTTGCATCGTACTTTTAACACGCGGTTTTATCAGCTAGCTAACTCCACAGAACAGTCATTTAAAAAAACTCATACTTGCTGAACTAGTCAAATTCCAGTCCTGCCTTAAATCAACTGAATTGACTCCTCTCCCGAGCATTTCATAATCTTAATGTCTATTTTAATACAATTTACCCATCTGCGCCAGACATATTGACCTCAGATTTTGAGGATTGTTGTTATGGAGATAGTGAATTGCACAGGAATTATTTTAGCGTTGACCACTGGTACGTTATTGTGCTAGCAGCGGTAGCTAGAACCATCTCTTTTTTTGCTGTACAATTACCTGCCTCCTTCAAGAGCTTTCCTGTGTTATTGTGGGTTCGTCAGTATAAGTACTCCAGTCTGTCCGTGACAGGTGCTATTACTCCATACAATGGAGTGCCTTGCACCAACTCTCACGTGCACATCCATTATCTTAAACCTGCGTTTCAATACCAAATTTCTTTAACGCTGGTAGTATTGAAACAAGCAGTACCGCTGATTTAAAGCATTCTCAGTCCAAGACACAAAGTTGTAGTCGCAAGTACGTATCCTACTTAGGCCACGGCTTGTGTGAGCGACGTTTATTACTGTGTGTAACTATACTAATCAGTAAAATCTTTACACGTTTTGAGTTCTGTTATGAACTAGCTCTTCACAATTTTGATGAAAGAATGCTTAACAATCCAAGGAGGTTATTCTACGGAACAGACAGCTCCGAAATATGTTCAGTAAAAGTCACTGATAAAATATACTGACGTTAATTGAAATAAAATTGTGGACAATGGTCTGGAAGAGAAAGTAATTCGTCGATATTTTACGTTTTAGTATGCAGGAATATGCTGCCAAGACTGTCGGAATTTCATGGGGTATTATCCAATTTTCTCTTTAACTTTTATCATTGAAACGAGATGGCGCCGTTTCTGAAATTCCGTTATAGATGGCAGACTCAGCACACACTGTGCTGACATCTGTTGCCAGAGTAAGAGCATAGTCGTATCCCCGTGTCCTCCTAACGTACCGCCGAACTAAGTTGCTGCCTGTTTTAAAATATATAATATATTTCCATTGTAAATTATAATATTTAATTTTACAAAGACACAAATAGCTTCTGCAAATAAACGTAGGCCAGAAAGGGTAGTCTTCAAGCGAAATATTAAAAAGTTTAAGGCTTCGGTCCTTCCATAATGCCGATGAACCCAACCCAACAATTTTTTCACCGTGGAATTAAAAATGATAAAATTAATTGTTTATTAAATCTATTGTGTAGTTAGGCAACCACTTTGTCAGACTACAGCAGATTTTATTTTACCTAAGATGGGTGCATTTAGTATATAATCTGTTCTCTATCCCACCATTCATAAGGAATATCTATTGCGTTTAATGGTTGCCGCCCCAAGAACGTACTGTCTAGGGCAGGCTTGAGTACCGGTTCCACGCCGTGCGAGTGAATGCGCGCAATGGTCCTTTCTGCTTTACGATAACTTCCATATCTCTCTAACAGGCCATACAGACTAGGTTGCATCCAAGAGTTTTCTCTCTAGGTTTTTCTCGGCACTCCTTTCGGCAGCTTTACTTCCCGCAAGAATGTGCAACAGCAAGATATTCTATCAGCTGCAGCTTCTAACATCTTCCCTCTAATAAACTAAAGTTTTCTCAATGGTTCAATGTTAGGTTTCGAAAACGTTCGTGCCCTGCGATTCATGTTACGCAGAATGAGTTTAAACATTTTTGGAACTGAGTGTGAACAATGGAATTCGCTTTTTAGCAGCATTAACACCCCTCGGCTTGAAATCCACGATTTGGTGTAGTGATTCTATTATGGGGCAATGCAAAGAGTTTGTCAGCGAGACGTGTTTTAACGGTGGCTGAATAAACTAGAAGGAAACTAGGGTGAAATAATTTTCCAACTCAGCCATTCTTTCAAGGAAATAACTACTCGGAAAATTCATAGCTTCGTCTGTAGGCCTTTTGTTTATCTCATAAATTTACAACTATTCTATTTATTTAACGCATTTTTTTACGGTGTGTCTCGTCTTAATATGTTTCTTGTTATTTTTTTCATTTTATATTTTTCGATTTTCCTCCGTCTATTTCGAAGTTAGGACGTGGCAATATTTAATTTACAACCGTTCTACCGTTCCTTACTATATCAGAACATACACAGGCGCAAAGTTTTAGTTAAACAAATCGAGACAGACGAAAGCGTTTGATGCTTTAACAAAATAAAATTTGTTCCAATGGAAATGGAATTAACATTGACCATTACGCATTCAGTAGACGCACATATTGGAAGGTAAAGTTTAAAGAGACTCCGCTTTACGCTTATGTAAATAAAGCGTTCGTGTTTTCTTTACCTTTACTACATACGAATTAAAAGTGTCACACATTTACTAAAAAGTTTCTCTTTGTTTGCTTTTCCATTTTCTGATTGTGTGGAGTACTCTTTCTTATGCGTCCTCCTCTTATCTTTTTTCTCCTACTGTACAATATATTGTACTTTACCATTACCATCCATCTTTCTACCGTAACTCTTTTCTCTTTCCTGCTAATTTAATTTCTCTATCGCATTCTTACTTTAGCGTAGGCGAAAATGAAATGGATGCCAGCGAAATCCTTTTCCTTGAATGAAGGAGATGAGATTGCTTAGGATTACCAACCTTGAAAAGCTTCTACCCAGTATCCTATGGAAAGAGCTGGAGAAAGAATAGTTCGCAGAATGTAAGCATTGTAAAATACAAAAATTAATTGTTTGTATTTTCTGATGCAAGAAGGCGTGTTTGTGGTAAGATCCTTTTCGGTATCCGTATAACGTCCTACAGTTTACAGGATTTTCTCGTAAATATTACCTTTACGCACACTTCGAATTCAGCTAAATTTTGCGATATAACATTTTTTAGAACATGTTTTAATAGTTTCTCAATATAATCTTTTCCGAGACTGCTTTAAGATTGTACAATTCTAAAATACCGTAAACTTTATCTCGTGGTCTAGTTATTTTCTAAAAAATTATTTTTACTTTTATTCATACATCGACGTGATTACCTTAGTTTCCTTATGAAGCACTTTACTGAACTTAAGCCTTTTTCCTTAAAACAACAAAATATGTGTCCTTCAAGTCTCAGAATAATAGGATTATCTTGGAAACAAAAAGGAATGAAACACAGTACACAAATTTCAAGATATAACTTGGTATTCAAGGAGACGCCACGTTTTTCATGGCACAACCTACGTTAAGTAAATGACGAAGCTGCATACATCACAGCAGTAAGCCCTCTATGATGGATCTAATCCCCTAATTAGTGGTCGGGCTCAAATGGCTTATGCCACAGAGCACCCCGGCCAACATGCATTTCTTTTCATCCTTATAATACTTCGGTTACCCGATGGATCGGCTTGCAGTGAAGAACTGCCCTTTGCCTGTCTCTGCACTTTCAGCATTTAGCTATTAAAAATGACATGGCCGCATGAGATCGTTAGTCACAGTACAATCCACCCACACATTCTATACCACGTATTTATTCTCACCCTCGTCAAATTAATTCACTCATGTAAGTCCTGAAATCTAAATTACATTTAAACGATGTTTAAATGGTAAGTTAATATCACGCTAATAGGTTAAAGGTTATTTATTAATCTTAATAAAATAAGGGTTTGAACTTTGATCTTTGTGAATGATGCCAGTGACGTCAGGGTTTTGTGGGGCCAATACCCTGTGATCGAGCTGGGTTATCTGGTATCTGGATGGGCAATCGCAACATCTCTGAGGATGTCCCACGTCTTTTCGCTGATGGCGAGGCATTTTACACGCAGGGATTCAGAATTCAATCATATCCAGTTTCGAAAAGTCGCATGAAGGCCATCATGTAACGTGCCCGTTATTGTTGTCCGATTTTAACCAAAATTGGAATGTGTCGAAAGATCTCAATAAAACTCCCCAATATCAAACTTTTGACAATCCGTTCAGTCGTTCTCGAGTTGTGCAAGTGAACAGGCATTCTCCCATCATTTGCAGTTAAAGAACACGAAAATGACTGTTGACTATCTTCTGGGATGTTGCACCGTGAGTTTTAGCACGAGTTTACTGACGTTTCAAAGTGCATTCTACCTACATCATTAGGCCTACCGCCAAAAAATGCAACACCCCAGAAGACAGTCATCTCCATGGAAACCTGACATCTCACAAACATAATAATTCGCCAACATCATTCGTCCTTAGATAGTCTCTGTTGTTGATACAATGTCGCTTTTTATAGTAAGGTGAAATAGAAATGAAATTTAGAGCATTATGCTTTTCGATATAAATGTTAGGATGCAGAGGAATGTCTGTTTGCTAATGACTTGAACTGGCATTGTACCTTCTCACTGTGAACGCCGGTGTATTGTATTAATATTTCTTCATAAGTTGGCTATGTCCAACTCAAACGAGAATGGTATGTAAGAGGAACGCTTTAATCTTTGAACAAGTTAATGCTTTTACTGTTTTCCCAAACCCTCTTAGTTAGAACTCATTAATAATTCATGATCTCAGCAACAGGTTCTTTTTAAATGACGTGAAAGTAGCAATATACAAAGAAGTTGTTTACAGAACTAATAACACCTCTTAATTTACGAGCATCACAAGTGCTTAAGTCCTGGTCCTGATTTGCATTAATGTACAGTGTAAGTGCCACAGCGAAAGCCTTGACTCTCTGTGCTGATATGTAGGTACAAGATTATCGGATCACACTTCTAATCTTTATTAATGTGCACATTATGGCGACATTTCGAAACTTTGGGGTTGTATCCAACACATATAAATTAGCTAGGATATGTACTTAAGAAATAAGTTTTGTCTAAAAGTTAAATAATAATAACAGTTGATATAATATTTACTATTTTAGTCAACAAAATAAATCTCATTAGATTAGGATTACAAGATAACGGTCATCTATGCCGAAAAAATCATTAATTAAATTATATTTCATATTTAGATTATAAATTTACGCTACCTAAGTATAATGTTAACATTATCTGTAACGCAAGAAGTCTGTTGAATATTAAAGTTCTTGAAACTCGATTCATTTGAGATTTCAATTTCTTACTGTGGTAAACTAGTCCATGGTGATCTGGACTGTGACACCGGTTTTGCTTGTAGTTTATTACCAACGTTTCTGAGAAACCTACTGCCTCCATTTAAAAGTCCACAAGGCGTCACAACCCAGAAGGCCATCATGGACGCAATTTTTTACATTACGTTTAATTCCAAGGCGTCGAGCGGAGCTTTGTACGCTGCGAAGAAATGAGAAAATCTAGGACAGGACTGAGTACGATGAACGACTGTTCCTTAGTTAATTGCTTATTTCATTAGTGTAAGATGTGAGCAGTGAGAAAGCTTTGAACTAGGGCTTTTGTCTTATCAGAATGCAAGCCGTGTAGTATGTACTGATGTTCTGCAGTGAAATCAGAATCTCTACTCCGCTTTTAGGAAACCAAGAGGGGCTGGCACTAAATGGAACACGCCAATTTCTTGTCCGTACTTCTGATTTACTGTTGGAAAACACAAATACCGCAATCAAAACACAAAAACGCAATTAGACGTTGCTGGTGAGTTCTGTCTAAAAATAAACATGGACGAAACTGAGAAGAACGTTATGTCTCGTTGCCAGAGTGTAGGAAAAAATTACGATAATGATCCCTTAAAAATATGGCTTAGTTAACAAATTTGTGAACGGCACTAACGCATGAAAATTACTTTCACATAGAAATTAAGTCTTTCAATCTAAGGGAAGAGCTTACTTTGAGGGTGTTTCAGAACAGAGTGATTATGACAGTATTTAGACGTAATATAGAGTAATAGGTGGATGAATAAAAATGACCAAAGAGAGGGTTTATAATGCATTATCTGTGTGAAATATTAAGACAACACAAAAAGAGTACGAGTTGGACTGGACAAATGATGTACTTTTTCTTGTTTAGTAAGAAACCTGAAACGAAGAGATAACTGGTATTAGAGGATAATATTAAAATGTATCGTAAAATAACAGGGTATGAGAGTGTGGACTTGATTCAGGATACGGTTCAGTGGTGGTTATTCGAGTTACAGACATGAGATGTGTAATTGAAATAGTAATTGTAATAAATATATTTCTTTCTGTTTCAGGTAAGTGGCCATCTTTAATATGCACTTCATTTTTAAAGTCAGAGTTCATAATTTGAGAATAATTTGGTAAGTTACTAGAGGAATATGTATGTTGATGATAAAAGTAATTAAGGGAATACAAATATATTATGTTTGAGGATTAGTGAAAAAATGGTTTATACCGATCAGTCTAGTCAAACATTGTGTGAATAGGATTACATTATCTAAATAGTGTTATTATGTCTGAAAATTATTCACTACATTAGTACAAGTTGTTTCAGAAATGATTATTAATTTCAAATTTTAGGTTCGTATCTTTTTCAGTTTTCGCTTATTAATTAATCATCCTTATTCGTATCATTACCAAATTTGAGTACCCGTTAAACATTTCAATAGCAGCTGTTTCTTTCGTTCTTTAGTTTAATGATCTGGCTTTTATTTACGCGTTTTAATATTGCATCCACAGATTCTACTTGTAGTCCATTTCTTTAATTGTAAAATCCTATCTATGTCCAGTAAATAATAGTTTTTTAAGTATCTTTACGTTTTCAGATAAAATGACGCCTAATGTCATTTAGTTTTGCTTCAGCTGAATTTCAGTCAATTCAGTCCAGTAATAAATCATAATGTATTTCAAATAAGAGCGTTCTGATTACATTCGTACGTGTGTGCATCGCGAAGTACATTTTCTCAGTGTTCAAACTAACGAGTGGTCACACCATACCTTGCCTCGCTTTCATAGAAAGCTATGCTGAGTACTCTACAAAATTCTTGTGAAATGAGGTTTAGCCCTTTTTATATAAAGTTAATTGTGTAATAGCCATTCCAATTATTTAATATTTATTAAAGAGTATCATAAAGTGAATTCATTCAATAATCCTACTTCAAATGTGGATAAGAAAGAATTTTAATATAAACACTTTTACGGATATAATTATTTAATGAAACCAATCACAGTCACCGACTTCAGCATTTACATCTGGTAAGAAGGTATTTTCGCAATTAATTGCTACATCGAAGTAGTATGAGAGAATATTACTGGAAAAAAATAAAAGGCATAAACACTAATAACAAAATTGCATTGATTACACGTAAAGAAAGAACTGCTAAGTAAACTTAATCTTGTGATTTGTATTATAATTTTAGTGCGTTAGAAAGTTTAGGTTCATCAAGGCAGATATATCTTTACAGTAATTTCTCCCGATAAAAAGGAACTTCGTTTCGAATTGTACTACCCATTCTACGCGTTTCTGCGCAACTCAGCAATGTTTAATTTTCTACCACCAGAGGTCTCTATAACAATGCGTAACTGGTTCTATGAATTCCCGTTAGATGTCAGATCGGTCTTCACCAGGGGACTTATGAACCATTTTTTATCAATAACCTTATAGGAACCACCAATTCGTTAAACAGCATTAGCCCATTAGTGCTCGATGCCTAAATACTTCAGGATCTTGTTCCTGAGGTAATTCCCACTGAGACATACCACATGAACATGAGTCCGATTCTCGACGGTTACGTAGCTACGGGTATAAATTAAAGACAATTTTAACGACACAAAACATGATTACAGATGTACTTCCAGCGTGATGGGGTTTCCCCACATTTCAGTCTGCACGTGGCAGAGTATCTGAATTACCGTTTTCCTGGCCGATGGATTTTCTGCAGAATTGACCACTGCTGACCTAACAGACTTTTATTTATGCGGTTACGTAAGAAACATGGTATATGAACGCAAACTAAACAGAAGACAGGAACTACTTAATCAATTTATTTATGTTGCGAGATCCAGAAATAACTCTGATCTACGCGAGGTTCAGATCATCTTGGATTTCAATTATCCATAATTCCGTAACAGTTGAGAATCATCAATGCCTTGGGAAACTAATGACAATATTTAGAGTTATGAAAAACTTTTACTGAAAACTAGACAAGGATAATGCAGGAATATGAGTTGTTTGGCACTGTTGCAGTGTAGTAAGATTTCTTAATTTATGCATTATTGTAGAGACGAAGTTAAAGAGAAGTGAAAATCATTCCAACTTCAACGATTCCCTAATTTAATATTTCTTTTATCCTCGCTTTGGTATTGCCTTTTTATGCATATTTCCAAAACAGAATGATATCTAACTTTGCTCATAAACTAACTTCTACAGAATATGTAATCCCTAAAATAGTATTTGGCAAAACATTTCATGGCAATATTGTGTTTCTTAAAGTAACGCCGAATAAATTCAGATGAAAAGGCAACACTTTCGTGTTCGGTGAATAAAACAGTTTTCCTTGAAATCAATATGTATATGAGGATTAGTTGTCATGAAGATATCATCTCTAATGGAGAACTTGTAGTTAAATCATCTTGCTGGACTTTTAGATAATGCTGTAGTAAGCTTATGTTGGCTCTGTAGACCTGAGGGTACAGGAATAAGGTCGGGATTGGAAATATGGAATCGAGAAAGCTGTGAATTTGTACAATAAACATTGGGGAGAACAGATTTATTTTATCATTTTAAGGATGAAAGAGAGGAGAATTCTGAGACAGAGAAAGAGGAAAGCATAATGAGATAGTACATGAATATAAAATCGATTTCTCGATAACTTACGTACCTTACCGCATGGACACAAAAAGTCCCTTGAGTATCATAAACTTCAACACACACCCAATTTCTACTCAAATGTATTTTTACTGCCCTGGGTATGGAAACTAGAATTGTTTGCTCTCTTTTTCATCAGTAATACTTTTTTATTTTCTTACAAATAAATAGAAGCTATCATAAATTTGTGAAAACTCACAACTAATCGACATCGACCACCAATTTAAAAAATTAAATATTTTCTGATAGTTATAAGGACTCTCCTTTTATGGTTGTGATTTTCTTGAATTCGTAACGGGATGATGCGGGTAAACAAATCAGAAAATATTTAAGCACTCAGTCATATAACCGAAGCTGTTTTGAATTCAGTTCTGTGTTTAATCATGTGTGAGACGTTTAGGAGACTTTATGTTAATTTAAGCCTTATTTTTTTTATCAGCTAAAGTAATTTCTCACCTGTAAGAAGAGAAAGTAAATGCTTACAAAATTTTAGTCGGAAAAACTGACGGGAAGGAATTATTTATAAACCTTGCGCGTAAATAAAGGACTATAAGCCTATTAAAATTAATATTAAAATTAGGATGTGAGCATGTCGACTGGATTTATCTGATTCAGTTTAGGTTTCATTACACGGCTATTGTGAACGGCGAAGACGACGAATTTCTTGACTAGCTGAGTCTATCTTGCCTTGTTGTGCCAAGGGAATAATACAGCAAGATTCGTGATGTCAATTATTTTCGTTTTCAGATCCTCATTTTAATGATAATCAAGATTAATTCAGCGTTTATCTGTTGTAATATACCAAGTTTAATGTGTTAGTTAAGAGATCAAAATGGCCTGTTTACAACATTTATTAAGTTTATTTATGAGGCAAGTGGCAGATTAGTGTTAATATAAAATGAAACGTAGCTGCAAGCAGCAAGTGAGAATTTATTACACGTTTGATACAAAATATAAATAATTTCGTCATTTCTGGACAGTTTAATTGAAAAGACAGGTTGAATGGCAAGTACTTTATCGAGTCCGATATATTATTATGCGAATCATGTCTGATGATATCATCAGCGTTAATTGAATTAAATCAATCAAGGTGGGATTTCAGACCGCTGACCGTAAGATTGCAAAACATGTCCGTGCCCGTGCTATGGAGTTAGTGTGAATTCCCACATGGATCAAGTTGTCACTGCCGGTTTGGGGGGTTGGAGTGACGCAGTTGTGTGTGTTAGGATGGTCATCTGAACAGACTCTGTAGCAGACCATTTCAAGTAACTTACACTGTTACTTTCACAGAACATTTCTAAAAATATTTGTTTCTTTTCCGGAAGTTGAAAATAACGTAGTTACACGTTGTATCTGCCAGAGACTCAGGCCATAGCGTTTTCTTCTCAGTTGTTGTGTTTCTATTTCCATTAGAAATCTTGATTTGCAACGAAAAACTTTATCGACTTTTTCGTGAAATCTGGCTCGCATCTATTCCTGTACATAGATGGATGGGAGAATCATAGGAAGAAAATCTTTTATAATTTCAACTTCAAAAAAAGATCTTCAAACTGCTGACACTCTAGTCTCATATATTTAATCCGTCTTGATGTGACTCAAAACATGGTGTCTTCTAAGGGGTAGTTTTGTTACAGAATGATATTTAATTGTTGCGTTTGTAGCTTACCTGGGCACAAAGTGGTGTGGTCCACTCTTGGTTCTTCGTGATAAAAGATTGGGAGAGAAGTCTAGTGATAACCTTTATTGTCCAACATGATCGGTGCACAGCTCCAGAAAATTCTCATAACGTTTTCTGACCCTAAGACCCATGGGACTTTAATAATGTAGCGTAAAGTTACGAAATTGTCTACGAATTAGGAGGAAGTGTAGGGACCGACTCAAAACTATCGAGAGAGTTCAATATAAATTATAATCGAGACCACATCTAAAATCTAATTATACATAAATCTGAAATTTCCGAAACTTTGTTGAGAACCTGCAAGACTATACCAACATCATAATAACAATGTTTACCACCATCATAACCTAGAACCTCACATAATAAACCTCTATGAGCGAGCAACATTATTTACATGTAATTCACTATCTTATGGGATATTGTGCCGTGCAATGTGGTAGACGTTAACAGACGTTTCGGAGGTGTATGCTGCTTCCAGAATAATTTTCGTCGCCCTGATGATGCCGGCATCGTTCACGGCGACAGTCAGTTTTATACTGACCTCCGTGAGAAACTGAGATCTCACTTATTTAAATGTCTTCGCGTCTAATTGCGGTGTTTTCTCTGCGATAATTTTGCAACTGAATTGGACGTTACGCTTTCCTTACCTGGCCATCACTGTCACTTGATCGGTTAAGCTGCAGAGACCGGTCATGTTAACTTAGATACAACTGCAAATGTGAGAAGTCCTCGTGATTTTGGTGTAGTTTATAGCGGGAGATGGTACAAAATAATCGGCAACCTTGATTGTGTCAGAACGTATTGAAATATTCGCGTGTCTCTGCCCCTCTAGGAGTAGGCCACACCCTTCTCTAGAACTAGCTCAATACAGCTCCTCTAGCTGCCTGCCACACGCAGAGCGGTCGGGGGTGGGGGGTGGAGATGGGGGTAGCCAGGCATTCTGCACCGCTTTCAAACTCCCTCAACCCCACCCGCTTCAATACATCAATAATCTTTCCTCTTACCTGAAGGGTGTGAACGGATTTCTTCAATGACGGATATGAAATGTCTATCTTTAACGTCTGATTTTTCGGAAGTGTTGATTATAGTGAGGGGGTGATTTCGAATTTTCAGTTCGTCTAGGTAAATGTTCCGATAAAGCGTCAACAGGGCTAATATTGTCTGTAGCTGGTCGTAACTACACTTGGGCTCATCGGAAGGAATGGTAGCAGCTATACTTTACCACTTCCGGTTCCAGTTCTTGCATTCCGATGTTGGTCTTCTGTGTTGTAACACTGCGTGAACATGTAGGAAGATACCAATATGAGGGTCTTCTGAGTTGTTGAACTGTGTGGTCTGGTACAATTTTATCGGCGTCTCAGAGGTGCTTATTGCCTCCATTATCAAGACCTCTGATGATGGAGGCAGCAGCCACGTCTGAATCATACTCTCAGTCGTGAGAACCCGGAATATCAGCCGGAACACAGAATGTTCGTTCGAAACGTTGGTATGTACGTATAAATTACAACCGAGGAATAACATCGATGTTTTTACCGAAGAACGTAACCATGGCTTATAATGTTCATCCCTGTAATTTTTGTCCACACGTTGGCCTCTCCTCTTGTGTCAGCACGTTTGCTCGATCTACCCCCTTACGAAGAACTCATTTATTGTGAGATAGTGGAAATGCTTTATGGTTACAAGAACATGTTGTTCCAAAAAAATGTTAACTCTTCGTCAGATTCTGATTTGTTACATCAAACTGCAAAAGGAACCAGACAAGAGAAATCTTATGACTCCGGACTTGAGCGTTGTCTTTCAGATCTACTTTTCTCTCAGACCAGCAACTAAATCACGACGCTTAAATTCGGTTGTCTGAAGCGAGCCAACTGGATAATTTGATGTCACTCTGAAATCCACCCTACCTGCTCAGTAGATACCGTTGACAATGGTTTGACATTTGAATGAAAACTAAGTCATTAAAATTTTTGTTTGAGAGTTCAGATATGACCGTTTATTAAATTTTAGGACGAGGGGGTAGATAAACTTTGACTACGTAATTGAATCCACTAGTGGACATTCATGTAACATTTGTCTGTTGGTACAACTTCTGTGTCGCTCTTTTCCTCCACCATCAGAAACATCTGTCGGCTACCCACAACATGTAACGCGGGTACAGGAAAGTAAGTGGCTTACGACGGCTGTCTCGTCCCTGAGTAGCGGAAACTGAGCGCTCCTCATACTCCGCACGACGTCTTGATCCTCCGCTTGTCTGACATTTTAACTGCAGTAACATTAGTGTGACCAATTGACCAGACCAAGGTGGATGATACGGACGATACGTGGAACAGGCGTGAGGAGATAAGATGGTCAGGAAAACCTGAAGGAAAGAAATATGGAGGTGGATGTGAGGGTATGCTAAAATAAATCTGAAAGATGTAGGATGTTAAGTTGTGGACTTGATTCACTGGCTAGGAATTTGGACAGTGGCTATCTCTTTTGAACACGCTAATACTACATCCTCCGCTCCCCTTTTAAATGATTTCCTGTCTTGTTGTTCATACGCATGTGTTTCTTTTGTGTGCATTTCATTTATCTATCTCATTTCTTTTCTAATTTCTTCCTCTTTAATGTTCCTTTTACCTTTTATTTTAATTTCTCTCCTTACTCCTTCGCTATTCATTTATTCTGGTTCTTCCCCCACGTTTATATTCTGCTTTACTTTAAAAATCGTCTTCATCGAGAGGAATCAGTCCAATGCCAGAAATCGACGACCAGTCAGCTGGACCTAACAGCGAGCTGAGACTCAGCTTGGTTACCATGGCAACGGGAGAGAGGAAATCACGCTCCTCACTGAACACCTTTAGGCCCATTTTATTCCTGTCTGAATCTCTTCCCATCCCATACGTTCTCATTCATTCCAAACCTAGTTTTAACCACCAGCAAGTTATATTCCTTTTCTATATTTCTTTCTCCCCTAACCTACTCTTTTCCTCTTTTAGTCTCACATTCTCTGTCCATTTATCCAGTCGTCTGTTTCCTTTACAGATATTTTCATTTCCCTCTTACGTGTTCAGTTTGTGATAAGCAGCACATAAATTCTCTTCCTTATCTATTATGTCGCCTTTTCGCTTAGAGTTGATGCCGCTCTGTTCTTATCACAGAGTGGAGGTTTTCTTAAAATGTTTCAGTCCTTGTAAGTAAAACGAAAATATGACACCGGTCTTTACAAGAGTGAACGTCAACACACTAGTAGGAACTTCATATCATATTCCATTTTGCATTATAATCCTCGAGATACCACCAAAAACTGCAATTGACTCCCAGTAATGCAGAAAGAGGATTTCCCGGTCCAAGTTCAAGTTTGCTTCGTTCTGAATGTCGAACTGTTTCTTGTGATAGGTCGGTAAGACACGAGTTCCTGTTCTTGATCCTGTAGTTTCATTCTGAGACTCGTTCGTTTATAATAAAAGTTTTACCTGCTCACTTACCCTCCCTTATCCTCGCACTTAAGTAAAGAAAATTCTTCACCAGGCATCGTATCTCAGCTACACACGTGAATTATCGAGTTGTCGTCTCGTCACTTAAATGAGAATGGCTTGTGTTAGTTTGGAAACCGTAAATAAACGTGAAGGTATTGTCATACTGGTGCGAAGGAAATCTTTGAAATTTTGTTGGGCCTAAAGAGTAAGAATAAAAAGATGAATCCAAACTTCGTCTAGATTTTCATTTGTGTTTTTCAACATATGTATTTACTGGAATAGACGTTGTATGTAAAATATATGGGTCGCTTAATAAATTCGTTGCGTCCTTTTATTTAAGTAAAGTACGTCTGTGTATCATTCCCTTAGCCGTTACTAATAAGATGTACTGTGCAAGTATAAATAATTAGCCAAGATTTGGTGGCAAAGTTCCAGTTACATTTGGTTTTTCTAACGTCATAAAAATTACAGCGACATGCTTTTGTTAAGAGTGAGTCTGAACCTAAAAATGCATCCTTCAAGTTTGCTTCTTTATTGGGTCAATGTGGAGACTAAAGCTGAGAGTAGCTTCTTTCTGCAAAGGAAAGATTTAGAACCAGACATTTCTACCCCCGCGTACTTTGTCCAATGGCACTGAAAAGTACGACCAGAGGAACGGATAAATCATATCGGGTGAACAGTATTGAAACATAGTCAACAACTATTCTTGCTGTCAACTTTTCAAGTTTTGCTATGATTTGGTACAAACGAAGAGATTTCATATTATCAATGCGGCGAAGACGTCGATATTGGTCTTCTGGGCTGCAATGCCGTGAGATGGGAGACCTTTCACAATATTTATAATTTGCAGTGGTTTTGAATATTATACTCATATACTAATAAATATGCATTAATTAGCATATTTTGTCTGACATATTTGAGTAGTTTAGAATTAAAACTTTAAAAGCGTGGAGGTCATAATTTTTGCCTAAAGATTAAATATTCACATGAAAAGGAATATAGGAATATCGGAGAGTGATTTCAACATTTGTAGCAGCAGTCTGAAACTTCATCTTGGGCACATCAAGTACCATCCGGCTTAGCCTTAAACGTCTGAGCTACACTTCTCTTTAATTCTCATCCCAAGGTATTTTCTGAATATTCATACCTTTTATCGTTCATTTTCCGTGAAACAGAATTAGCCCCCACGACCTGGGGAGTACACACTTTTTAACTCTCTTGTGATTTAGGGCGCTCTTGTAATTGACGTAGGGGTTGAAAAAAACCTTTGACCCAGCATATTATATTATTCGTTTGCTACCAACAACCGTAAGCTCTATTGAGCCTAAAAGTTTTCGCTTTGCTGTGCAAGTTCATCTTGGAAATCGATAGAAAGTACCAGTAAATCTTCCGGAATTTCGAGGAGAATGAGGACAAGCAGAGGTGGGGAGATCACTGTTATCTGATATTGGTAAGATTCAATCCCGAGCTATGTTAATGGTCCCAATGGAGAACAGCTTCGGGTGTAGTGGATTAAACGAAACCCCTGGTTAACTTTCCCGTTGATAGAAATCCAAATACTACTGAGCACATGACGAGAGCATCTTCGTTAACTAGCTTCAGAGTTCGTGTTATTGTCAGTGTTAATTGTTAAATTAAATTCTTATTTATTGTTCCGGAGTGCAGGAGAAGAATGAAACCAAAAGTTATTTTGGCACTTAAACGTTGCATGAGCGAAGTATACCATGTGAATGGAAGTTTATGCGATGTTTCTGAGTGGAATAACCTAATAACGTGTTTGTTACTTGAAAGTAAGACCCGTTGCATTGTTACGATCCCATTATGAGGGGGGAATATTTTACAGAAAGTTTCAAGACAACAGAGTATCTCAGAAGTTGCATCCCAATAGAAGAAAAAGAATGTGCCAGATTAATTAATCTCACAGCACGTAAGCAATTTTTAGAATTTCGACAACAGAATGAGCAGAAAAATGTATTTATTTGCTTCCAACAGAGAGAAGATGTTTATCGATTGTGATATTACTTGATATCGGCGATAATTTCGTGTGATTGTAAGCTAGTGAAACAGGATCAGTTGAAGTGTAAGTGGAAACGGATTTTGTTCGAATTTTTATCGCATGCCTCTTTCTTTCTTCCTTTTATTCCTTTCTAACTTGTGTCTCATTTCTCTCTTATTCCTCTCCACTCGCTGCCTAATAGTAGCTAAACATGTAAAATATGACATTTTGCTATCCGGCGGCATTTTGTCTTCCGTGAGTTTACAAAATACACACAGTCATAAGCCGTAGCCTACTACACGCCTGTATAGGTAGATGGATGAATGAATTATAGATCGACATATTACGAAATATTTTAGTTTTGTAATATGCTACAAGGAGCACTGGCAAGCTCTTCAATACAATATTGTGTAGGCAATGTATGTATATATCACGTTATGAAGGTTGACTTATTTGCATTATCGGATTCCTATACCGTCGGTAACGGAGTGTAGCAAACATTCAGCTGCCGCTAGTGTGCATAGGATACTGTAAATTAAATTCTGAAATATCCTGAACGAGACCTGTGACCCTTGTGAGGCTCAAACACTGGTCATTTCAGAGAAAGTTGTCTCACCTGGTAATGATAACACGCAACAAATGTCTTCGTCTTCTTTGAGATATTGCCGACATAAATGAAGCAAGAAAGCAAGGAAAGAAAGGAAGAAACCAGAAATAAAAAATAATGTTCAGTAAACATGTAGGTGGAATAAAGAATATTATAAAATTATGAGATGGAAATGCTGGTGGTGGTGGCTACGAACCGAACATCAGTGTTAAGTGTTTACCACTCCTTTTTCGTATTTGGGAGGTTTCGAGTTAAAATATATGCCCGAAGAACAGTTATACTTACCGAGGCGTTTAGTGGTTTTCCCCAGTCTCGCCGCGCAGATTAATCTCTCAATTCCTCGCTTTACCTTGGCTTTCTTTTGAGGGATTTTGTGATTCGAATTTTATTACGCTTTTCCGCTTTGGTTGTCCTTTGATCCTCGAAGTGGAAAACAAATGCTTCGGTCATCCTGTCCCACACAGTAGTAAAGGAAGCTTTTAGCAGTTTGCTTGAACCTCGTGTGTTTACAGAAATTCAGTCATAAATCTAAACTGAAGCAATTTAAAAACTTGATATGACGGTACAGAATGGGTTTACAGTCGATCGTTTTGTATAAGTAGTTGCAGGCTAACTTCAGGGAACACTGTGCTCTTATTTGTCTTTCAACTAGAACTGATATGTTTTATAACTTCTTAAGATGATAAACATCTCGTGAAATGTATAGTAACGAGAAATAACTTCTTGAATTTAGAAACCTAGGAAGTTAAATTTTGACATGAATCGCATTAATCGAAACTTAAGTATCAGCACAGTTCCTGCCAACGAAAGTGAATTCGTGCAACTAAAAGTCAAAGCCACTAGACATTTTAAATTTTTAGGTTTCGTTCCTCTCATCAGACTCAATATTTTGAATCTTATACCACCAGTTTGTCTTCTCATCCTCACCAACAGCCTCGAAGCGAAGTTAACTAACAACCAGTAGGATAAACCCTTTGAGTAACGATTGTAATTCCTTGCTTTAACTTTCACAATCTACGCGTATTTCCTACAGAGATGTTTATGTAATTATATAGTTCTCTGTTAAACTAAGCAGCTGTTATTTCTTTAAATAGCATTTGAAATTATGTTTGTAATTGAGAAGCGATGTATTTTACAATATGAACTGAATCTATAAATATTATTTAGGCGAACTTCGTGCTTTACAGATGTTAGTAGACTAACCCTTAGTTAATATGAGACTGTTATTTTCTTTGTTTAACGATCATCCCTATTTTGGTTTATGAATAGGCACAAAAGAATACCATTCTTGTACAATGAAAAGGTAACATACATATAGCCTATGTATATCCATCCATAGAATTGCTTGCATTTCCATGCATATACAAATAACCGACAGTCTTCCTGTACTATCGCGATGCGTTAGTCCATGAACACGAGAGTAAAGTACCTTACACTTGAAATCTCGTTTATAATGGAACAGTTTTCTACCCACAGAATATATAGTCTGCTATCAAATGCCACAGCCAATTATTTCTGTTTGAAAGTACACAGCCATTATTTTCATCTGCTATCAGTTTGCCGATCTCTCTACGACTCTCAAGAGATATTTCCTTCTAACCTTTATTCTTCTTGCTACTCCTTCTGCGTTAGAGACCCCTTGTAAAATATAGCAATGCGGGTTAGCGTTTCGGACTACAATATGCAAATATAGGATGGTACAGTTTTGCATAATGTTTCTGAAACACTCTGTCTTCGGTGCCACTGTATTCAGGTGTACGAGTATGGGCATTAGTTTAACACCGCAGACTACGAATACATTAAAGTCTTATGGGAAGAGATAACTTATTAACTTACCAGTAATGAAAGTAATGTGGTAAGCTCAAAGACCATGTTAACCAGACATTTCGACGTTACAGTCTGTCTAAACTTTCGTATAAATCTTTCAGATCTAAACGTTCCTTGACCACTGCAAGAAGGAAAATAATTTCTATTGATCACACATTCACAATTTTATGTTAAATTCCACCACCTACAAATCATTGTACTTTTATATTAACTATTCTGGTTGAATATATGAAGAAATTATTCCGTTCTAGACATTCTTATGAACGAAGACCACGTGGCATCACAACCCATAAGACTAAAACTGACAAACAATTGTAAATTTTAATGAGGTCTATTTGTACTGTATGCTATGCGCAAAGGTAGGCCTACTTTTCCAAAATGATCCGTTTTATAAAAAATCTATAAGTTGTTATTTGAGTTTTATATGCATTTCGGTTTAGTTTTGGTCGTTGCAAACCAAAAATCAAATTGTCGCTACAATATGTAATGTAGTCCCGTAATACCACATTAACTCGAAATCCATTAATTCATTTTGTATGAGAGATCTGGGTGGGCGGTGGTGTAGATTGTGACAAAGCAAGATAGAAACTATGCATCCTTAATGCATTTGCCTAATGTTGCTGATAATTTGTGTAGGGCTTTGTAATGTTATAGCCTACTTTGTATTCAACAGTGCAATATAAAATCAACTACATATGTATAAAGGCATACACAACGCATATACAAAAAGTTTAATTTGAATATATAAACCATTATCGACGTTTTACACTTGGGTAATTTATTTATGGAATATTCGCGGGGAAACTTCGAGAAACGAAAATGCCCGAGTAACGCACTTAAAAGGAGTGTGGGAAGTAATTCAGGCTAAAGAAACATGTACGTTTTGGTCTCTGCAGACGTACTGAACGCATAAATTTTGAGCACAAAATAGCTCGTCGCTGGGAAACATTGTTTGTAAAGTTATACAGAGAAATTTTATAGGCCCTTTATGTTACATAACATATTGTTACGAAGTCTGTAGTTTTAAACTCTAGCAGAATCACAAAGCATAATTAGTGCCAGAACATACCAGAAGTGCGTACTATCAAAGTGAGTAAAGAATGTCCATATACTGCAGATTTACACTACGAGCTTTATTTTGTAAACGGACTTTTAAATTAGACTTGAGACTGAAGAAAAAGGTGGATTTGTCAAATTTAGCCTCAGAATGAACAATGGCCCAAATATTTTTCGTAAACAGAGGAATATAACAGACTAATATGCAAATTTAACATCTAGAACGTTTCCTGTGTCGTCTGGTTTTAGTACTTCTAAATGTTATTTTTTCGAATTAAATCAATAAGCACAAGTTTACTTTCTAAAACCTTTTGATGGATTTCGACAAAATTTAATATTTATATTTTACAATTATCGCTGTAGGGATGGTCTGAAATAATCACTGCTTTATCTGCAGCTCAGTTTTTAACTGTATAATATTTTGAAATAAACTTGGCGCTTGTTGTGAAATGTAACGCTCGTCAACTTAAATTTAATGTATCTCGTTAAAATATATTATATTCAAATGAGATACGAGGAAATATGTAGGCCTATAACAAGCGACATATAGTATGTGTGGTTCACTTTGTTATCTTCTCAACAGTTTCCTATGTGCAATACATGAACTGAGTGCCCATTATATATCGTCAGTGTCATGGAAGTAGTTGTTAACTGACGTTTTTATCAAAACTTGGCTGAGTAGCGCATCAAACTGAATGTATTCGGAAGCATGTCTAAAAGAAGTTACTGACTGATGTCATGATGTTTTACCCTAGAAAAAGAGTTTGACACTTCAGTAAGTGCTGTTCAGACGCAGCTGAAAGTAGAACTTAAAAACTAATTTTTCTCAAAAACTTAGTAAAATGCAGATAGTGACACAGACAATACACAAAATTTTAAATAACCCATTTGAAAAATACGTGTGTCCCGTGGGAGTAAACATTTCTTCTAGCCGTCTTTTTTGCAAGGAAATAAAATTATGTCATGTATAATGCAATATCTCTGGCGCTCATTAGCTTTTAAAGAATATAATTTATTCACTGTAATGTTTACAGAGTTGAATAACTTTGCAGCAACAGCGTTTTCAGTAAATATACATCATTGCCAATGAAATATATAAAATCACAGACACTTCATTTGGAGAACCTTTGCACTAAAAATTGTATTGAGCCTTTTCAAACTTGTTTTTCTACAAATTTATCTTAAAACTTACAATTTATAAGTAACAATTCTAATTGAACAAATTATTTGTCTATGTTTAGTAATTATAATTCGGAAAATGCTGTCGGGCTATCGTAGCCACACATGACTGTCTAAGATAAACATTATGGGCATAAGCCTTTGAATCAAATATTTATATAGCTTACATCTTATTTTAATTTAAATCTACGTTAAATTCGTGTGTAGGTTTTTTCCAGTCACACACCTAATACTCGTCTATTAAGAGTTTGCCTACATCCAGGAAGCAGCCAAAACATTGTCATTTATAGTCGAAATTTACCCAGAAATTATATCTTCTGTACACATTATCCAAGATTGTAATCGATTCTAGGAGGACAACATAAAATTTACAACAACCCTAGCTAAAAAAATGTTATTAAATTAACTACATTTGGACAGTTCCTACATGTAGATGTACTATGATTTTATGTTCAAATGCAGTTGCTGATATTTGACCCCCAGAGACATTTTAAATGTACAATAGGCTTATCCACTGAACCCTTTAAAGCCTTCGTGCTTCCTTCCCATAAACTCTCCCTTATACCGACGCTAAGATTCAAGTCAGTCATTTTTGAGACTTGTGCGATTTCCAGATAAGTTTCTCACACGTCTTTGGGTTTTCGACAACGAATGTGAGACTGCACTTTCGTAGGCTTCTCTATTGTACAAAAACTCCTCTCACCAATACTCCGACAGATAAGGCGTCGGCCTGCTGCGAGGGAGCACTTCCTGTATCAAACAATGGGGCTTCTTTCCTCACGACAGCGTCTAGAATAAGACATTCGGTCGCAACATATAGAATTCGGAGGTAACATTTTGAACTGGGGTAACATGTAGATTTTGGGATAATATTTAGAATTTAAGATCACAATGTTACAAAATGCTAATTCTTCTTGTTGTATCTGTAAATTGGAGAAAACAGCACAGAAATGTAATTGTCTTATTTAAACCAACTTAACTATGGACTTCGAGTAGGATGCGATTTATAAACAAATGGTAAGGATTCCATTCGAGATATTCGCTCATTTTTATTTTAAAAAATTAATCTAAAAAAGTACCATTTCCAAGCAAAGAAATTGAAATTAAAGCCGTAGTCAAACAGTTATTCAGAAACTTTGAAATATACGTAAGGTATAATTTTATTATATCAGCAAAAAACGTTCTTTAGTTGTATTAAGTAATACAATTCCGATATTCTGCGGTTTGGTATGTTGCCAAAGTAAATAAAAATAAATAATATTGCGAAACTTTCAACTAGAAACAATAGTATGGATGTTCAACGTTTCGCAATCTAAATCTGCGTTCCGCAACATTAATGTATTTTTTCTGCAACATTACATTTTAAATTTCATATTATACGTTAAACATGTAATTCGAATGCTACTGATTTAGCCAATTTCTGTAAGAAATTCTTATGTTAAATCACGTTATTAGTTGCGTAGTTACTGACTAAGAAATTACAAGCTTATCGACGAGCGTAAAACTGCGAATGTAGGACAACTGTATACAGTATAAAATAAAATTATCAGTTATTCTCCATTCAGGAGAAAAATGTAAACGTTCTTCACCCTTTGTTAATTTAGTGGGAAGAGGCAATTGGAATAAATGAGACGAAGAGAATTTTATTCTGCTTATAGCGTTTTATTTATGAGGTTACACTTAAAATCCTTTACATCTTCAGTGACAAAAATGACTACGGAAAGGGCAGGCCGGTAGCTGAGATACTGTAACATTCATCACATACGCAGCCACAGGCGAAGATGGAAAAGTAACGATGAGCTTTGTTTTAATTTTTATGTGAAATTAAAGCGCTGCCAGACTAAGAGTGTTATTTGTGGGCTTATTGTAGAGTTGTAAGATAAATATTTCATTAAATTTAGGTCCAGATGCTTTTAAAGCACATATGGGAGTGTTTTTTCTTTATTTTTAACGTATTTATTCGTGTGTGTATATATATATACGTGAGCTTATATTATAGAAGTTTGGCATGGTCACTGTAAACCTGAAGGAAAATGTTTGCAACTGCTAATACCAAACAAACCGATATTGTACCCGTATGTTTCCAGAATTCTGAATACCGATTTTCAGCATAAGCGAAACTTTCATATTTCTGCTTTCAGCTGTAACAAATTGGTCTGTCGTAACCTTTTAATACGTCATCTAACCTCACTCTCACCCCATCTTTTCAGGGAATACTAATCCTGTCTGTTGAAATGGTAATACGGCTTATCAAAACTCCGTGTCAACTGTCTAAAACATACATGCCAGTGAGCTCAGGTTGATAACACGCGGACTTCAGACTGAATTATTTATTTGGCTGGCCCTAGAGTGGTCGTTACCAGATAAAGCATTTCGGTTTTACGAAACGCTCAGATGTGGTAATATTTGAATATAAAATACGTACACCCGTCAGTTCCGAAATTGGAGGTTGCATTTCTCTTGCTAGATGTCTATCCGTATTGAATAATAATGTATCCCATTACATATATCAGTATATTACTTTACGATCAGAATGGAGATTTTACATTGTGTTCAGTATAGGCCCTAATACGTTATTTATACGCACTGTTTTTGGAGTCAAATATAATATTATTCGTCAACATACCAGAAGTTTTAGCCTTCTTTCCTTTTGTAAGGGAAATACAATGTATGAGATCGTGCTGTCTGTGTGACGTCCTACCAAATTTTCAAGCAAACGACCAGTTTTTACGAAATTATATGTAATGACTATACCGGTAAGGGTCATTGGAATATCTTATCGGTGATAACAACATTTCGGGGAAAGGACCTTGTCAAGGAAGGTCTCTCTTCCATGGAGTTAGACAATTATTCCATTAAACATTCATAGAATCTAAAAATGTCACAAACGAGGTCTACATTTTCTTTTGTGCCAAGAGTTATTTTTGATAAAGTCAGCACATTTTTATCTCTAATAACAGACTTATAGGAAAATGTCGATTAGATTCGTACATTGAATATGCAGACCAACTGAAGGACACACATTACATATGTTACGCCCTTTTTGCAAAGAACGTGTACAAAGTGGATTGACGGCAGACACAGTCAACTGCACAGTGACAGTCGTTTATGGCATTCAGCGCACAACGTGTACGGAAAATTCCATTACATTTTTTATGAAGAGAATTGTATTGAGCGCCTTTATATTTCTCTATGAAATAATAATAGATGTGAATTAATCTACATAATATATTTCCTGTTTTAATACATTACTTGCACAGTTTAGTTTACTTGGATTGAGATAATAACAGCCTTTATATATTTTTTTCGTCCGTAAAGGAATATAGTTACAAAATATTTATAGAGCCTACTAGAAAGCTGCGTGTCAGTAATGGCTGGAAAATCTAAGGCAGTGCTTATTGAAAAATCTAACAACAGTACCCAATCTACGGATCACGCATGCACGGATCCCGTACTGATTGACAGTAAATAGTGTTTTTGATTAAATTTTTAATTAAAAATGTCTTTGGAAAACACTTTTTTTTAGTGGAAGTTTGTTTGTAAATGTCCTTCTTTATATTGCACCAAGATTATCTTGTTTTTTTCTACAGGACTTTCGTATCCTTCAGCTGACAATAGTGATTATAAAACATCATCACCAATCAGCCAACAAATATAGGCCTGTTTCATCACATATCGTATCATATTCATTGCATTTATTGATTAGTTTGTAATAAGAAGTCAAGGCCCCCTGAATCTATACGTGAAGAAGGTATTGGATTGCATTACGTTCCTTTGTTTTAGTAACAATAAGATGAGTAGTTAAGAGTCAATGAATAAATGTTGTGTTTCATGATATCCGGAAGAAATTTTTTTCGATCGGACTTATGAAATCTGCGAAATAACGCAATTAGGGTAACTATTGTTGAGATTTAACACTTAAAAATGTTTTGTGCGCGTTCATAGTAGATCGTGGACGTGCAGAGTCTTGTTTCATTGTGTTGTTACCATTTTGTTAATTTTGATAATAGAGCCGAATGTGAAATGTTAGGTGATTATTGAGGAATGTAATTAGTGTAAAGAGTTTGAAGACTCTTTTATTTTTAAAAACAAGTGTTCAGAGTTAGTTGCCCACTCATAGGTACGTTACCAGTAGAATAGTGTCCAAAATATCTAATCTAAAATCAAAGTTATAAATTAAATCTACACTATGTATTTTCGTACAACGACTGCAATATATAGGTCGAAAGTGCTTCAATTTACGTCTCCATAAAGATTATAAGACATGTGATCGGACTCTGTTCGCGTAAACTTCCAATCTGTTAACTACAAAAGCGTTGAGCAATAAAATATTACGACCGATTGTGGCTTGTGTGTATAAAGTCCCCTAAATAATAGGCCTATGTGGCATGTTATATATGACTCAGACTGTACTAGAAAATATCTTCCTAGCAGTCTGCCGAATGTACACTGCGATTCCATGTAGACGCGTAGGTAGATATAAGGATTTTGGAAACGTACTGTCTCCATCTTCTCGGTTGAAATGCAACCATGAAAACCAAAAATTTCTGGAAGATTACTTGCTGTCTTCAAGAAAGGGTCATTCATATCATCAAGTTATTTCCTTGGATTCTCTTCTCGTCTTTTCTGTCATGATCGTAATTCTGGGTAAGCCATGTGGATGTTATGCGCCTTTCCAAGTCTATCCGTGTCAAGATGTGATTGATGGATCTTACACTGTAATGACAGAGTTTACGTATGCTGAAAGTTGCCTGGAGCTACTAAATAAAATCACGAAAGCATCAATCTGAGCAGTCAGCCTTGAGGACATGGAATTTTTTCTGAAGCAAAGTATGAACATGTCTGCAAATGATGTGTGACTGCTTTCCTGCCATAGATGATTTTTGACCCATCAGTGCGTCAGTTTGGACGTTTTGGGCATGGATTACAAAGTTTGTTTGAGTTTGATTTAACAAAGTTTCTGAACAGTTTCTGTCATTGCCTTTTAGCACATGTTTACACATCTTCGTAAAAAGTTAAACTGAAAGAATCCTGTGTATCATAAAACATACAAGATTGTAGATGGTAACCGATTTTGAAACAGAATCGACTCTTCGTGTGATGGATTTATTATCACTGAGAATCTTATCGCTTTTCTCACTGAGGAGGTGAGGAAACTCTGCAAGAACAAACCAAACCCGTCTTTTAAAGCAGTAATCTTCAAGGGCAGAAGTCAAGAGGAGATTGTGCTTGCCTGTCCTTTAACACATTCACGCTGAATGTATGTTACGTTGGTACTCTGGGCTATAACGTCGTGTGGACTTCTGGTAGATACTAGCATTTCGGAGAAAATTACTGTCTCCATCTTGAACCCAGAAGATGTAAAAACATGCTGTCTCCACCTTTAGAGCTGAAGGTCGAAACAGTATGTTTTCCCAAAACGCTGGTATTTACTTCGAAGTCCACACAGCTTTAGAACCCAGAAAACGAATATAGGCATCTTTACTGCCGTGAGAACTTCAAATCTCACACAGACTAAATATGTCATTCAAAATACTGCCCAGTTTTGGAACATTAAAAATAAGCCATACATTTGTACCTTATTGCCTTGATAATCAACTCTAAGAATTGATGTTCGTAAATTCGAAGCATTTTTAAGTCGTTGCTGTACAAGACATTTGGTAGCCAGAGTTCTGTCGCCTTTAAACTTTTCTGTAAAAGTCTGTGGTTTAAATTACTGCTGTATTTATTCCGATTAACATTTCTTATCGTATGCCGTGATGGCAGATATTAAATTCAGACAAGCTGCGATCGTGGGGGTTTAATAAAGCTCAGTTTCAATAAAACATATTTCTATACTGCCTCCATGAACATCGTATACAACTTTGAAAAGGGAGTCATAAACCCAATAACTTTTTTTATTTGTATACAGATCACAATATTTATCATTGTTATTTCGGGTTACTGACAATTCTAAAGATCTGTAAAGAGCCTATAAATGTGAGTATTTAGTGTTCATAAAAAATTAAAGATAAAAATTACTTATTTTGTGTTATCCTATGTTAGTTATGGTTGTTGTGTCATATGCTGAGGTAATATAGGGTTAAAAAGTCTCTAGAAATGCATAAATGGTGAACATAAATATGAGACACGACAGATGTGAAAATTCGTCTTGACCCACTTCCGCGCGCAGTTTAGTCGCGTGTAAAGAGTATTCCCCTCTGGTTCTCTTAAGTTTCCCGCCGTCTTAAGAACCAAACCTTGATTCGCTGTACCTGCCCACTGGACCCCTGAGTACAAAGAACGCAACACATTTAACACGCGGCATCTTGTGTGTTGCTATCTGAGGGATTTTAACATGAAGACCCGTTATATTGCACGTCGGTTCATTTTCGGGCGCAACATAAGAACGACAGATATCACGCGCTATTGCGCAGGAGTTTGTTTGCCGGGAATCGGAAGGTTCTTTGCAATTGGGTGAGGGGGTGAGGGGATGCAGGCCGGCGCAGAGAAGGCCTCTTCTCCTCGCCCCGCTAACTCCTGTGTGTATTCTCCTCACTGCTGACTGTACTGGTCCTGCCCTAATCCGGCCCCAAACCCCGGACCTCCTCTTGGAGCTTCACTCGTGCCATACGTTGCCTAACCGCTTCTTCCTTTTCGTGTTTCGCAGTGTCTCGTTGTCGCAAGTGTGTATAAGTGTTATAAGTGCTTATTTTCTGTGTATGTGTTTTCATACCGTGGGTAAACACTTTTATACAGGTCATAAACAGCAATTAAACTCGTGATCAGTAGTGTTTTTATATTCACTTACGTATGAAATTTAACAGGATAAGAAGAAAATAGATGTCTTTGTTTTAGGTACTCGTGGTGTATTTTAGTGTTAAATTGACTAGTTCTTTTACAAATTAACACTTGACGAGTGGCAAAATTTAGTCTTGGTTGCATCTGAAACAATTCAGGACATTGGGTTCTGTCATACAAAAAAATAACGTGCTTTCCAAATATACGGGTTGCATTATTACTGAAAACAAGTAGTTACCAAATATAACATAAATTTGTCGTGTGTCCTAGAAAGATATATGTTGTGTTAGAATAAACAGACATTTGTAGGTTTGGCGTTGGCATAGACTAGGGGGCGAAAATGCAACATTCTGCATGTGTTGTAGGATTGTAAGTTTTATTACAATTAGACACACAATACGTCCCTCAGTCGTGTTTTGTTTCCTTTTCACTGCTGCAGGCCGTGACCGTGAGCTACTGGCAGTGTTCGATATAGCCGTATAAAATCAATTCTTATTACAAAAAAATGCAATAATAATCACGGAAGCCTTCCGAAGTCGTGCTGTGTGGCCTTGTTTATTTGATTTTACCTAACACAATCCTCAGCACAACTAATAAAACTCTACAAATTTCCCTGAAGATTTCATAGAGGAAAATTCATCAGCACTCCAACATAAAATGTAAATATAATATTTACTGTAGTTTATAAGTTAGAAATGATTAGCATATGTAATTGCAAATTGAGACTTAGTTGCATATTAGTTCATACTGTTTGAGAAAATGCAGTACTGTTGCACTGTTTCACAGTTTTTCCGAGAAGAAGGTTATGCATTATTAATGACAAAACGATACAAACTTTAAGAGAGGCTGTTGTTTGTTTAAAGTTTTAAATGTGTTGGATAAATCGAATTTCCATTTGGTAGTTCGAATACTTAATGCAACTATGTCCGAGAACTTTCTGGATCAGCACATTTGCATTCATAAATAATTGATGTTTTTATTTAACAAAAATTCGTATTCTGGTGACGTTTGAAAGTAGAATGTAAGTCGGTGTCATAGACAGTATTATCGAAATAAATTTTGCATGTGATGAGATGGTTCACGCAGCAAGATAATTGAGCTGCTTGGTAAGTGACATGCTGATAAAATAATAACAGAACCGATTTTAAAATATAGATACTAAATAATAAAACATGTGACCCGTTTATCGATTTATAAGTCTCAACGTTAATATCTGCCGCGGTGTTGTCTTAGAAAGTTGTGTTTAGGTCAATTTAGACGGCGTACGAGGTTCTTTGTTGTTTTGTTTACAGCCTTTTTTAAGATTCTCAAAGTAAATTCTGACAAAAAGCCCGAACTAATGCAGCTCGAATGCTCTTCGGGTCGTAACCTCGTCACAGAAGTCATTTATAAGCCCATAAGGCTACTCGTAATGGCGTTACAATAAATAAATAAATGAATCACATTATTATGATGTAACTTTCCATGTTTTGTTTATCCTCTGCAAATTTTATACGGTTGTGGTTGCCTGAAAATATCCGTCGTGTTAAAAGTAATATGCTGTGCGTACTTATAATTCTTTTGCGATAATTAATCTGCTTAAATTTTTGCCATTATGCCGAACGTTATTAACCTATTAGTTGAAGATAAGGGATTTTATGAGATCATTAACGAGTTTGATCAGTTGTAATGCGGCAGTAACTCTCTTTTGATGTGGGGTTCCGCAAACAAAGTAATTAAATACAAAGGGGAATGCAATAAAACCCTAGTTCAAATATCAGTGTCATGGAGAAGTGGTTTCAGAAGAGGCTGCAATTCGCAATTTAACTGGTTTTTCAGATTTCAGAAACTCATTGAGTCAAAGGTAATAATGGTAGATATTAAAACTGTCTGTCTATTGCAAAATTGGTTTCTTCGTTCATCATAATGGAAAGAAGCCAGAAAGTCTACATAAGTTGTACAATTTACAGGAGCTCTTTGATGGCTTTCGGAAAATGCCATTGATTGTGCTGATTCATGCCCGGAAAGGGAAGCAAATAAGTTGAGCACATTTAACATTGAAAGGACATTTCCGGTTTTATAAGCAGTTTCCGGAATTCTGCGAATGCTAGAACAACTGATGACAAACTGTAGAAGAGATTCCTCTCATAGCTTTTATCATGAAGGAAATAAGCTCATATCAAAAAGGGCAATACTTGTACGCAATATATTCTATGCATAGCATCTAATGAGATGAGTGGAATACAAAACATTGAAATATATATATGCCATGATCAGTTATGACCGGAAAAGTCATTGTATTATTATCCAAACTCTGAATTAAGTTAAGCGTCAGGAGAAGCTGCCTTCCAGTATTTATTATAACGTCCAAGTAATGTGTTCTAATTATTTCAGAGCTCAGATATATTGTATTTATAACATGATCTCTTTTAAAGAAAAAATTATTTTTAACATTGAAGATATTTTGAGAGTTTTCAATATTTTCTTTAACTGGCTTTCAAACTACCTTTGCTCGTTAAATGTTCCCAGTTTGATCCGTGTTAGTACGTCATTTTATCAAAGTCACTTGATTAATGACCACACGAAGTTTGGCAGACTCCTCATGGGTGACTGTAATCTCTGTATTTCATACACTGTGTGACTTTTAAAATCAGTCGGTAACCTACGCGTTTACGTAGCTGTGTTAATCATAAAGTTTTAATAAATGAAAAATTAAATCTGGGAAATAATAATGTTTCTTCTGGTATTTCGTATGCCCCGTTTAAACAGAGACGCGTGTACTAACAGTTAACTCTGATACGCGTCACTACAGTCCGTAGCAAAATCACATCATACTGTCGTTCGTTTGTCTTTCAAGTTGTACGTCGTATGAATTTACATACGGGATGTAAAATTCAGATAATTGAGCTAACTTGATGTTATTGTGCGTTGCGGCAGTCAAATTTCACATGTCACATGTCTACATTGAAACCGGAAAATAGCGATTAACCTATAAAGTGGCATTTAAACCAGCGAAACATCCTAGCACTGCGTCTTCCGATTGCAGGAAATTTTGAAGTTGTACGTCGAGCATTGAGTTTGTCTATCACCTCTCATCTTGGATAGGATATTGACGCAAGTTCAAGAGCGGATTTAATATACGATATTCCTGAAGATATGAAGTTAAGATCTTCTCTCGAAACCAACATTTCAGGAGCGACGTAACTGCAAAGTTTGTTCCTTATCTAGCGCTAACGGATCTACCCTTCACGTTTCCTCCCAACCTCTCTTACCGGTGATTGAAAGTTTTGTGCTGTTCGAATAATATTTCGTCTTGAAAGGGAGAGATAAAAATGTCTGTTTGTGTCGTGTTTCCCTGCTTACGACATTTTCATTTATTTATCATAGAACGGAGTAAGATACGGTCCGAATTGTGTTTCTCGAATGCTGAAGTGAGGTTTGGTTGTGTAGTGTGGTCGCATTTGTAAAGCATGGCAAGGACGTATTTTGGTGCGATATCGCTGTCTGTGGAGGAAGAAGGGGAAAATATTTGGCTACTTTCTCGGTATTACAATACGGTCTGTGGATACATACACTATACTTTTCATGTTTGCAAAAAAAAAAACTAACGGGAGACATTTTGTTAAATTCTCTCGTGGCACACGAAACTGCTTTAGACTTATTTATCGCCCTGGACGCGTTCTTTTTTAGAATTACTTGAAATAAAAATATAGAAAAAGCGACTTTATGCTCAAAGCAGTGCACTTTTATTGAGGGTCCACTCCCCACAGTCTCTTAATAAGAGTTTTATTTATACTTTACATGCTTTATTTAAAGTAACTCTGAACCTTTTGAGCTACATTTGTTGTAAGTTTAAAAATTAAGAAATGTCTCCTGCCTTCTCTGTAGAGTTAACGATAACTATTTTTGCTACTAAAACTAAGAGGCCAGATGGCCTAATTCCTGCAGAAGGGAACGAAAATTCTTTGGTGCTGTGTAGGAAGCGCTTATGTCAAACGTAATTAGTATGGACTGAAGCCCTTCTTGCCGCGTACCAAATAATTGTATTTTCTGAAATAGGTGCCGGGGCCTAGGTTGCCATGGAAACTTTCTGACGAGTTAATTTAAACAAAAGCCAGAATGGATTAGGTTAAATTCCGTTCTTTGCCTGATGCATTTTTCAACACTGGGGTATAATTAGTTTTCTGTTACTTTCACCACAGAGTTAAACATTTTATAGTTGTAAAGGGAAAATAAAGAACTGGTGCGTCTGCTTCGAAATTTATGCGTACTTCAAATGTGTGGAAGAGTTCGGGACATTCTCCCCGTTACAGAGTCACAGAAGCAGTAATTCTTTAAATACTAAAACAGGCTGCAGTTGCGGTCTCTTTCATGATCTGTTTCTATGTGCTATTCTGTACATGCATTAGAATTTAATTTATATAATTACGTGCATGTACCCATTGATATTTTATACTCCTATTGATAATACGTGTACACATATGTTTATATTAAATGTTAATTATAATATTGAACTAACTTATGGAGGCTAAATCCAGTAAAACAGCAGTAAAATCACTATAATTGCATAAGAAACCTACAAACATGTGCTTGTATATTCTAAACACAGCGAAAATGTAGATTACCTTCTTCCGTTCTTCTGTTGTCATATGCTAATTTCCATCTTTAGCCTTTTAAAGAGTATAAGGCTTATCTAAACAGAGAAATGTTTTGGGTTTAATGTTCTCTGTAGTCATATGTATTACAATGATCACACAAGGTTTTTTTATCCTCCAAATGTATAGTAGCTTATAGATTTTATAAATTCAACAGAAAGGTAGAAATTTCTAAGTTGTGATGGCCCTCGAATTTATCGACGGAAGACGTCTGGACTAACTGCATGCTGTGTTTCTGATTCGAGGTTAATGGCGGTACAGACAGTTGATGAGCTTCAGTTCATTAGTGCTTCAGTAACTCAATGTCTGACTTCTGACTTTTGTTTTGAAATAAACTGGTATTTATTTATCTGTCTTGTCCTCGAAGGTGGCTGTTTCGGTGTAAGGAATCGTAAGCCACTTGAAGTTAATTCTACTTCTTATTTATTAACACACCGTTACGAGTGCAGTTGACCGAAACCTCAGTTGGTTTGGAGTTACGTCGGTGTTAAAGGGGGCATTGCTGATCAATTTGTAATGAGACACTGATTGTCCTGGTTTGCTTTACAGAAGCAACCCCTCTCTCACTGCAGGCTGTGGAAGCCACAAACTGCACCAACTTATTACCGCAATTCAGATCTTACATACGTCCTTCTTCAAAGACAATTTATTGTTGGTTGCAGGATTCAGTTCACGTGAGAAGTTTAAATGTGGGTACAGTTCTTTTAAAAATGAGCCACAGTTCAACATGTGGTTTATATTTACAACTAATTTGTACACTGTTAAGATTCAAAGTTGTTTTGGTTAGATGTTTCAGTGAATTTTCTGATTAAAATTTTGCAGAAACTAAATATCTGCAAGGTGAGATTTGATGTCACGGCGACAGGTGTGAAGATGATTGTCTTCTGGAATACTGCGACGTACAGTCTGGTAGAATTTTATCGACGTTTCAGAGATTATTACTGCCTTCATTATCAGAGTGATGTTGGAGGTAGCAAGCACCTCTGAAACGTCGGAAAGCTACCAGGCTACAAGTCGCAACATCTCAGAAGACAGTACAAAGTAATATTTAATAATTCAGTTTATATCACAGAGAAAACAGAGCACTTCTCCATTACAGATATCAATTGGTTGATGCTGTTTAAGGAAATAATCGCTTTTGTTTTGAAAAATATACGGAACACATAGGTACAAAGTTATAGAGGTGATGCTTATAGTTGCCACTGTATTTTAGTGGTCTAATTGTATTGAAAGTACTCAGTCGAGTCCACAAACTCGGGCTCACGTACATTATGTCACCATCATCTCATCTTTTCTCACAAACAGGGAAGTAGATGGAAATCCGTTTTTCTCCCATTAACATCCAAGTAAAGGTTTCACGTGTCTGGAGAAGCACCAGTGTGTTACATCTTAGATAGGGGATGTGACGTTCCAGTTAAACCATAATTCCATAGAATGCACGTAAGTGACGAAACATTCATCACGACTTCTTCAGAAGTTCATTAGATCCCACTTGAAATTCCGACTTTGGAAATGGCATGCCCTGTCATCTGTAGCGTTTCGTAAATGTTGCTGCCCGCTGTCACCCCTCGACAAAACTATGACAGATGGAGGTTTTTCTGTATCTACCCCCTCGCGAACGGCGTACGAGATTTCAATTTAAACTCACTCTGTAAACTATATATTATCGTATTCTGCTCTATTTCGTTATATTTTCTGCTGTAGATTTGGTACGTTTATTATTACTGGCTCGTAATTTGTGTTTCTTCATTCATTTAGCCATTCATTTAGTGTATTCTTTTTGTGTTCATTGTATTTTTTTGTCCCGATAGTTTTATTATGTAGAAGCCGTTATAAGTTAGCAGTAGGCTTGTGCCGTTGTATTTTAATGTAAATAAATGCATCGGACAAGATAAGATTTGATAATGGTTATCTTCAACATGCATAAAACAGATAAAAATACACGTTTCATGTAGCTTATATTTTCTACATGTTGATAAATTTTAACGTCATATATTATGTGGGTATTTTGTCATCAAGCTGTAAAAAAAGAAGTTTCCTGAAAGTTGTAATTGCGCCATAATGTTTTAACATTGTGCAAGACTTTTGGAAATTTCCGAATGTTTTTTGTGAACAATTTATAAATGGCACTTTTATTGTACTCATATATTTTTACCACTGTCTTCTTAACACACGAAATAAAATAAATGCTAAAATGGGCCTCGTGTTGACCTTTGCATCACGGACTTTTATCTTTTTTGAAGTTGAGATATTCTTCCAAAAGGGAAACTTCGTTGGCGTCTTTGCAATTTCTTTTTATTCTTCTTCTTTGCTATCGTCCCGTCATTTCTCTGTATACTTCGTTGGAACTGTGAGCACTCTTGTTACTATGCCTCTGTCTTCTTAATCTTCTATCTTTTAGCACATCAAAGAATGTATTGTAATAGGCCCATAATCTACACTGAGGTGCGCTTTTAAATTATTTGAAAGTATATTTATAGTGGTGCAGCATTATGAAATCGGAGATAAATGTATGTCCGATGCTTTGGTTAGTGATTATCAATGTTTTCTGATAAGCAGTAAGACAACAACTATCGAGGACTTGGTTCGCGTCTGTTATTTTGCAGTTTTATACTACTGACAATATCACTAATGATAATAATCTACAGATGTGTTTGTTACTACCCTTCTAAACAAGCTCGCTTCTTGTTTCCACCCTACTTCTGACACACCGGACATCTGTTCTACCAGATATTTGTGTGTGTTTATGGGAAAACAGAGGAACGAAATTGGTATTCTAAACATAAGCTAGGAACTAATAAAAGTTGGTGGTTCTGATTCTCACTACCCACATGATGGTCCACAGAAAAGTCGCCTCTTTTAACCGGCCCAGTAAACAGTGAGTGTTCGCGAATCACCGGTCGAGAGAAAATGGTTTGGAAGTTGTTCTGACGCATTTTTGCAGAAACTTAATATGACAAACGCACAGAACAATTTTTATTCAGCACTTCGTCCACTGATTACAATATGACGCCTGGTCGTATTCTCGAACTTACACTTACAGTCGTGCATTCTGCTTAGTATTCGGAAGTTTAGGGCTCAACTTTCGGCCTAGAGATCGGCTATCAAAGTCATTTATACAGACAAAATGTAAACAGTTTTGTTTGTTTGCATGACTTTATAATTTTTTGGATAAGTATTCAACACTGCACGGTTTGAAAGTTTTAAGATTTGTTCAGTTTTTATGATTGTGTCCATCGACCACCCTGTCATCTGCGTAGTTTAGCCACTTTATCCTCTGACTTTGATGATCTGATGCGTGTGTGGACAGACAAACAGAGGGACTTAGCACAGCTATACAGGTGTTTGCTTATGATACGCTTATAGAAGCGCGTGGCATACATATCATTCTATTGATGTTTGATATCAAAAAGAATTTAATCAAAATCGCTTTAAAATAAAATTCAATCCGGCAATCATTTCTGCGTAGTATACAGAACTCTGTAGTTATGTAGTCCCACAAACGATGTTAAACCGAACGGGTGCTTTATCTGCATCATGTTACGCTATTTATATTTAACTCACATTCCACGCTTCTGAAACAGAATTTCAGCATCCAAATAATATTTGCTGTTATTTCCTTTAACTAGTATGCTATTCACAGAAGATTAAAATTTTGTTTGTGTAGTGATGTTGGACTATTGTTTCGCCAAATGAATTCATGTCAGCTCCGCAGGATGAAGTTGATGTTAGAACAAGCTACACACGTGTCTGAGATGCGGCTAGAATACAAGATACTGAACTCTAGGTTCCTGGTCGAATGTTATGATAATTCATGTATTATTATAGTAATGAAATCTGAGTTCTGTGGACCCAAATATCGTGGTCTAGCATCGAGTTTTGTTCGTGTTAGCGTGTATGAAGTATTTATTATTGTAATATTTGCGCTTGTAATTGTCTTATTCATTTTTGATTAAAAGATAATAACAACTTTAATTATGTTATGAATATAAATATGACAGTATTAAAAATAAGAACATTGATATCACCAGCCTGATAGAAACTTTTTTAACGAAGCGCAAATACGACAGCTTACAACAGAAATACTAGTATGCAAGTATAATAAAATATAGCCTTACTATTAATAAGTAAATAACACTGATGTACGCTATGATAAACGAGAAATGCATTCAATTTTGTTCTTAGAAAGCCTTAATGGAAGATATAATTCGGAAGACCTAGCGTTACGTAGGAGGATATTATTAATGAAGGGCTTAGTTAAGTAGGATTTGAGAATGTGTACTGGAGTTATATTTTGAAAAGTTAAGGAGAGGGGGTGCCGAAGATCACACTTCTTTCAGGGCCCACAACAGCCTTACAGCGATCCTGGCTGCAAGCAACAAATAATTTGTTCTATGCTACTTTACATTCAGAAAATTATACATGATGGCAATGGTAAAACGTCCTAATGGAAACCAGGTAATCAGCGGTTGTTTCATTGTTGGCTATGATCGACATTGTTTACATGCATGAAAGTCTCTCAGAGTGAGTTACCAGTTCTCATGACTGTGTGAAGATGGCTTGCATATCTGAAACGTCTGTAAACTTCTACCAGACTACACAGGGAAGAAACACAGAAGGCAGTCATCTTCATGAAAGTTTGAGTTCTGTTTTGTTATCGGTTGGACTTTGCGCAATATCGATTCAAGAATTTTTTTTGTTCCTTTTGTCTCAGAATGTGTTAAAATCTTTTTTCAAGAGGTTTACACTTCCTTCTCTAGTTTTGTTCCTTTCCTGTTCAAGCGTTGGTCTCAGAGATATGTGAACCATTTGTTTGAAACGGAACGAGAACATGCGTGTGCCATCCTCTGAATACAAATAAGAATTCGCAAGTGTTCCAAGGCCGGTTGAGCGTAGTTTTTATAAGTAAATTTACTTTCCTCCGGATTTCTAGCTTTCACCAATCTCTTTTTTTCTGATGCGACAAAAGTGACGAAGAAGTATTATCTGAACTCTGATATTGTCTTGAAAGATTAACACGAAAACTGTGCCGTAATATTAATACCGATCTCGAAAAATAGTAGACAGGCGTTTTTTCTTCGTGCGGTCTTCTGGAGTGTCAGTTATTGTTCTAGGCGATGACAGTCTTGCAGTACGACAATAAACATGGTGTTCAGGTGTTGTGTCCCCCATTAATTTAACCTGATCAAGATTTTTTTAAATACCATTTTAATGTAGAAACACCAAGCTAGTTATGTTTAGTTGTGAATCTGACACCGATTTCCGTATGTTGCAATTCACGTTTCTGATAGATCATTTATCAGACATTTCGCTTTCGGAATAAGGTAGAGTTTTTCGTTTGATTTAAACGTATCTTTTATCGACTGCTGTTAGTAATGCAGATGTCGTATGAGCGTATGAGTAATGTTGCCATGAATGTGGCAGTCACATTTAAAGTAGGCTATTACTGAATACGGATTGTTCTTATTGAACTGTTGAATGTAACATTTTCCCTTCTGTGCTAGTATCTTCGATACTGGCTACAAATATTGAATTTTGTTTGAAAAATAAATGTACGGAGACTCATAAAAATGTTACAAAATTTTAATGCGTTTATAACTTTATCAGAAGTTGATATATGCGTACGTATTCCTGTAACTCCCATTTTTTGTGTCCGAGTTCTTTATTTATCATTTATTTATTGCGTGCTACAGGTTTGACTGGTTTATAGATAAAAATCCATCAGGCGAAAGTCAACGTACTCTTGTAAAACGGGCACTGATGAGTACTTCCGCTCATCAAGAACCATACAGAGGGAAGTGTATGCATGAAATTCGTAATGATTTTCAAGGAAGTTTTCTTCGCAGGGCGGTAATACTGAATTAGTAATGTAATTTGTTTGGAGCACACGGATAGTTACAAGGCTTTAAACGCACGCTGTAGACTGACTCAGGGTATCGAAGAAATACTGCTAAGAGGAGCTGCCTAACGTCAAGTGTTTGTGGCCGTACTAACCTCTTCTCCTCTGGGTAAACATTGTAATGTAAGACATGAGAAGTTGCATTGTTGTTCGGAGTGCCAGCATTATGTTACGTGTATTGTGGGTTGGTGGGTTGGAGGACGGGGCTTCCCAATCAATGGTATAAATCCCTGGGGCCTGGTTCAGTAATTCACTCAACAGAGCGTGTAATGATTTAACGCAGTTTGCAAGCTAATCGAAGATTCAATAACACCTTAACTAGATGGATAATTTTACACCTTGTTAAAGTTTGATATATCTTAGTTGACAACTACATGATGTATGGACTCTGCCCTTTGGGATTAAACACTTTCGAAAACTAGGGAAATTTTACAGGAGAAATTTTACTGCCAATTATGATGATCATTTGCTGAGCTACAATATAACGACAAGTATTATCTGTTGTTGCAAGGGGCGAATAAACCTGTAGTAATAGTTGTTCACACTAAACTTCTCACTGTATTAATTCATTACAAATATTATCATAGCAACGATATACTTAGACACGTAAAGTCAAAATCACCATCCCTGCTGTACGTTCATATTGATAGCTTACCACCAAAACAGCTTGTTGGGTCTGTTTTATTTATAAATAGTGTTCTGAACTAATTAAAATAAATATTTTAACAGTCTTCTAAGTAATATTGTGACTAAAAAGAAATAAAATAATAAAATTTGCAAAAGATCTGACATAACACATTTTTCTCCACTATGTTCGCAATGCATAGTGATCACTTTATGCATGAGGCGGTTGCTATGCAACGAAAGATTGGTAAACATTGATTGTGTTATGCACAACAAAGGCCAGTTGGAAAGAGCGGTGGGCGTATGGTCCCTTAGTAATCAGGTCAGATACGTAAAATACTGGATGGACGACAGAGGTTTATCCACAGAATTTTTCTTTGTGTTATAACTTTTGAGGTTAGACTTCAGAGTAGCCGAAAACAAACTTTACTGTAGTATTTAGTAAGGAACCGCTGGAACTGGAATGCGTAAAAGCTTATTTATTTATATTTTCAAGTTATCATTGCTGAACGAGGATGAGTTTGACGGGTTATGCGACGCGTTTGGGGAAGGTGAAAATGAGTAGAAAATTTTGATTGGAAATCCTGAATGGAAGGGATTCATTCGGAAGGTCTATACGTAGATGGATGAATAGTATTAAATTCGATCTTATGAAAATAGGATTTGGGTTCAGAATGAGGAATGTTGGCGGGTTATTGTGAACGCGGAATTAAACCTTTGGGTTGCATAAAAGACGGGGGAATTTCTTGACTAGCTGAGCGTACTACCAGCTTCTCATGAGGGACTATCCTGTATTGAATTTTCATAAAAGAACGTTGTAATGTATGTGAAATATTGAACTTGTCACGACTGCGAGTCACAGTAACTGGACCACATTGTCGGATTCCTCACTTAATGACGTGAGACACGTTCTAGCGTGATTTTTCGAATTTACAAATTTCTTCTCACCGTCAATTCGCTCATTGTCGAGAACGTCGCGACGGTATCGATCTGTTGGTCTAGTCATTCACCACTTTCCAAGGTTACGGACTGCAGTGGTCAGTGGCTTTACGGCGGGTGGTACCTTGGAGCAGACTTTTTTAAGGACGTTATTCTACCCCGCCCTTTACGACGGCTGCATCTACAAAGACTTGAAACAGTACTTTACAATAGGGTGGACTGGTAAAGAGGAGCTTAACTTACGTGTTTGTTTGCCAATCATGTTTTAATCCGTCTGAAATATCAAATAAGCCGTTTAAAATAATGGCGGAATGAGTAATCCTGTAATTTTTATGGGATTTGTTTTCACGTGAGAAGCATGAAGACTTTCTATTGTTCGTTAACGAAGCAATTAGCGATAGCGTAAATTTAATAAATGAATGAGGGCCTGTTTGTAAAACCGACGCTTACTACAGAGTCAAAGGCTGAGATTTGAATGAGGGGGGAGGCACAAGTGAAAAGGTAAAATCATGAGAAGAAGTCGGTTTGATAAGAGCCGACTAGATCCGGGGGACTGGCCGGGGTTGGAGGGTGCAATGTTGGGGGAAGAGAGTGCAAAAGTCCCGGAAGTGTCACGGGCGCAAGTCTGAAAGCGTGTATTGATTAGTCCCTGAGGTATCTGAACCATATTCCGCTTCGCTTCGAGGGGTGGTGGGGGCCTAGGCAGAGAATTTCCTGAACTAATAATTTGTGGTTCTCGGTTCCGAATCGGTTCCTTTATGCTTCAATGGAATGGAATGAAATAATTTTAATTGCAATCGTAACTGAGAAACTTTCAAAATTAATTTTTCTGTGCTGTGTTTATTTTAGGGCAAGCTGTAGTTCAGGTGTTATGGCATGTCGGTGAGGTTTATTTTGTGTTTATGTCAGCACGTGACACCAGGTACTTGAAGTGAGGAGTTCGTTTTAAAATGAGAAAAACAAGAACAAAAGATTTACGTAATTACCTCTGTTGCATTTGCATATGTCATTGGCCTTGAAACTAATTTATTGCAGATACCAGTTTGTTGTTATGGAGCTAATTGTGTTACAGGTATCAAAATGTTAAGGGACAGAAATGTTTTTCTTCTGTTACGTTAAATGCTCACAGATTAGAAGAATGTTTTACGTGACAGTTGTAAATAGATATGGGGTTTGTATTTTCTGCAGTAAGCCTTTTTTGAGAAAATGTATTTATGACCTTACGTTTGAGTTCCAAGTAAAACCGAGGCTATGATAGGCGTATAGCTGACTCCATGTAGCATAGTTTCTGGTGTACACAGTTAACGCATTATGCGAATGTCGAGTCTCCAGTCCGTATGTTTTACATCCTTAACTATTCAACGCATTTCAAATAAATTTGGTATCAGGTGTCTGCACTAAGGGTTGTCGCGCGCGAATTTAATTTTATTTCATATCGGTCCATTATAAACCACACTTTATAGAAAGCTCAAATGGAACATACTTGCAAGAGCTTTTTGAAAAGTTCTGCCTAACACTAACGAATTATTGATATGCTCTCCAGAAATTAGTTGAAAACTGGCCACTGTTTATTGCTTCCAGCTGGCCGCGCGTTGCATAAAATGCGTTCACTGCCAAACATTTGTTTGTTTAGTAATATATGTAAATTGCATTTACATAATTTTGTGTCATATATGTTCGGAAAGATATGTAGCTATAAAAGTGAACTCGGAACTGTAATAATTAATATCTGTCAGTATGATCATAAATTACACATGATTAGTATACCTCAATAAAGGGTAATAACAATGAAAAGCAATTCATCCACGGCTGAAATATACACAGTTTACAACACGGGTATGCATACTAGAAGGGCAGTTGTTCCATATCGAAGTTCAGAAACTCCCCAAAATTAAACAACACGTTTTAAATTTTGCTGAATGGCAAACAACTTAGATGCAGATTATACCGTATTTAGATATTAACCTTTCTGCGCAAAGTGATAAAAATGAACAGAGCAACGTGGAAGCTTCAGAAAAAAATATAACCCCTGTGTATATCATTTTGATTATACTGTAGATATTCTAAGGATTTCTAAATTGACGGGAATCTTATAACATTAATGTTTTGCCTTTCTATGTTAATGTAAGATTCTAGATTAATAATTAATTGAAATGTGTCTACAATTCCGGTATCCCAATGCCTACTTTAGTTTAAGAGTAAAATTTTATGTAACAGAACAGCCAGCCCGTGTGTTTAACTTGTCTCTTGTGTGTGATATGTCATTGAGCCTGATCTCCGATAGTTCAGTCACTGGATTTAACATTTATTTATTTAGTAATTTCAAATATTGGCGTGACGTTACGAGGTCACTAGCCTTTTGGTTGGTTGCTACCCACTGCTATTATCAAACAATCCGTGCCCTCATGTTAACAAAACATTACCTGCCCCAAGTCAAGTAAATAAATTCCAGTTGTGAGTGAGTGAGAAAGTAAGCAATTAAGCTATCAAACAGTGAACGCGCGAGAGGAGGAATTGTTTTGGAGGTTAGCTTACGTGAATTCCTTAATAAATTTTTGGGAATAACTTATACCGCGCCGAATATGAGTGTAATCTGAATCCAGAAAGGCGTGCCACCATTAGCTTTTCATGATAGAAATAGGCTTCAAGTTCAATTCAGTTTCCATCATACGGTGCATTGTGTTCGGCTAAGAGGGATATTCTCAATTGAATATGTAGTCTGTCCTTTTCAAAATACTTACGTGTAAGTAGACGAGAATAAATATGTCGGTGGATTATGATCGTCTGATATAACGAAGTCATAATCGTATGTTTATTGTTGATAATATCACATAATCACACAAAATACCTACAAAGTTATACTAAAGCAAAATGTATGCAGGAACTGATATTTGTGCAGTTTGTTCTGTCATCTCCTGCTTTTCATTACATACATACATAGATCAGCAGTTGATTACACCCAGAAGTATTTACTGTTAGGAGTAAATTGACTCTAGTAGGACACAGTTCCGAAAATTTAAGTCAAACGTCAGAAAAAGGCTGCACGGCGAAGAAACAATGTAGACCGCCATTTTTATATACTTTTACCCCAAGAACAACAAGATTAACAAAATAAATTAAACATTGGACTTAATAACCGTAGAATTAAAAGCTCCCTGAAATATGTACCTAAGTAAAAGTATCCTGCTAGCCACTGGTAAATTCTCCAGTCGAGTTAATATCGATGTTTTTTTTTTTGTTTTTTTTTTTTAAGTGCCAAGTCCAATTCCAGAGGCACCAGAACTGGGCGTGTTCGTACTAACTTTATTTTTTTATGTATAAAAGTAATTTCGCCCAGTGTTCTCCGTTTCCCAGTATCTGGTATACTTGCCATATAACTGCAACCGTTTCTATAGGACAGAGGCGATATGTGTCCGTAATTTTATTTTATCTTTACCTGGCAACAGTCTAATGAAACAGGTGATTACTGAGCAATACCACGGCGGAAATATATGTGAGATTTCACGTTCTCGCATCGGCGAATGTGAATATGACTGTCTTCTGGGATGTTGCATCGCATACCCTCGTAGAAATTGACTGGCGTTTTCAGCGATCCCTACTACTTTCATCATCACTAAGGTGAATCGCCGGTCAATTACTACGAAACTGAACGACGCAACATCCCAGAGGAAATATATCTTTCGTAGTACTTGGTAAGAATGGTTTAAGTCAAACGAAATTTGTATTGTGACAAGCCTTTCTTACAGATTTTCACAGTTCGTATCTGTCTCTAATTATTTGGTGCTTAGTTTCAAGGGTTTATTCAGTTGAATACCGTTTTCGGTAAGTGATTTTATGCTCGTAGTGAAAATATTCAGAGAA